>JARHVA010000274.1:532500-940000 GCA_037957365.1 Torreya grandis | reverse complement strand
TTGTTTTGGTTGTTTTCTAATTTTCCCTTTTTATTTCATGTTTGTTTCAACATTATGGCTTGTTCTTTGTCTTAGGCATCCCATTGTAGCAGTGAGCCCTTTTCTGAAAATGAAAGGTATTGAGTAGAAGAATCAAACCCCCTAGATTCCCCTCTACTTATGTTGGCAGGCTAAGGAACCTCAAATGGTGGATGTATAATTGAGATGGTTGTTTGAGCCTTAAAAGTTAGAAAGTGAGAATTCATACTCGAACACATGCGTAGGTTGTTTTATTTTTTTTGGTGCATTTTTTCAATTGTTAAGGTCAGTAATTTTAAACAAAATATGTGGATTTTAGAAAAGTTTATTTTCTTGTCTAAAGCCATCAATTGCACTTAATTGAACATATGAAGCAAAGCAAAAACATTGAACTAGTTTACTTTTATTTTAGTAATCTAGATTTTTTGAGTCTATCATTAAACCTATGGCTTGGCCACCAACCCTCAATGGATAAAATTGTAAAATGCCTTTTTAAAGAAGGAAAATTTTAAAGGAGACATAACACAAAATGCAAAATCTAAGGTTTTCCTTGAAAGGGTGATTCAAGCAATCTCCACCACAGGATTTTTGACCTGCCTAGTAGTGGAGCAAGGCCTTAAACAACACAAAAGGTATCTCAATCGGGGCTCTAGATACATATTTGGAAGCCTTGCAATGCCCATGCTATTCCTTCTCTAAGCCAAATTACCAAAACTTTTCCCTCTTAAAAGTTCAGGGTATCTAAGTAGGTTTGAATTATTCTATGTGAATTCAAGAGCTATTAGGAATTAATCACTTTGCACACACTAATAGTCTAGGTTTGAATTGGAACTTAGTATGCCACATGTTGATGTAGACTTCAATGCTTTTATCTTTTTTATTTTGTCTAAAGGAATTTTTTGTAGTTTATGCTTGTGTTCAAGTGTGAAGGTTTGATGTCTAACTTTTTAAGTGCTTTGGCTAGAGATCTGCATTATAGATTTTGAATGCTTAACAACATTCTCCCCATGGAAGTCACCATTTGTTGTGTGCTTGCACAACATGCCCCATTTTCAAAATTTAAATGAGGACCCTCTTGGTTCAGCCACATGCTTCCTTTCTTTTCTTCTACTCAAGTTGTTGGTCCTTCATACAAATGTGTTTGAATTTGCTTAAGATTTGTTATGCAATTGACCCAATTGCCTTGGGGTTCTTAGAAATCTTTCCCATAGTCAATTTCTTCTATGGTAATATGCTTTTCATAACAAATGACTAATGTTTATAACTATGTCAGTCTTAGAATATAATCATTTTTCATCTCATAGACTTCCCACAATTACCCTAGTCTTTGAATAACTATGCTAGACTTGAATAATAATTCATTTTAGAAAATATTTATATTTGTTCATTCTTTTGACCTTAACAAATGCTTTTGTTTTAGTTTGATTTTGGCCTTTAAAATGTTCTATGTCGATTCAAAAAGTCTTTATAATCCCCCTTTATAATTATTTGCTTGAAATTCATTAATTATCAAACTTTCATAAGAAAAAGGTCAAGATCTATGGTTTAAATATCTTTAGAATATTGGCATGAATATTAATCATTTTATTTCATGGTTATGGACTATCAAAATATTTATTTGGGCTCAATAATAGTATAAGTATTTGATCTTTAATTATGTGCCTTAGGTAATTTTTGACTTTTACCTTAGCCATTTGCTTTTGAAAAAATGGAAAATATTGAATATGCCCTTTTGTTTCCTCCCAAAGGTGTCTGGAGTATTTCTTATGTCATGAACTCCAATTTGCAACTCTCGATGGCCTCAACCCGCTCACAAAAGGATTTTTGGTGCTTAGTTGATTATTCAAAAGGATCACTGAGCCACGTGGCATCTTTACATTGTTCCACAAGACTTAAGCCATTCAGTAAAATCCTTTAGGCAAGTAGGTTAATGGGATTATGCCACATGGCATCATCTTGTTACTCCATAGTCCCAAGGTAGTCTGATACCCTCTAGGCCTTCGGGTTAGCAGGATGTCACCATAGGGCGGTCCATGTAGTTCTAGGCTTTCAAGTTAGCTAGATGATGCCATGTGACATCATCTCGATGACTTAGAGACTTAGAATATAGGGTTTAGAGCCAAAAGCCTTGGGGTCTTAGGGGATGGATCATGCCATATGGCACAATCTAATTCACCTGAGACCCCAAGGGACTATGTAACATGTAACCAAGGAGATCTAGGGCCTTGACTCACTGAGATGAAGCCACATGGCATCATCTTATGAGCTTGGGACTATTAGGCAATAGAATTAGCCCACGAGGAGTGGAAAAGTGACAGGCTACCATGTAGAAATGGTGGGCCTAAGAACATAAAGGCATGGGTGAAGATTGAGCAAAGTAACAAGGAAACATCACATGGAAAGAACGTTGACCAAGAAGGATATGTAGAGCCTAATGAACCACAGAGATGTGCCAAGTCATTAAAGAGGCCATAAGACTAAAAATTGATGGTCTGTCTAGTCATCAAGGCTGTCAAATCTATGAATGGGTTGTGTAATCAATTCAATGACAAAAGATCAAATTGTAGTTCAGCTAAAAAGATAAAGAGGAGTTAGAAGATGAGTTTTGTTTTAAAGAAGCATGGCCTTTAACTATAAAGCATAGGCACACCTTCATATCTGTCAAAATATCAAGTACATTTCCTCAATCATCATTGATGTTTATCACTACCTTAGTAGTGGGCTGAGTTGGAAGACAAGGCCATGAGTTCTTTGAAATGCCTATTTAAGCTGACTGAATTTCCATTGTAAAGGGGGGGGTGATACTTTTGAGTTAAAACCCTTGAGGAATTGTGTCAAGACAATGCCTGCCTTTCCTTTGTTCTACCTAGATTATGTGCCAAAAGGTTGGCATTGGAGGCATCAGAACATTGTTGGAGTTATGCCAAGATTGCACCTATTGTTCCTCATGTTTTAATTTGATTATCTACTTGGAGAAATGGATTATAATAGAATGCTTTCAAAATGCTGAATACAAATTTTGTTGTGTTTTATTCACTTGAAATGCCTCTAGTCATCTAATTTAAGTTGTTATTGATGTTAGGATTATTCATGTGCTTTTTTGTAGATGATTGTCTTAATCATGCTGGGAAATAACTATCATAACTAGTCTCTTGAATTTATTCACACTTTGTTTTAGACTTCTTGCATTTATTATGTGCAATAATTGTAAAGTGAAAGATAGGCTATATTTAGAATTGATTCAATAGATCAATGGCTTTCATGATTCTCCTTAGAAGCTTACCCACTAAGTAGTTGATGTCTATACAATAGTTAGATCAGGCACACAATTATATAACTATGATTAGGCATGCTTATCAATTTTGTGGTACCAAGAAGCTCGTTTAGATCAAAGATACCCTTTCTTTTTTGCCCTACCCTCTCTCCTCTTTACTTTTTTGGGATGATGACCTGAATTAGATTAGCTTGAAATGAATTGCAGTTAAGTAGACTTTATTTGATTTATCATTTAAATTAGATAGGCAATAGATTTAGACAAGTAACTAGCAAGAAAATGAACATGAATGTTCATATCAATTGAACCTCTAGTGGTAGTAGTTGCTACTCTCAAAGTAAATATTTGGTTAAACTACTTGGTCCTTATATTGAACCAACATCAATCCTAAAATAATGAGGGAAAATTTGTCCCATGGTTGTTACCTCCCTTTGTCCTCTCTGAACTGTTAATCCAATAGCCATTTTCTAGATGGGTTAGTCGGAGCACCAACAATATCCCTATACATGCTATAGGTTAAGGGCATAACACATTGACAATCACATATATTATTGCTAACAAATTTTCATTTTATGTTACATTACAAATGGCTTCATGATAATCACAATATGAATGGTCATGTTATTATCATATTTCATGTCATGATATATAACAAAATTATTCTAGATAAAAGATTTCTCAACATCCTTAAAATGTTAGTGATATTATTTTAATTCCATTAACAAATTAAATGTCCACACAAATTTACATGTACATGTGTTTTTTAATTAAAAATGACATTAGTTAAATTGGATTTAAGTTTGTGTTTGCTATAAGTGGTATTAAGATGTTTTAATTACCTTGAGGTTGGGTTTTAATGGCAACAACACAACTATTCAAGGAGTGGGGCACTTTATTTGCATAACAAGGCATGTTTGTTACAGATGTAGCATATATTGTTATAACCTCCCTTCACTTCTATATATTTTTATAATCTCCCTTCACTTATATAGCCCATGGCATCCCCAATACCAAAATGTAGTTTTGACTAAAAAGTATTTATAGGGTTTCCTTAAATTACTTTATTTGCAATGATGACAATTGAGTTAGATATCTAGACAACCTACATGGGGTGTCTATGTCCACCTTATTTAAAGGAGCAAACATTGAAAAAAGGAGGTGATTCTGACCAAAATCCATAGCAGAGGAATGAACTTTCAAAGGCAAAAAAATAACAGATATTTGAATTAGGGTCCAATTGTTAAAACCTTATCTTTTTTTTAGTAGTTTCTTCAATCCTTTGGTCAAGCTTTTTTTCTATTGGGGTCCCATAGATTGTTTTGGTCTCACATATGATATTACATTCTCTATTTATATATCTATCTATACTATGGCAATATTTTCATCTTGTGGTGATTTATTCTCTGCTCAACACCCTCGTTGAGCTGCCTTGTTAGCTATGAAGGGGAATGATAATAGGCATAAGTATTTAGTTAATTTTACTAATGGACACAAGGACTATGAGTTTGGTTACGAGCCTTATTCTAAGCATTATTTTGTAGGGGAGGTTAGTGATAGACTACATAATATGTAACGAGAGAACCATGACTTTCATTGGTGCACCTCGCATCATTTTCACAAACTTTATCAATAATTCAAACATGTGACGATGGTGATGAATACATATGACTAGATTCACAATGGACATCTTTTTGAAGTCATGGAAGGTTTTTTAATGAATATTTGAGAGGGTGTCTGAAGACTGAGAGATCAATTCACTAACCTTCAAATCTAATGGGTAAGTCTTTCCAAGCAAGATGCAGATCATCTTGAATGAAATTCTCTATAACACTACAAAGCTACGAGCTATCATCAACGTGTGTGGAGTTAATGTTTTATTTGTTAACTAAGTCATATGTGTTGGTTTTTTCCAAGTAGCCCATATTGCTACCAGGGATAATGACCTTGTAAATGTTAGGACATATTTTAAATACTAAGGCCTCCTTCCTCTCTTGATCTGAGCAACAATTCTGGTGACAGTTCCACCCCAATTGATGACAAAACTTCTGGGAGCCATAACTTTTGCACTAAGCTCCAATTGACTCACCGTTTAAACAGTTGGAAAGCTAAGAATGAGGAGAACACCGTGAGATGACACTAAGATCTATTTGAAGAAGTTTTACCCCTAAAAACCCAATGGAAGTGCCCCAAATTTCAATTTTAGTAGTGCAGTCTAAAAATAATAAGTTTCTAAAAATATTAATTCCTTGAATTTTGTATTATTTTAAAGCATGGAATTCAAACCACTTAATCTCCCTCGAGATTGATGACCTTCCACATCCTCCCCCTACTTTCAAAATAGGTATAAATGAAGATGTAACCCAAAATGTAAAATTAGACATCTCTTCCTAGAGATAAACATATAGTTGTATTGAGATCTCGAGTAATAATACATCTCTTCTCAGAGAATTCATTGTTACTGTGTTATTTCTATGTTCTTGAAATATTTATCAACTATAACTTTTGAGTTTTGGATCAGTGGTATTAGAGCGATTTGTCTTGAGAGTGTATGATTTTGATGATGAAATCAGGCTACAAGAAGATTGGGTGGAAAATAACAAAGCTTCCAAACTATCCACTTATTCGCTCCAAATGAATTCAAATGGCGGATGACATCGAGACATCCGATCCTTTCAAGGAAATGGTGAATGAATCCCTCTAATAACAATAAGCATAGATGATGCAAAAATTTGCCCAAATTCTTCAACAACTCTTGATGGGAAATTTTGGCTCCTCAACTGCACTTCTTGGCTCCTCATCCACGGAACATCCTTTCAGTGCCCCAACTCCCTTCAAGGTTCAGGTGAATTTTGATATTCCTACATTTGAAGGCAAAATCAATGCTGATGTAGTAGAAAATTGGTTAGATCAATTATCTTCCTACTTCTTTGTAAATAAATTCACTGATGGAGAAAATATCACTTTTGCTCTTTTGAAAGCATCATTGCCCATGAAAAATTGGTGGGAAGTGTACAAAAAGATGTTCAGTACATATGACATTGGCCTTGAGGTGGAACCTACTTGGGATGATTTAATGGAAGTGGTGAAAGAAGAATATTATCCCATTGGAGCATATGATGATCTGTACATACAGTGGCAACAACTTTGCCAAGGTAAGGACCAATCTATTCAAGATTACATAGATATTTTTCATTCTTTGTTTGCAAGATTGCGCATCCAATAAAGTGAGAAACATATGACTCTCAAATATTGTGGTGGACTACAATGGTACATAGGGGGGAAAATAGAACTCTTCAATTTGAAAACCCTCAGTGAGGCATACAAATTTGTAGTGAAGATTGAGCAGAAGCATGGCATAAAGAATACGAAGAGTCAACGCTCAAAATGGAAAAGTTGCAAGGAAGGTCAAACACGAGGCCAAAATTGGAAGCAAAAGGAGTTTCAAGATAAGAAACCCCAGTAGGGGAAGGCTAGAAAATGATGTGATTACCACAAAACTGAAACTCACTCCAAAGAAGAATGTCGAGCCATCAAGTCACTGCTTTTTGAGTCACAATACTTGACATCTACTACTCTGTCTCATACACAACCCATAGTCGAAGAGGATTAAGAAGAAATTATAGATGTTGAGCTTGACACCATTGTCGCTTCATCACAGACCTATGAGGAAAGGCCAGATGACAAGGAAAGATTGTTTCACTCCAAATTATGGGTAAAAAGTAAGCCTTTGCATTTCATTCTTGATAGTGGGAGTCAAAATAATTTAATCTCTGCTAAAGTTATGAAAAGTCTAAATCTATCCATGAAGCCTCATCCAAAACCCTACAATATTGGATGGTTGAGCCAAGGGAGAGACCTCCGTGTCACCCATCAATGTCTTCTTTCATATGTAATAAAACCTTTCCAAGATGAAGTCTTGTGTGATGTGGTCAATCTAGATGTTTATGATGTACTCCTTGGTCAGTCATTCTTGTATGAGTGACATGGCATATATGAATCATGAACCTGAAGAATCACCCTCACTCTTGGAACACGATGTTATAGGGTACCAGAGGTACCACCTCCCACATCTTTCTCTCTAATTAGTGCTAAGCAATGTAAGAGATTGGTGGAGAAGACAAAGCAATTTGTTCTCATGGCGGTCAAACCACAAAAATCTAAGAAGGCTGATGTTGCAACCCTGAATACATAATCAACACAATAATAAAAGTAGATAGGATGAATCATAGGAGAATATGATGACTTATTCAAGTCACCCATAGGAGTTCCATTGCATTGCCAGATAAAACATTCTATCAATTTAATCCCAGGATCACCTTTGCCTAACAGTCTTGTGTATTGTATATCGGTTTTAGAGAATGATGAGATAAAATGATAGACTCAAGAATTGATCCAAAAGGGTCACATCAGGCCAACCTCTTCATCCTATGGTATCCCAATTGTCTTGGCACCAAAGAAAGATGGAACATGGAGGCTTTGCATTGACTATCGAGCATTGAATAAAATCACTGTGAAGAATCGCTACCCTCTCCCTAGGATTGATGAACTACTGGACCAACTCTGTAGTGCAAAGTTCTTCACCAAAATTGATCTCAAATCTGGCTATCACCAAATTTTCATCGATCTCACTAATGTTTGGAAGATTGCATTCAAATTTAAGGAGGGGCTCTTTGAATGGTTGGTTATGCCTTTTGGCTTAACTAACACACCTGCAACCATCATGAGGATGATGGATGAAATCCTACGACCCTTCACCAACTCATTCATGGTTGCCTACCTAGATGACATACTCATCTACAGTAGAACATGGGAGGAACATTTGCAACATGTTCGTAAGGTGCTTCAAACTCTTTGAAAGCACAAGTTGTATGCAAATCTTGACAAATGCACATTCGGGATGACAATAATTCAATACCTTAGGTACGTTGTGAATGAGGAAGGGGCCCATGTTGATTCAGAAAAGATTTGGGTTATTTGAGAATGGCCCACACCAAGGACCCTCACAGAACTTCGTAGCTTCTTGGGTCTTTCAAATTTCTATCACAGGTTTGTTCTTAAATTTTCACATGTTCCTTGGTCACTAACCTAAGTGACTAAAGGAGTAGCTAAAGCTACATTTCAGTGGGGTGAAATACAACAAAGGGAATTTGAGAATTTGAAGAACACACTTTGCTCAACCCCTGTTCTTGCCTTGCCAGATTTGCATCAACCTTGAGTTGATGACAAATGCATCTGAATATGCCATGGGAGTTGTCATCATGCAACATGGCCATCCTGTTGCATATCATAGTAAAACTTTCACTAGTACAGTTAGGAAATATTTGACATATGATAAGGAACTCTATGCCATTGTGCAAGCCTATAAACAATAGAAACACTACATCTTAGGGAAAGAGACGGTCATCCACACTGACCACAGACCATTGGAATTCATTCAGACATAAAGTAAACTATGAAATGAGAGGCACCAAAAGTGGGCCACATATCTTCAGCAATTCCATCTAATCATCAAACATAAGAAGGGGAGCTCAAATACAGCTGCAGATTGTCTGAGCCACCCACCAATTACTGTACTTACAATAGTTATTGACCTGTGTGGACATGAGATGACCACTTGGGGTGCTCTATATGAAGCAAATCCTATCTTTGCTGATACATATCAAGTGTTTCAAAAAAGTAAACGTATTTTTGATTTATATTTGCAAGATAATGTCCTCTATCATATGGGGCACATTTGTGTTCCAGTCGTAGAGTAACATAAGATGATATGGGAAACCCATTTCAGTAGGATAGTTAGACACTTTGGTATAGAAAAGACATTGACAGTTCTTCAAAAAAACTTTTACTAGCCCCATATGCGAAATGATGTGGAAAGATATCTCAAATCTTGCACCCCACGTGTGATAGCCAAGCCAACAAATAAGAAGCAAGGATTGTACATGCCATTGCCAGAACCAACCAGGCCTTGGGAATCTATCTCAATGGACTTTCTCTTAGGTTTGCCCACTTCAAAACATGGTAAGGACTATATTTTTGTGGTAGTTTATCATTTTTCAAAAATGGCTATCATGATTGCTTGTAAGAAAAATATATTTGCTAAAGAAACTACTCAACTATATTTTAGTCATGTATGGCTCCATTTTGGTCTCCCCAAGTCCATTGTCTCAAATCGAGATAGCAGGTTCCTGAGCATCTTTTGGTCCACTCTATGGAAGATGATGGATACCAAGCTGATGAAGTTCACAGGCTTCCATCCACAGATTAATGGTCAGACAGACGTGGTGAACCATTTGATTGTTCACATGATTCAGATGTATCACTCCAAACATCCACACACATGGGATGAGGGTCTTCTTTTCATACAACATGGATACAATCAGGCCTTGCATAGCTCGACCAAGCATAGTCCATTCCAAGTATGCTTCGGGTTCCAACCCCTGGCACCAATTGATATAGCCATTTCATTCTCTATCATGGAGTACACACCTCATGGAAGATCTGAGGCAACAAAAGCAACAAAGTTCATTGAACAAATGCAACACATCTAGCAACAAGTTCATGATATCTTGGAGAAGATGAATCAAAAGTATAAGCAATGCCATGACAAACATAGGATTGCACACCATTTTGCTGTGGGTGACAAGGTTTGGTTGTGGCTTCAGAAGGAATGACTTGCCAACCCACATAGAAAAATTTGGCCTCTGTGATATGGTCCCTACACCATCACCAGAAAATTTGGAGAAAATGCTTTTGAGTTGAACCTACTAGCCTACCTTGGTCTGCATCGAATATTCAATGTGGAGATCCTCAAACCATATCATCCACCTCTATTAGACATTTCAGTCATAGCAGAACAACTAGACATTGATGAGCTTGATCTATAGAGTTTTGCTCTAGTGGAGGAGGATCAGATTGTGAACACCTGGATGAAGACAACAAGAGGACGCTCTATTCCGCTTTATCGAGTCGTTAAAAGGGCCCAGCTTAGCCACCAAGGTGAGTGGCTCATAGAGAATCAAATCAAGAGACAATTGCCACACCTAATGAGGAAAATTGATGCAATGACAACCATTACTTTTCAAGGAGGAAGGAATGATTCGGGCAATAATTCTGGCGATAATTCGGGTGACAGTTCCACCCCAATTGATGACAAAATTTCTAAGAGCCATAACTTTTGCACCGTAGCTCCAATTGACTCGCCGTTTGAATCGTTGAAAAGCTAAGAACGAGGAGAAAACCGTCAGATGGCATGGAGATTTGATCGATGAAGTTTGACCTCTAAAAACTCAATGGAAGTGCCCCAAATTTTAATTTTAGTAGTGCAGTTTAAAAATAGTAAGTTTCTAAAAATAGTAATTTCTCAAATTATGTATTGTTTTAAAGCGTGGAATTCGAACCACTTAATATCCCTCGAGATTGGTGACCTTCCACATCCTCCCCCTACTTTCAAAATAGGTATAAATGAAGATGTAACCTGAAATGTAAAATCAAACATCTCTTCCCATAGATAAACATATAGTTGTATTGCGATCTTGAGTAATAATACATCTCTTCTCAGAGAATTCATTGTTACTGTGTTATTTCTATGTTCTTGAAATATTTATCAACCAGAACTTCTGAGTTTTGGATCATCTCTTCTCCTCTCCCCCAAATTTTAATGTATAATTATTTAGGGACTATAAGCCCAGGGTCCCATGGAAGGTGCTATGACTCCTATATTTAATGAGGGGGTCCCCTGATAAAAAAAATAAAAATATGGAACTATGAAATTTTAGAATATTTTCTTAAAAGTAAGATGTGGACAAATTTTTAGGTGGAAAGTTTAATCGGGTTCAAAAAAGAAGGTGTTAGAAGTTTCCCTTCCCTACTTTTATTTTGTACGAAGGTGTTTTCCTAGATATAAATTTATAAATAGATTAATTTATATGGGAGTTTCAAATATTGTTTCCTATTTTTTTTAATATACCTTCATAATATTTTATACCATAGAACGACCTTTATAAAAACAAAGATGCTTCTAAAATTACCCTAAACCCTTGCTATAAAAATTTAGTATCCCCCATCATGGGATTACTCCCCAATGGTACTATTTCTCATGTTCTAAGACTCCATGCTTATATCTTAAAACAAAACCTCCTTGCGATTTTAATCAGGGAGTCTTCTAATGAAATGAAATGATTTTAATTACATCTATCAGAGCAAACGATCTATAAAACCACCAATTACATAAATTGCTTCAACTGCTAAAAATTCACAACCCAACTATACCTTTCGAAAGGTTACTCCTCTTACTAATAAACATCTCTCCAACCCTTTTATTAACTATTTAATTACCAAAATTAGAAGAAAAAGTTTCTTCCACAAGAATTTCATTTACTTCTGCCCCAACCCTTTTATGAGCTATTTGCTTACCAGAATTGGGGAGAACGTTTCTTCCACAAGAATTTCATTCCCAACTATAAAATTAAAAAGGGAGGGAGAAGGATATATTTTTTTTCATTCTAAAGTTTAATTTTTAAACTCTCTGGGATATAGCGGGCGAAAAGAAGGTTGAGTGGGAAGACCATGGCTTCTTCAGCCGATTCTGCCATGTTGCAAAGTTTTATCGAAGTAAGCAAGTCTAATTTGCTTCCTATGTTTTGTCTGTTATCATAATATTTTTGTTACATTTGGATTGTAAGCTTTTCAAATTTATATAATGGATGCATTATTATCTTCTTCGTAAAAAAAAATATAGGGTTTAATGGTATTGTTGTATTTATCTTCGTTTTCTGTGGAAGCATATCCCCTCTTGCTTGAATGCAAAGCAGACATTTATTTATTTTTGCCTCTCCATTACCTTTTCGCTTGCGCTTTTAGGGTATAGGGTGTGGATAATGCATTGGGATTTCTTCTGCCCATTGAAAGAATTTTTTTTAGCTTTGCCTAATTGGGTCTGCGTGGTTCAATTAAGGGTTTAAGGTTTAAAAGTTCAGGGTTTAGGGCACTTTCAGTGATTGAAAAAAGATTAATGGAACGACGTTGGAGACACCACAACTCCTTTGTGTATTGTACTTAATCAAATTTAGTGCTCAGGGTTTGAGGGTTGAGGGCACTCCCAGCTATCATGAATTGCTTGATGAAATAATGTTGGAAAAGCTACAATTACTTTGTTGGAAAAGCTGCAATTACTTTGCATATGGCAATTGATCAAAGTTACTCCAGGAGAATCAGATAGGGATCTACCAGAAGGGTTGATTAATAGATAATGTATTTTTTTTATTGGAAACAACTGAATTACATGGATGTTGGCATCTCTGTCCGCGTATTCGGATTACAAGCGTATTACAACATGCTGAGTAAGTGTTCATCTAAATCCGAGTCTCATTTGGCTAAGCTACCGTGATTAGAGGGAACCCAATCTGCCAAAGTCACATAGGAACTGAACCTGTCAGGCTGGCCCTATTTGCTTCTGTCTGTCTGCACCGGGTATCTTGAGGAATTTGCCCTATTTGCTTCTGTTGGTCCGTACTGGGTATCTAGAGGAATTTGTACCCTAGTGGATGGTGTAACAAACCATTGTCCTCCCCAGTCGGATTACAACCCTTTCAATAATAATGCATATTTTAAGAATGCTTTGCATTAGATTTAAGCTGGAGAAGGCACACATACCTTGGGCTAAGAGGGGTTGGCAAGGCAGAAGTTACCATGAGCTTTATCAAAGGGTCGGAATCTAAAGGGGTACAAATTTCAACGACATACACAAGGTAAGGGGTATAGCTTCCATGTTTGTATAAGGGTGTCTCATACACTCATGAGGCATGCTTACTAGGCTGTGACCTAAAATGCAACCTACCTAACGTGGCACATAGAATGCGGACAACATTCTTGTTAAATTGCCATACCACTATGGTTCTAACAAAGCATAGAAAAGCTACAGAGAAGACATGGAAAATCAAAATTACAGTTACAGTCCATCAGAAAACAACGAATATTTTTGTTGAAAACACAGAGTTCTTACTGCATGTGAAATGTTGGACACCAGGAACATTGAAAATGTTTTACTTAGTGTTGGACAATTACATAAGGTTTGTGTTAGATATAAATTTGAGCTTTGTCGGTCAAAATTTTCAGACATGCGATTCAGTTTGGAGCAAAGCACAAAACCCATTACAAGTGTTTGATAAATATTTTAATGTATTCCCCTAATTAGATCTTTTAAAGTTGCATTGGGTGGGATCTTTGTAGAGTTCCTTCTATGATGTAAATACTCTCATTGTGAATATATTTTAGTAGCATTTGCAAATAAATTTTTTCTTTTATTTTGGATGAAAAATAAATTATATAATGTAGAAAGGGGTCTCCATTCAAGAATTTGCAGCATGAACAGTCAGAATTTCAGAGCTCAAAATTTGCTAAATATCCAGAGCTAAGTCACTGCATTCGAATTTGTTAAGGATAAAATTCGGAAAAGATTCATTGCTAAAAAATCTGAGATAAAATTCATGATTTCAATTAAAAGAAATATGCCTGTTTTTAGATTAAATATTAAAAACTAGCCAAGAATTATACAAAAATTCACATTTTATATAAGTGAACATCTCAAAATAACTTTCCAAGAAGTAGCTATTGTAAATTGATTGAAATAAAAAGCTTTGGAAAACATGTTGAATAACAATATTTAAAATGTTTTCAAAAAGTTTTATATCAAATTCTTAAACATCTCTATAGGCTATGACCTACATGTTACATCAAAAAGCTCTAGATCATCAAGAGCATTTGGCTCAATGGCATCATCATTACCAATGTTATTAGTTTCAATTTCATTCTCAAGTTTATCATAAACAATAAAAAGCTTTGAAAAACATGTTGAAGAACAATATTTAAAATGTTTTCAAAAAGTTTTAGATTAGATTCTTAAACTTATCTATAGGCTATGACCTATTTGCTACATCAAAAAGCTCTAGATCATCAAGAGCATTTGACTCAATGTCATCATCACTAGCATTGTCATTACCATCATTAGTTTCACTTTCACCTTCAAGTTCATCACAAGCAAAATCAGGTTCATCTTTGTCAAAAGAGTCTTCTAGAAAATGTTGAAGCTTCTTTTTCTTAGAAGTACATGCATCTTTTGCCACTTTTCTCATAGTCAATCGCAAATTGCTGGGAACATAAACAAGTTTCCCAAGTTTTTTTGATAACAACTTATTCTTTTTATTTGATTGAACATGGTCAAAGTTGGTCCAGTTTCTCTCACAAGATGATGCACTTAGTTCTTGACTCATGACTCGAATTGCAAAATATTTTCGTCTAGGAGTATTTGCTTTCATAGAACTGCCACCATTCATCTCCATCCATGGCCTCCCTGTTATCTATAGCTGATTTGGTTCTAATTAACTCATCTCTTCTCCTGTATGTCTTGCGTTGCTCTCTTGTTTTCTTTGCAATAACTTGATCAGGGATGAACTTTTCAATGGCTTCATAATTCCCACTCATGACTTCACAATCACTTTTTTTTTTCTATGTGATATAGTGTCGGCTCCAAATAACATGTTGCTGCAAGCAAATGGGTATGCATCATCCCCATCTTTCATCACAAATATTCTATATCTTGTATTTTGATTTCACATTATTGAAAGCCTTTTGGATGGCTTCTTTACAACAGTTCATACCCTCATAAACCATGCCAATGCGAACTATGGGTGCACACATTTTTAAAATCTCAATGGTATTTTCTCGAAAGTCATGATTTAGGATGATTTTCTCTACATGTTTACTTTTATAATCTTCCCACTCTTTGCTATAGACAACATATCAGAGAGCTCTTTTCTACTCAACCACTCTTTTCAAAGTGATAAAAAAAGAGACAAATCTTGCTCACATGGTTTTAACAACTCCTTGGATGCATGCTTCCGATATATATTCAATGTGAGGCGACGCGTTTTATGAAACTGACAATTGTTCTACCTGTTTGCATTGTGTCACATATCCAATGAAACTTGGCTAAGTCATGGAGTAGTAATTTAATGCAATGAGTTGCACAAGGGCTCCAATAAATATCTGGGTATTTTTTTGCTATCAAATTTTTAGTCCCCACACAATTATGGCACTATCGGTAACCACTTGAACCATGTTTTCTACACCAACTTCAAGAATTGCTTCATCCAAAATGTTGAAGATATATTGAGAAGTTTTTGTATGTTCTATGACATTAATCACCTTTATAAATACAATTCCTTTAGGAAAATAGACTAACACATCAATTTATGGCCTTTGGCGTATATATTACCAACCATCACTCATAATGGTGCACTCTATTGATTGCCGAGAGTTAAAATTATTGACAATTTTTTAGTGACCCTATCTTTTGATCTCTTCAAAAGAGTTGTCCTTATAGTTTTTGGTTCTGGAGTTGTGTACCTTTTGCCAAATGAAATTGATTGTTGAATAGTATTTCTAAAATAAGGACTCCTAGGGACATTAAATGGAATGACATATTTGTAAAATAAATCAATCTATGCATCATCATCCTTCTCATTTTTATAGGATTTCGTAAGATGTTCAATGTTGCTGTCCCACTACTGTTTTGCGGCATTATTGACTTTGTAGACATGCCAGAGGAGTAAGATGTGTGGGGTATTTGGACCTAGAATTTTCTTGTTGGATGCTGCATTTTTGTGTTATTTTCTAAGTTACTACTAATGAATTGTTTTAGTCTTTTTTCAATGCTTTTTTTTCAGGTTTGATATTCGAACATGCTTCAACACCACCTCCCTTACCCCTTGATATGCCAAGAAGATGTTCCATTACCCTGGTTAATGTGGTTGTAAAATGGTACTGACATAAACTGCGCTTGACATTATTAGTTTGAATCTCATGGTTCATATATTTTCATCCTTCTGTTCTTGATTTTGGGGTGCCATATTGATGTAACCTATAGGAATGTGTTTTTGCAATTTTTTTTTTACGAGTCAAGATAAATAACAATGCCATTTGAAAGGTATTTTGCATTGAATTTTTTATATCCTCTTCAATAATAATAATAATAACAACAATAATAATTAAATTTTTATTTGCTACAATATTTGTAATAGAAAAAAATCTTCACAAAAAAAATTAATCACCATAAAATAAAAATATAAAATTATAATTTTTTTGCTGTTATCATACTTTAGTTTTTTTAATATTAAATATTTAAAATAAAAACTAAAACCTATATAATAAAAAAGACAATTTTAAAAAAACTATAAAATAAAATTATAAAAAATAAACTTAATTATAATTAAATATCTAAAACCTAAAACAACGTAAAGATTATTATATAAAGTTTTTTTTTTGGTTAACTAGGGGAATCGAGGTTTAGCCCAGCGTCTTGGAGCCTATTCAGCTCTAATTTGAACAGGACGAGGCCCCCCTATAACCCCTAGCCGGCTGTGTAAATGCAAAAGGGTAACCGGTCCCTTGGGCCCTGGGGGTATTGAACCTGGGTGGGGGTTGGCAAATCACTCAGGGCCCACCACATGGCCTCACTCTTGCACCCATTATTATATAAAGTTGTTACTTTATAACTTTATATAAACAATAAAATTAAAACCAAATTTAAAAGAAACCATTTAAAAAATAAAACAATAAGTTAAACTACACTTATGACTTACTTGTAGGCTGCCACGGTGTATTAACAATCGGAATCCAAATCATTGAAGACTGCAATTGCCCCTGTCGTTGTCAAACACTGTAGTTCATGTCCCTGGCACTTATGACCTGTGAATGTGTATTACTATTCTGGTATTCCCATGTCGAAGACTGCACGACGGCACACAATGTCACTATATAGTTTGTAGGCCTTATGACATTTGTGTCATTGAGCAGGGTTAGAACTTAGGGCATCACGATTTACGAGGCATCATGTTATAGGGTGCAACACGCTTAAACATGAAATCACAGATTTTTTAAGCTTCAAAATCGAGCTTATACTCACAACAGAGTTACGGTGGCTCAGGAGTGAAATAAAATGAAAATACATGGGTTTGAAGTTTAGGCTTTTGCAAACCCTAAATATTAAATTACTAATTTCAACAAATTTAATTACGATTTTTTTAATATATTCGCTTTTTTGGATTCTGCATTTAATTCATACGAATTAAATCATGAATTTAAACAAATTTTTTGAAGTTCTATAAAATTCGGCAAATTTTATTTTTTTTCAATAAAATTTGTCAAATGTAGTTATTTAGATCCAGAGTAATAGCATTATATTTTTAGCACGACAGTCTGTGTCATTTTCCCCCACCTAAGGGAATAGATTCTAGTGTTAGCCATACAAAGCCCAGGCATTGTAATCACATATATCTACCCAACAAAGGCAGACAAAAGGATTCTATTAAGTTTCACATTAGCATATTCTAACTAGAAGATTTCCTATATGATCACATCTTGACTTGTTGAGGGCTAGGCACAGGTCTAGAGGCAATTGGAGCAAAAAAAAAGAAATGTAGCACCATATTTAAGCCAGAGTAGGAGTATCATGCTGTTGGAAGAAAATTACTAGGGAGGAGGACAAAGCCACACTTCAAATGTTAGAGATAAAGACTTGCACGAGGTCTTCCTTTGGCATCCCAAAATGGTGGTCGGCATCTTTCAACTGTCATGTGACTGGTTACCATTCATTGTAATTATTTATGTTGTCTTGCATGTGATCCTTATGCTTGACATGGATGTTGTCTATGATGGCATTTGGGTCAAAGCAAAAATTATCCATTGTTCACTCATTCATCAACGGAATTTGTATAGCATCTAATAGTTTTGTAGAGTCTATTGGCATCATATAATGGATTTGCACAAGGCCTCAATTAATTCTATCTTAGTAAAAGCAGACTCAAACTTGATGGTTTTAGGGCATGATGGATGGACATCGAAGATATCCATCTCCTTGCCAACAAGTTTGATAGGATACCTTTCAACTATGTTTGCAGGACTGCAAACAAAGATGCAAACAGATAAAGCTGCTATGGACTTTGGACTCAGTGATACAAGGCTGATTCCAAAAGACATTGGTAATCTTAGACACTATTGAATTGTAGGGTCACCAAGAGACAAGGATGGGACATGGATTGGGACAACGATGCGATATTTCAAAAAAGGTTATGGGGTAGCAAAAGACATTAGAATTAAAAAAATATTCGAATATGTATGTAAATTTAGAAAAATAAAATATATGTGAACAACTTAAAAAAGATAGAGAATGCATGAAACGTAAAAAGATTAAAGTACACAAATGAGATTAGTGCATGGGGGTTAGTTAATTAGGGTTAGGTAGTGGTGATAGGGGCCATTTTGGCATGTTCATTTTTTTTAATTTTGTAATAGTAGTCTGTTGTTCAAGATAGGAGAGTGCATTGAAGATGTGGAACAAAATATCCTGGTATTAGGAAATGTCTTTATACCTGTCTTTAGTATCAAAGACACATCTTCGTCGTTGAGACTTGTCCCATGTCCTTGGAGACTCGTCTTTCGATTTCACTGGGGAAATGGTAGTAGGATTAGTTTTGAGTTAATATTAAGAGATGAATGTTGTATGAGACTAGAGGAAGGTGGGAACATTAGTTCACCTTGATTTCCCTTTCATACCTCGGGACCATGCTTGCTTAATGTAATAGTTGGTGTGCCCTAGGGGCAAGTTATGTGTATTTGCTATTCAACCTGTTGGGATTCAAAAGCGTGTTATTAACAATATTATCATGGTATGGCATATATCACTTATGGGGACCCATCATGGTTCCCTTTCTTGGGATGCTGCCATAATTTTATGAATCTTTGGGAATGTATGTTGGCCTACTCCATGGCCATTCACCTCCCTTGGCTGGTGCATTTACTCCTTGTATAATGCTGAAAAATCTTCTTGTCCCTTTGGCTATCTTAAATGTTGTGCCCATTCATTGATGTGGTATGAGGTATGGCGGATTGGGTGGGGAAAGCGCAAGAATCTTAAAATTTTTTCACTTCCCTACTTTGCATTCTTAGATCTCCTTTCTTTCTATGGTCAACTTACTTAGACTCCCAACCATAATTACTGCTTTTTTAAACCTATCAGTCAGATTTATCCAATCTATCTCTACCTGTGGAGCATCACAAAGTCATTTCATGGCGGACTCATTGAACTTATATCTATGATGGCGGAGCTCCTCAAAGAGGGAAAAGAGTATTCCTTCACACAGATAAAATGGTGGATATTGGATCCAAGGTGCAATAAGAACCATATTCACCAATGAACTGAATGGGAAGAAGTATTTGTACATCCATCTAGGTGGCAACTGTAATTGATGTGCATGGAACTTTATCCCCAGGACCTTGTTTCTGCAGTGATGAGGAATGTGTTTATGATCATGAATATGTCTCTTTATTGAACTGCAAATATTATTTTGGGTGGTTGTAAGGTTGTACCAGGATCAGCTTGTTATACCAATGCTTGATTTACGAATGTGGTTTTAAGAGTGCTTTTGTTCTGTCCCAATGGAAATTCTTACTGAAACCAATGCATGATATGTGAAATTGGCGTGTGTTGCAGCTCTCAGTTTTTATCTACATTTTGTATTAAAATTGTAATGTGTATGTGTACATTGATGAAATTGAATTTCACACCCTTATATGCTACTACCAGTGTGTGATTCTTCCCATCTAAAAATTTAATGGTATAACAGAAGAAGTATGCTGATGTTTTAGCTTGGATGTGACTGATTTTACTTCTAATTTTTTTGTTGTAAACCAAGATTAATGCTTGAAATAAACTAAGCATGTAACTGTAATGCTTGCTTAAGTGGCGGAAATGAAATCAGGATGCAAGAAACAAACACTTGACCAAGTAAAGTATACCAAAAAACAACTATCAACAAGAGGGATACAAGATATACCTGGATAAACCAATGTGGGAAATCTCTAGCATAGAAATGGGGATGTGCTTCCTCATGCCAAGTGACCAGCAAGATTACGTGCCAATTTTGCACTCATGTAGACTTCAAGAATACTGTGGGACTGCTGCATCCATCTACAATGCTCTCCTAAGCTTGTTCTCTAAAAATCAGTCAACTAGCTTCATACTCAATTGGAATGCATTCAACATTTCCAGAAGTCACTCTAGACGATGGTCTGCTGCTCTTCACTTCTTCATTCTGCAACTGAACTCAAATTCTCTGAATGTTTGAATTGCCTGTTTATCTTTCTTTCATGGCTTTCTCTTCGCTAGCACATGCTGAAAGTTTGACACAAAAGACTCCAATTGACTAGGTGACCCAAATGGTCAGCATCCCAAGTGATCCACATTCGAACCTGGGTGGTTTGATTTTTCTGTCTCATTGAGGATGGACTCAAACCAGGACGAACATGCATAGAATGAGTTCCTTCCTCCCCAAACATATCCTTGTCTATGCCTATTTTTGCTGACAAAAGCGACAAGTTTTTGTTGGCATGAACAAATCAGGACAAGTTCATGTTGGCGTGAATTCATTTCTGTAATATGGATTACCTGGGCAAACTTGCGAAGCCTTAACTTTGTGAAGCAGACTCCTTTTCTGCTTCCGTATGAAGCATTGGAAAACTATTGAAGAGCTCTATTCTCTCATGGAGGTTGCATAAAGATTGTGTGCTTATTTTGCACACTTTAAGCTTTATTTGTCGCAAAAGGAATCAACCATGTGTCCCCATGGCCATACAAACCACGTTTCTGATCATGACTGAATTACATTACATATGGGTGATTCAATATTTGATGACACTTCCCAAATATGGAGGCTTTTGATCCCCTAAATTTCATAAATTGAAATGTCAAATATTTTACGTTCTACATTCTCAATAGGATACCTTGCTTTCCTGCCTCTTTGAAAGTGGATCTGAATTTTGATGTCTGATTTGGCTGCGACTACCTCTCTTTGAAGGTGCTTCATGCAGAAGTTCTCACCTTTGAAGTGCTACTTTCCTCCTCAATTGGAGTGCACCTATCTGTGGAATGCCATGCTGTGCTTCTTTGTTCTCAACTCAATGGCTTTTCTCTTGATGCTTCTTTCCCCAAGTGGATCTGCTGTTCCAGTCTGCTGCCCCAACAAATATACACTTTGAATGGTTGAGTGCTGCTCTTCTTCCCTCCTTGTTCACATGCTGCAAGTCATGAGAATGGCTGAAATTCCAACCTCTTCCATGTGGCTGTCTCTACATGTTTCTTTCAAGTGTGCAGCTGTTCCTACTTCTATTTATCAAAAAATGGAAATACGAATGCAACTTTTGGAGTGCTACTCACCTTTAGTGCCTTCCTGCATCTTTTCCCTGTCTTTTGATCAAATAATGCCCCTTCTCTTTCACTATGGAAGCAATTCTTCGATTCATAAAGCATGCTTTTACATGTCAATCATTGTGTATGACTGTTGTCATTTGAAATACATGCTGCAACTGATGAAAGTCAGTCCTGCTGAAATAGACATGCTACACTTGCTGAAATTAGTCCAATATATGCATGCTACAATTTCTGAAATCAGTCCTACATGGGCATGCTGCCAACATTGTGGTGCTGAAATCAATGCTACCATCAGTCATGCTGAAATCAGAGTTACATATTTATGCTGTAAACCTGCAAGTACTCTACCCAAGGATGACTTCTTACCATTACTACCTCTTTGCAATGGTGATAAGGCTGCACTTGTGCAATGAACCTCTTTGTTTGATTCCTCTTTGGGGAGCTTTGATTCTTCTTCTATTGATGCCTTTTGGAGTGTAGGTGCATTATCAACTTTGCCCTTGATCTTGGCTCTTTTCCTTTGCGGATTGCTCCTTATGATTCTTGGGTGGAGTTGAGGATGTAGCATTCCACACTTTGATCCCACTGCCCACTCATATGTTGCAATAGCCGCAATAGTTCTTGGCAATACTCTTGGACAACAATTTTTCCTTCTTGTATTTCTCTTCTTGATGATATGAAGAGTGGCCTTCACAATTTTCCTTTTGATTTAGGTACTTGAGCTGCTTGGTGATGGATTGTTTCTAACAACACATGGCCACCCAATGGTTACTCATTCCTAAAAATAAGATGGATAGATATTCCAACAATGGAATGTATATGGCCTCTTTGTTTACTATGGAAACAAACAAATGGTGGATCTCTTCTTACCCCTCTTTGAGCTGTCCTTATGCTTGCTTGCATAAGATTGATGGAGAGGAGATGCAGTACCTTCTACTTTGGATTGCTGGCCCCTCTTTGGATATCATTTGCACTCTTCCTTGATGTTTCCCTTTCTTTGGAGTTACCATGCATTCTTTTTGGCTGATACAGATTGCTGATTTTCTACCTCCTGTTTTGTGAGGCTGCTGCCCTCTCCTTGGAGTTTTTTTACGATCTTCTTGAGCCTTCACAAAAGCGATCTTGGAGATGTCTACATCTCACTTAGACACATTTTACTAAGATGGTGGCTTGGACTCCTTTTTGAAAGACACTTGTTTCGGCTGCCTGGTAGCACTCTCCAAGCTCTTCTTTGCCACAAGAATACCCCAAACTTGCATATTGAGGCCTTCAATCTCTAAGGGATTTCTTAGTCCTTGGCCGTTCTTGCCAAGTCCTTGGCCACGATAACCCTTCTTTACCATCAACCTTAAATCCAGTTCCTTTAATGTGCTTTTCAAAACTACCGAAGGCTTCATTCAATGCTTTGTTGGAAGAAAGACCATGTGGTGAGTTGCTTACGGCAGTCATAGTTTGAGTATCTTGTATAGAGTCTGGTCTCCTTTCCTGGGTAGATCCTTCTTTCCTGTTTACTTCACAATCTTATTGGAGCTTTACCAACATCTCTTCTTTTGCAACCAACTCTTGTTGCAGCTTCTCAACGAAAACATTACACAAGTCATAAGGAAAACCTGCTTTGATACTACATGGTCCATAATTAGCTTGGTTATACTAGTGTTTGATTTGCCAACATGAATCAAGATTATTTATGTACTGTCCCACTACAAATTACTACTGAAACTAACACATAATGCATAAATTAGATGTGTGCTACATCTCTCAGCTTGTATCTACATCTATTAAAATTGCAATGGTACATGCACAACCTCAGGCCTACATTACCATAAATCAGATTTCCCACCCCTATATGCTACTACTTGTTGGTGCGTGTTTTATGCACACCAAAGTTGTAATGACGTAGCCTTCAATGTTTTAGGATTTCAATGGAGGCAAACTCCATTCTAGGTTACGAGTTACATGTATGTGGTTTATTTCAATTTGTTGATGGAAGAGGGTAGGGCATGCAGGTTGTTGATAAGGTTTTTGGACGGAAGTGTGGTTCCTAAAGGATTGTGAAACTCTATATGAATTGGATGGGCGGCTGGCTTCTAATCCAAAGTCGGCAGGTCTTAAAACAAAATCAAAAAGGAGGGAAGGGTAAGGCATAAAAGAAAGCTTCTATGGTTTTTAGGAATTATTTCCTTGGTTGGTTTCTAAAAGGACAAGTGCTCTCAGAACCTATTCCTGTTGCTAGTAGCAATCACACACACACAGTCAGACACGGCTAAGAAGTCTAGGGAGATAAAGATGCAGGTAATCACAAGCCTTAGACAAAGGTTACTCTTTTTAGGGCAGCTGTTGCACACCCTTAATCAGGGGATTATGGCTCGGGCTAGTGAAGTATCTAAGGCAGTTGTTGCATAGACATAAAAGAGTACATCCAAAAAAGCACTCATGCATAATCAGAATTATGAGTCAATTTGAACTTGACTATCTTAATCAATATGTTTACCAATCTTTCAGCCGCTGTTGCACGCCTACAAATTAGTATATCGATCAAAATAATCAAGAATCCATTTGTAACTTTTGCACACTAAAGATTATTGAAACATACAGTCAATGAAAGTAACTAATTACACAGAAATTGGAAAGAAAATACACAAACACATTCGCTGACGATCAAAACTGATGCTGCCCCTGTATTCAAAAATTATCTGACAAAATCCCAAGTTAGATTACAATTATTTATATAGACTTGGGGAAGGGGAAAATTAAAATCTTGACACTTTGGGACTAGTTTACATAGTAGGTGTATTTCTATGTTTTTGAGTCTTTAGATGAAGGTAGGTAATCATTTTGGAGGTGCACTACATTTTGGCAAAACAGCATGACACTTCGGCATTATAGAAACCCTGGTAGCGTTTCAACAACATTACTATTGGCCTCACATACGCACAAACATTGAGCGCCACATCAAGCCTTGCATTCCTTGTTGCATTGCCATTCTTTATTACATTGCCAAGCCCACAAATAGGAAGTTAGGACTTTTCACACCTTTGCCGGTTCCATCCAGGCCATGGGAATCCATATGCATGGATTTCATGACCAGGCTATATATGACAAAACGTTAGAATGAATTTATGTTTGTTGTAGTAGATAAGTTTTCTAAGATGGCCATCATGGTTCTCTATAAGAAGAACATCAATGTGTTAAGTGTATTTAATAACTCATAGATTGTTGTATGGTTAAAGATGCACTCTTATTAATAATTGTAAATATGGATAGGCACTAATTATGTGCACACTTACCCATATCTTATTATTAGAAAATATTATCAAGTAATTGACTTTATTGACTTTTGCTAATAATAAGAAAGTCATATTTTAAGAAGACTCGTCTTGTAAGTAAACTATTATCTAAAACCTAACCCTAACCTCCTTTATTATCTATATAAGAATATAGAGGGCTAGTTTAAAAAGTTGGTTAGTTGATGAGAGTTACTTCTGTAATACTGACATATTGGCAGAGGTCTTTATCTAAAGAGTTAGTCATTCTCCTTGGATAAATACTATCTCTTGTTTTTCATAGCTTTCATTGATTTATCTTATGCATGTACGTGGGTGATAGTCTTAAGGTTGGTTCAACAATTTTGGGAGTCCTTCCAGTAATTTAACACAAGTGTAAGAAACCACGTGCTCTTTCTTCAACTATATTTGGGTTCATTTTGGTTTACAAGCATCATTGTGTCTGACCATGACCTCTAGTTTGTCAGCGACTTCTGGTAAGCTTTGTGGGATATGATGGACACACAACTGGACTAGTCTACAACATTTCATCCCTAGATAAAAGGACAAATGGAAGTTGTCAACCACACACTTATTCATTAATTGCACATGTACAACAATACGCTCCTGTACCCTTGGAATAATCTACTTTACATTCAACATGCCTAAGACAAAGCTTTGCATAACTCTACAGGGCATGGTCCATTCCAAACATGACGTGGGTTTCAGCTAATGACATTCCTAGACATATCTTATTGTGTACCTTTTGGTATGGAGTTGTGCACACAAGAAAAGGAAGTGGACAAGGTACAAAATTTTCTGCAACACATCCAGGGTGTTCACCACCAGGTTTAGTAGATACTTTCGTGCCAACAACTAAACTACAAAGAGTGCCATAACGCACACCATAGACCTCATGAGTTCAAGGTGGGTGATAAACTCTAGTTACATCTTCAAAAAGTGCACGTCAAGGGTCTAGATTGCAAGATCAAGCCTCTGCACTATGGTCCATACATCATATTGTGTGGAATTGCCGAGAATGCTTTTGTCCTTGATTTGTTCTAGTACTTGGGTTTACATTCAATCTTCAATGTGGAACACCTTAAGCCATACTCCCCACCTTTGCTTGAGCCAACAACAATGCAACATCCTTTAGATTTGAATTTTGAACACTTGCATTTAACATTGAAGGATCAGATTATTGAAGTGACAACAACACACACCTGCCAAGGCTCCCATTAGTTGTTTTGAGTGGTCAAGGCTGGGTAATACTCTAACTATGCTAAGTGGTACAACCTTTAGCAACTTCAAGTTCAGTTTGTGCGGCTGACCAAAGACGCCATGGGGACTAGTGCTCGTCAAGAAAGGGCGAATGATCCGTAAACAACTTTTGCACGGGTATGTACACTCCTCACAAGGACTTTGATTTCCCTGCGCTTTTGACATCTCATGGCACGCACACAACCTCGCGATAGCCGTACGAGTTCTTGTGTCACCTTGTTGCTTGCTGTGTAGAACTCTAATCATAACTGTTTTCAATCGGAGCCACCTTGCAATGGTGTATATATTGTAACTGTTTGACCCATAAGGGATAAGAGACAAGAGAACACACACAAAGACCAGATAGGAAATTGTTAGCATGCCTCTAGTATCCAGCATTCACACACATTTGTAACTTGCCATTATTTCAATCCAAACAAATCAGTTCGAAGCATTTCCCCTTCTGATCATAGGATCTTGCATTCCGAGTCTTATTGAATCTCGCACACATTTGTATTTTTCCCTATTTTGCATATTGAATATAAGTTGCACCCTTGTGCAAATACTTATGCATTCAAATTTGTTAGTTTATTATTGTTTAGTTTTCCTTTACACGTTCTACAACTTTTAGCTTGCTGCTAAGAACAAGGTTGTCCGCCACACTAGCATCCTTGGCCTCGTGGTGCAGATCATATACATCAATCTTACAATGTTGAAGTGCCCAAATGCATGTTATGACAATTGAATGACACTGAAATGCCTCTTCCTCATGCTACGATGATTTTCCCATTTGCATTTACAACAATTGTGAGTAGAGATTATAAAAAGTACTTAAGTACAACAATGGAGAAACACAAATAAGTTTATTAACCATTATTGTGTTACTTTTATCGCTAGAAGTTGTTGTCCAATCTCATGCTTTGAATGTTTGCTCTCATGGAGTGCCTCTTTTCCTTTCCTTGCTATGCAACTCAACAAGTTGTGGATGATAGTAACTGAAAACATGCTATTGACTGCCCCTACTTGTTATTCCCAAATGGATATGCTGTTATATGCTCACCTAAGATGAGTACAAGGCTTCCCATGCTTGCCCATACAAGTGGAGTTAGTTCCCTATTTAGTCTCCCAACAAAAGGGAACTGACTCTACGCTGCCTTCTTCTCAACTGACATCTCCAAGAATATGAAGATCAATCAATTCCTGTACTTACTGTGACTGTTCAGCTGATGTGAGCCAAAACACTGCAAAATACAGAGCCGGTGGTTACGAAACCGGTAGCTAAGGTGTTGAAACTGCCTCTTAATGCAGACCAGCGGTTTGTCACTGCAAAATGTCCTTTATCTTCCAGAGGCCATATATTCTGCATACGAACTCAAAATCACAAGCCATTTTTTAAAGAATGTTTTAGCTTTTTGAGAGGAATCTAAATACGTAATCACATTTGACTTTTGACGAAGAATACTATTTGTTTCACCTAAGTAAAGTAGACAGTGTCTTTGTTAGGAGTAGCAATGCACAACATTGCAACACCTCAACTTTCCCCTGTTTTGTTGATCTTGACTTGTCCTTGGGTTCCAATGGAGTTATTGATGACTTACATGGATCCTTACAGATCATCTGAAGTCTCAGATTGCTTCAGTGGTTTAAAATCAAAATGCAACTTGTGATTTTCTGGAATGCTTCCATAGATAGGGAAAATTTACTTCATGTAATGGGCATTGCATCTGGGATTACCTTAGGCTGATGATTTAATGCAGACCAGTGGTTTGTCACTGCAAAATATCCTTTATCTTCCAGAGGTCATATCTTCTGCATACGAACTCAAAATCAGATGCCATTTTTAAAAAAATGTTTTAACTTTTTGAGAGGAATCCAAATACGTAATCACATTTGAATTTTGACGAAGAATACTATCTGTTTCACCTAAGTGAAGTAGAGTGTCTTTGTTAGGAGTAGCAATGCACAACACTGCAACACCTCAACTTTCCCCTGTTTTGTTGATCTTGAATTGTCCTTGGGCTCTAATGGAGTTATTGATGACTTACATGGATCCTTACAGATCATTTGAAGTCTCAGATTGCTTCAGTGGTTGAAAATCAAAATGCAACTTGTGATTTTCTGGAATGCTTCCATAGAAAGGGAAAATTTACTTCATGTAATGGGCATTGCATCTCGAACTCCCTCAGGCTAATGGTTTAATAGGGGTTGAAGTGAAGATTATTCGTGGAGATTATTCTATGCTTTAGAAATTTACCTTGCAATAGGTTGACAAGCAATGGTTCGAACAGCCTGTGTGTCTGTTCTGGAGGAAACATTAACTGAATGAGGGAGAGACGAAGCATAGGCCTTGAAATCTTTAGTCAAGTGCCATGCCTGCAAGTGTTACGGTTTATTAAGTTTATTTGCTGGTGGTGTATTTCTGTTCCTATGTTTATGACTATAGTTGGTCTTCTAGGTGCAATTATAGTGTTATAGTTGCCTTTATTTTTTTGTACGGGGATAGCCTGGGTTGGTGGCCCCAGCCTTATTATTTTATTCCAGCTGTTTTTAAGATTTGGAAACTCGATTTACTAGATTTTTTCGCTGTACGCCATATTGATGGCCATTTGCTCTTAGTTTTGGTAGTATTAGGGTGATTAATAGCTTAGGGTTTATCCTGTTTCGGGGTGACTGTCACATGTTCCCAACTGTCAGCAACTCCTTTTCAATATAAACAACTTTGTTTTTCTCTGACAAAAACATTGGCTGTTCATTTGTCAATGGTTGTTCCTCAATGATCTCTTTAAATTTGAATGTGTATCGTCATTTGGGATGCTCTTGTTCTCCTCGCCTTTTTTGAAACACTATCTTTCTGTTTTCTCTTGAAAGACATACAGCCTTGCATTCCGGATAGAACAATCCTGAATTAAATTATACCTTCAATGATGTGACTTTCTTGCCTCCTATTTGTTTACTGTGTGATTGTGCTTGCACAACCTGAACATTAAGAGCTTCACATGAAAATGTTTTGCACAACTTCAACATATTGTTTTAGAGCTAAACTTTATTGGAAGTTTCCATGAGAATGCTTATGTTATCGCTCCTAAATGTTGAGATCTAACAGGTCATTAACTAATAAATGGTTTTTGTTCCTCTTAATGCACTATGGTCAAACTGTTGACTCAGGTTATTATATTTAACTAAATGTAAAATGTTGAACAACATATATTGTGTGGTTGGAAAATCAGTGTCTTGAGATTATTAAAGATTGATTTAACTTTCCATGATTCATTGTTTCTATTATTGAATTAAAAAAATTGAAAATGTCTGCTAGTACACAGATGGAACAAGTACTTGATTTCTCTTTTGACTTCTCTTCGACGCTTACAAATTGTTGTGAAACAAATATATCCTAGAGTAGTTTCAGCATGGAAGATTCCTTACCGTATGAGCTACAGAAGTGATGCTGCTCACTATATACATCCTACATCTTATTTAAAATTGGCTTACCCTATCCATATGCCTTTCTCACTTTGCATGATTCTTGCATACTTTCACACAACATAATATTTGGAATGAAATTAACGTATGATGTGGTCATTATTTAAGTCTGTGATCATATGTGGCAATTATTTGTCGTGGATAGTTTACTTGTATATAACACACTTTTTTTAATAGAGCTTATTGCATTTTTTCCTTTTTTTTTATCATTTGAGTATATACTGTAGAAGCTCTGACCGAATTGTCTGGATTTCTTTTAAACCATCCCCATTTCAGTCCATGTCTTAAGTATTGGAAATTGGGTCATAACTGTACTGGGTTTGATTTTGTCTATTTTGATCTAACTTATTCGTCTATTGGATTGGTACTGAAATTGATAGGAAGAGAAGAAAAAGGCTATGGTAAATCAGATGGTAGCAAAGCTTACAAATGTTTGCTGGGATAAGTGTATCACTGGTACTCCTGGAAGCAAGTTTAGCTCCAGTGAGACAACCTGTCTCACAAACTGTGCACAACGATTTCTGGATATGAGTATGATGACCTATAAGCGTTTCCAGAGCATGCACTGAATCTTTCAAATTCCTGAAAGAATTTCACCATGTGCTGAGTATAGTTTGTAAGCATGCATATGGAATTTAATCTCGCACTGTTGGAGTTTTGTTAATTCTTTTAGAGGGTTAGTCATTGTGAGATACTTTAGTTTTCATTTGAAGCCTATTTTTATGCTTATAGTGGCGCTCTTTGGGCAAGATTGAGAGGTTTTTTTGTTTTGGCAATAGCCAAAGCAATAAATTTTAGGATGGCCAGTCACATTGAGGGCTTTGCTGTGCGATTTTCTCTTTAAGAAGGATTCATCGGAGTTGTGAGAATTTGAATTGAGTCCATGAGTAAAAGTTATAAAGATGAGAGGGTGTCAGGCCGTGAATTTTCTGTGTAGTAAAAATTGGTAATTCGAACCTATAATCTTTTGTGCATAGTTTTTTAATAATTGTTTGCGATCTTATAGTGTTTATAATTTTGTTGCTAGTGTTAAATAGAAATGTGTCATTATCAAAAGATGAATCCTTTTAAAATAACAGAATCTTTTGCCCATTTATTTTGAACATATTATAGCTACAAGCCAGATAAAACCTCAATACAATGCTTTCTCAGCAATCTGAATCTTAAGAGATTCATTATAATGATCTAATTACTCTACATAATAGTTTATCAACTCCACTGCTGCATTTTAATTACATACCTTGCAAATCCATTAATAACCTTCTATTGTGACTTTGTTTTGTTTTACTGCTAGTGTTCGGGTGTTTTGGGAAAGCTCTATTGCTTCTAAAGAAGAATAGAATTGAAACCAGGGCAAGTTCTGCTCACCAAAATAATGTAACTTAAGTTTTTTACAGAACAAAAAAAAAGGAAGGGGGGCACGTTTAACACAGTTTCTACCTGTGTTTTACTTGAAGGGATCCTAACTTCACTTGATATTCAATTTCTACATTTCTTTTTTTATGCAAGGTACAAGCCAGATAAAACTTTAATCTGATGTATTTTCAACACTCTTAATCTAAAGTGATTCATTATAAAGATCTAATTTCTTTTGCAGAAAATGGTCTATCAACTCTGCCGTTGCATGTTAATTATTTTAAGGATCTAATTACTTAAGTACTTTACAGAAGATAGTTGATCATCTCTGCCGCTGCATGTTAATTACATACCTTGCAAATCCATTAATACCCCTCTATTGGGACTTTGTTTTGTTTTACCGCTAGTGCCTGGGTGTTTTAGGAAAGCTGTATGTTGCTTTTGAAGAAGAATAGAATTGAAACTGGGGCAAGTTTTATTCACCAAATTAATTCAACTTAACTTTCTAACCAAACAAAAAATAAGTGGGTCAGGTTTTACACAGTTTTTACTTGGGAATCTAACTTCACTTGATATTCAATGTTGTCCATAAAATTTCATTGTGTTACATAGGCATTTGTTATGAAAAATTTGTTCTGTAGTTGTTATAGATGTGGCAGGAATGGAACCTCGATTATGGAATTGGAGTGCTTTGTGAATGAAATAGAGACTAACCATCTTTGCATATTTTTCTTTAATAAGAGTTCTGGTTTCTGGTTTGGGGCATATAGGTGGATTGGCAAGGCCTGGATTACTTTGTTCTTTTGTCATCTGGTAAAAATCCAAGAAGGTACAAATTCATCAAAATCCAATGCGGTACAAATGTGAAACAACATATAAGGTGAAGTGAAAAGGCAATCTCCTCACTCCAACAAGGAAGGGTCTCTTATGCCAAATTGGTGTGCTGGCTTGTCGGTTATTAAAAAAGCAGCTTTAAGTTTCAAATAAAGACTACTCCTTTGGCTTAGAATTGGTGTAATGTCCTATTGTAAATGATTTAAGTTTCCTTGAACCTGCATGCCCTGCAGGCATTGTGCTCTCATTAACTGATGTGTAGCTACACCCTCTGAAGTAGCATGGATATATAAAACGGCTTTTACATCTCTGTATCTTACCATATCCCCTAATATATCTTGTTACATTATGCTCCCTGATCTTGCAGGCTTGTTTATATGGTAAAAATGCTCAATGCCTGAGCATTTTGCCTTGGGAGTGGTTTTTTGCATTTTTGCATTGAAATATATATACTGTTGGTAACCACAAACCATGACCAGTATAATTCATCTAATTACTCTTTTGTATTCTACTCAATTTTGTTGTCACTGCTCATTTGAAACATCCTTAATAACACCTGCAAACATTATTCTGATTCTTCTTTACGTTATCTAACACTCCCTGACATCATCTATTTGCTTCAGATGCTACTTTTGTTATCAATAACACTCGTTGAAATCTCATATTAGTTGTCATTGCTAACTGAATAGCTCACGTATATGTAATGTTAAAGTTCCACAATTTAAGCTCCACAATTTAAACCATCATAAACTCATCAAGGTGTTGCTTTTGGAGCAGGCTGTATGAGACATAACTCACATGTTCTCAATTGCTATTGCATACTTTTAAGTTTCCATATTAGAGCATATAGTTTGCCCTCCAGTGCATGGTCTCTATAATATATCCCTTTGTTTTGTATGTCATTCTCTTGGATGCGGAGTTCCCTTCATATATTGCAGAGTTCCCTTCGTACAGCGTTTCATGGGTTCTCTGCATTATAGTGTTTGTAAATTTTGGGTTTTTTTTTTGTTGTGTGCATTTTACAAGGGAATGGGAAGTGACTAGATACCGCACTGTATATGATAAATTGTAATGAATATAGCACTGACTGTTGAAAAACATTCTTTGGTGTTCTTGCTTTTAAGGCAGCCTCTTGTTATTATGTGTATAAGCTTAAGTGTGCCACTTTATTGCCCAGGGACCTGAACCACCATTGACGCTGATTAAACATCCTAGAATCTTCAAAATAAACGCAGGATAAAATCTCATTGGCACGGTAAGATTTTAAGGTAGCATGAATGCTACAAGATTTTGTCAAAAAGAGATGGGAAAGCAATTTAAGTTGAGATATTCTATACAAATACATTGTACCAACCATTACAAACAACTACAATATATCTTTTATGTCATTGATGAATGCCAAGGAAGGTTGGATTTACAACCAAATCTCTATTGTGAATGGTAGTTACATGCCAAAGTATTTGATTCCAATTTCTTTCACAGGTTCTTTACTCCTTCCATAATTGTAGGTATCGTCGGAGAGTTGTCAGTGATGTCATGGTGATGTCATGGAGGTGTTTTGGTGAGTGGATGAAGTGCTTTGATAGCTTAAATAACAAATGACAAATTGTGCAATGTGCTTGTTTTAGTGTACTTAAAGGAGGTTTGTTTGATCTTCAGTTTTGACATAATTAGAGATGTTTAGGGATGAGTATGGTGATTGGAGCATGTGCAAGAGGTCCTTATAGATAACAAGCTTGTGTGCATAAGTGAAATTCATTTGATAGTCCATAGTTTTCAGCCAGACAGTTTAGGTCTAGTGGTAGAAACTCTGAGTAGGCAGTTTGTTAATGTCACCATTGCCACGTGCGGATGTTTCAAGAGAAGGTGATCATATGAGTTTATTTTTGTGCCTAGTTTTTTTGCATTATTTTTCAAAGCATGCAACAAAGCACGTTAAAAGATATGCATATGCAAAGTTGGGCTTTCAGGGAGTTTGAGTGTGTTTTTCCATAGCCAAATTTGCATGTGACAAAAAACGTTGAGTAGGCATTTTGATGGTGCTATATCTTACACGTGTGAAGGTGTCAAGAGAAATTGATCTTATGTGTTTGTTCAGTTTTGAGCTTAGTTTATTTGTGCTAAATTTTAGATCATGTGCTAAAGCGTGACAAAAGTTATGCAGGAGCAAAGTTGGTCTCCTAGATAAATTTTAAGCATAGTTGGCTCTGTGGAAGAAAATTTTGAGTGAGCATGTTGATGACATATTTCAACAACAAATTGTTATATGGTTGGATTCTCCTATGTGAAGAGATTATTTGGTCCAAATTTGAGATAATGTGTTGAAGTGCGACGAGAGTCATTAAGGTCCAAAGTTGGCCTTTCAGGCAGATAAGCAAGGTTTTCTTAGTCATTTCTGCACAAGTTAGTTTGAGCAAGATCGACGATGCACATTGCTCCAAGAAGTCAGAATGCAGTGAGATGAGGACAAGTGCACAATGTTTAACGATTGAGAAAAAGTGCAAGATAAGGATCTAACAAATTGATTGAATGGTGCGAGCTGCATGATAAAGATTTGCAGAGATTGACAGAGTACGTTGAGTCAAAGTTTTAAGATTGCACGAGATGAGGTCAAAGTGACTGAGGTTTAACGTTTGAGCATTGGGGCCTATGTGTTAAAGATCAAACAAAATCGACGGTGCATATTTGATCTGAGTAGTGAGGACACGAGATGCTAGCATGTTGTTTGAGGTTTAACCTTGAGCGTTTGAATTTGGATATTTGAATTTTGCAAAAGAAAAGACCAATGTTTGGTTTTTGTGCCATCTTTTGATCTATGCAGAATTTGCTCATGGTGTAAAAAATGAAGTTGTAGAGGATTCCAAGACGCATATGAGAATATGAATTTGAAGGGATAATTGTATATACAGACAAAGATATTGAGCACCAAAGTTGACTGTGTTCGTGCATGTTTTGCAAGTAATCTGAGAAGGGTAATTGAGCTCGTTTTGATGTTGTTTCGATGTCTTATGATGACTTAGCTTTTTGAGAGTGTTGTAGACTCCATGGGGATGCTTAGTGTGGTTTTTGGAGGTGTGATCAATCATTATTTTGTATGAACAAAAGTTAAGAAGTTGATTGTGTGTTTGTTCATAGTGTTCTTGTGCATCAAGTCAGTGATTGAGTTGTTTGAGCATACGTAGAGGTGAGCATGAGTGTTTGTTATTATTTGAGTATGTCTGGGGGACATAAGGAGTGGACCTATGTATTTGAAAGTGGTCATGTATTTATTGATTTCCTCAATGAAGTGCTAAATGGGTGAGTAGGGCTCCATGAGACCTATAAGGGCTACAAGGACCTTATTAAAAGGTGTAGCTGCTTAAGGGTGACTCATAGGTGCTATGGCCGACCTATGAAGTTTGTATTAAGCTATGTCTTCGTGTGAGAGATGCCTTAAGGGCTAAGACATGCGTAATCGCTAACCAAGGTGTTGATTATTAAGTATGCTCTATAAATAGTGAAATCAAAGTTGGTGATTTCTAGACTAGAGAGGGAGAGACTGGGGAGAGATTTTGTAGAGATATGTGTGTGAGAGAGACTAGTGCAAGGTGCATGTGAGAGTTATGAAGCGAATGATAGGTAATGTACCTGTTGGTTGAGTTATTGAACATAATAGTTTGTTGACTATGTGTATGCCTTGTAGATCATGTTCCTAATGTCAGGGTAGTGTTTTCACAATTTGAAAATATGCAAAGAGGTCCAAGTGTGCATATGAGGATAGTGTGAGTGAAGGAGAGAGATTGTGGCATGCCTATGTGAGAGACCTGTTTGAGATAGAGAGAGTTTGTGCAAGGATTAGATAAACAAATATCCATCATCAGGGGTTGAAAACACCATTTCTAAGGTGGAGGTGTTCAAAGGAGCGTCTAAAAGGAGTTGGTCTTCCTTAGGGGTAGTTTCTCCTTGTGAAACAGGGGTTTGACTAAATACCTTTGGTCAGGAGGACATAATGGAGGTTTGTTGGTCTAAAGGAGTTGATCAGTCTTTTGTTTGTAATTTTTTATAGGACAGTAGTCCATTTGTGTTGTAAGCTTGAGAGTGGATTTTATTCTCCATGAGGTTTTCCCACAGGGAATGTGTTGTGTTTGATCTTATGTATGCATTGAATGTATGAGCTCTCTTGTTAATGCTTCTTGATGAAGGTGATATATGCTGATTGGTTAATAGTTTAAAGGACTGCAATTGAGATAAAAATATTTGAGTTCACTGATTCACCCCTCTCAGTGATTGTATCTCTAAATATTGGTCTCAGAGCAGGTCCTTTGGTAAAGGCATAACAACGTAAAGATGATCCAAGGTACAAAACAGGTAGTCATCAAGAAGGTTCTCTACTAAACAAGCACCGATGTTCAATGGATCCAATTATGCATTTTGGAGTGCCAAGATGAGGACATACATTATGTCCCTAGGTTTTGATGTATAACAATCTATTGTGGATGGTTATGTTGTTCCTACTACTCCTCCATCTAGTGCTGCAAACAAGAAACTATTTGAGAATAATTTTAAGGCAATGAATGTCATCCCTTGTGGTTTTATAGAAATTGAGTTCTTCAAAGTAATTCATTGCACATCTACCAAGGAAATATGGGATAAATTGAAGATTATTTTTGAAAGAGATTCAAAGGTTACGTTAACAAAGTTGCAGACTCGCAGATGACAATTTGAAAGTCTCAAGATGAACGAAGAAGATACTGTGGCATCCTTTCTGCAGAGAGTTGATGAACTATGAGAATTGGTTATTCTTCTATAGCACTCTCCTTTTTTTCAAAGATAGAATTGACAACACATGGAACAACTATAGAATCTTGACATACATTTTTATTTGAAGCATCAACCTTGTAGCTTGGAACCTCATCACTAGGTACAGAGAATTGATGTTCTTTGCATAATGCTTGCTCAACAATAGCAAGATGTTCACTTGGATTCATACATATCTTAGAACTAGCTTCAACCAGTACCTTGGTCTTCTCCTTGAGCTTGGTCTCTTCATTTTCAACATGAGCAGTCAATGAGAGCTCTTGGCACTCTTCGACATTTGTAGCATTCTCCACCCTAACAAACAGATTAGTTGGACCTTTAGACTCGTCATAATTCTTACTTATAACCTTTGGTCTCCATGAGTTCACTCATCTTTTGTTTTGCACTCTACGAACCTGATAAAACCTATTTTGTCTTGTAGGCCTTTGCTTGCAAAATATAGTAATGTGACCTCTCTATTCACAATTGTAGCAAACCTTACTCCTTGTTATAAACTTAGCTTGTCTTACCTTAAATGGACAATGTTTGGCAAAGTGTCCTATATCATGACAGTTGAAGCACTTAGCGTTGCTCACACCTTTCACTGATGACCTCCATCATAGTTCCATGCAAATTCATTTTTAACAGGTCTTCTACAATCTCTAGCTCTATGCCCAAACTGATTACAAATATAGTAGTAACCATTTAAATGGGCATATCTCATGGCATTTGGTTGTCTGATCTGTTTTGTATTCATTCTATCAACACCTTCATTCCTTGTCTGATGATTTGTCTTCAAAGTTGATTGTCCTTATTCACATTAGTGTTCATCTTGTGTTGAGTTGTAGTCTCTAGTTCTTTGTATCCAAGATCAGTCTTATCACTTGTGTGCTTTTGATCATTTAAAATGTTGTCTAGATCACTTGAACTCTTTTCAAATATCACAAATGACATAATCTTACTAGATACCTTTTCTAACTCAGATTTTAATGATTCATTTTCAATTACATACCTTGCACATTCATCTTCTTTAGCTTTTAGGCTTGTACATAGGATTTTCAATCGACCACTGAGATGCTTGATCATATGTTCATGCTCCTTGGCATCTTCATCCATTCTTGCCTCAAACACACTGAATTGCTCCTCAAAGTCCTTGAGTTTATATTTCATCTTTTTATTGATTTTTTTTCAATCTCCAGTTCTTCATGAGCATTAGTCAATGCAATCTCATAGTCCCCCTCATCTTCATCATCATTAGAATCACTCCAGGTAAACTCTTTTTGTTGTGAACAATTTCCTTCTTCAGCCATAAAAAGGGCTCTATCTTCAATAAGACCATCATCTTCATGATCATACTCTGAGTCACTGTCTTCACTCTCATCTGATGAGTTGCAATCTTCTTTGGTGTAGAGACTCTTTTTGTCCTTGAAGTGCTTCTTGTTATCAAAGATTCTGAATATCTTCTTACTTTTCTCAGACCTGAAAGATCTCTTGCCATCATCATGACCTTGATCATGCTCTTCATCATTATCCTTCGAATCAAACTTGGGGGATAAGGACCTTAATACCTTTTGAACAATAGTAGTCTCTTCAAGGTTTTCTCCAAGCTGATGATGTTCACAATCATCAACTCTCTGTAGAAAGGATGCCATAGTATCTTCTTCGTTCATCTTGAGACTTTCAAATTGCCTTCTATGAGTCTGCAACTTTGCTAACTTAACCTTTGAATCTCTTTCAAAAATATTGTTCAATTTATCCCATATTTCCTTGGTAGATGTGCAATGAATTACTTTGGTGAACTTAGTTTTTGTAAGACCACAAGTGATGGTATTCATTGCGTTACAATTATTCTCAAACAACTTCTTGTCTGCAACACTAGATGGAGGAGTAGTAGGAACAACATAACCATCCACAACAGATTGTCATACATCAAACCTTAGGGACATAATGTATGGCCTCATCTTGGCACTCCAAAATGCATAATTGGATCCATTGAACATCGGTGCTTGCTTAGTAGAGAAGCCTCCTTGATGAATACTCATTTTGTACTTTGGATCACCTTCACGTTGTTAAGCCTTTACCAAAGGCCTTACTCTAATACCAATTGTTAGAGGTACAATCACTAAGAGGGGGGGGGGGTGAATCAGTGAGCTCAGATATTTCAATTTCAATTGCAGTCCTTTAAACTATTAACCAATCAACATATATCAACTTGATCAAGAAACATTCACAAGAGAGTTCATACATTCGATGTATACATAAGATCAAACATATCACACATAGTCCTTGTGGGAAACCCTCATGAAGAATAAAATCCACTCTCAACCCTGCAACATAAATGGACTACTTTCTATAAAAAATTACAAACAAGACACTGATCAACTCCTTTAGACTAGCAAACCTTGATCATGTCCTCCTAACCAAAGGTATTTAGTGAAACCCCTATTTCACAAGGAGCAACTGCGCCTAAAGAAGACCAAATATTTTAAACTCTCCTTTGAACACCGTCACCTTAGAAATGGTGTCTTCAACCCCTGATGATGGATCTCTATTTATCTAACCCCTGCACAAACTATTTTTATCTCAAACAGGGCTCTCACATAGGCATGCCACAATCTCTCTCCATTCACACTGTCCTCATATACACACTAGAACCTCTTTGCATATTTTTAAATTGCTAAAACACTATCTTGACATGAGGAACATGACCTACGGGTCATACACATAGTCAAACTGTTATGCTCAATAATTTAACCAAAAGGCACACTACCTATCCTTTTCTCCACAACTCTCACATGCTCCTTGCACTAGTCTCTCTCACATATCTCTACAAAATCTCTTGCTCTCTAGTCTATAAATCACCAACTTTGATTTCACTATTTATAGAGCATACTTGATAATCAACACTTTGGTTGGCCATTAGGCATGCCTTAGCCCTTAAGGCATCTCTCACACTAAGATATAGCTTAATACAAACTTCATAGGTCAGTCATAACACCTATGGGTCACCCTTAAGCAGCTACACCTTTTAATAAGGCCTTTGTAGCCCTTATAAGCTCATGGAGAACTATTCACCCATTTAGCACTTCATCGATCAAATCAATAAACACATGACCACTTCCAAATACATGGGTCCACTCCTTATGTCCCCTAGGACATACTCAAATGATCACAGTCACTCATGCTCACCTTTGCGTATGCTCAAACAACTCAATGACTAACTTGGTGCATAAGAACACTATGAACAAACACACAATCAACTTCTTAAATTTTGTTCATACATAATAATGATTGATCACACCTCCAAAAACCACACAGAGCATCCCCATGGAGTCTACAACACTCCCAAAAGGCTAAGTCATCACGAGACATCGAAACAACATCAAAACGAGCTCAATTACCTTTCTCGGGTTATTTGCAAAACATGCATGAACACACAGTCAATTTTGGTTCTCAATATCTTTGTTTGTATATACAATTAGACCTTCAAATTCATATTTCCAGATGCACCTTGAATTCTTCTACAACTTCGCTTTTTACATCATGAGCAAATTCTGCATAGATTGAAAGATATGGCACAAAAACCAAACACTGGTCTTTTTTTTTGCAAAATTCAAATATTCAAATTTAAATGGTCACGGTTAAACCTCGAACACCATGCTTGCATCTCGTGTCCTCGTTGCTCAGACCAAATACACATCATCACTTTTGTTTGATCTTTAACACATAGGTGTCAATGCTTAAACGTTAAACCTCAATCACTTTGACCTCATCTCGTGCAATTTTGAAACTTTGACTCAACATGCTCTATCGATCTTTGTGGATCAGTCAGGGCTTTATCATGTAGCTCACACCATTCAATCAATTTGTATGAACACCCGCTCACCGTTAGATCCTTATCATGTACCTTTGCCCAGTCGTTAAACATTGTGCCCCTGTCCTCATCTCGCTGCTTCCTGACTTCTTGGAGCAATGCACATCGTCGATCTTGCGTGAACTTTAACTTGTACAGAAATGACTTAAGTATGAGAACCTTGCTTATTTATCTGGAATGCCAACTTTGGTCCTTAATAACTCTCGCCGTGCTTTGACAAATGATCTCAAATTTGGACCAGATGATCTCCTCACATAGAAAAATTCAACCATATAAAAATCTGCTCTTGGAACCCACACATGTGCGAGATATGCCATCATCAACATGTTCACTCAGAATTTTCTTCCACAGAGCCAACTATGCTTAGAATTTATTTGGGAGACCAACTTTGCTCTTGCATAACTTTTGTTGCGCTTTACCACATGATCTGAAATATAGTGCAAATAAACTAGGCTCAGAACTAAACAAACCCATATGATCAGTTTCTCTTGACACCTTCACATGTGCAAGATATAGCACCATCAAAATGTCTACTCAACTTTTCTTGTCACACGCAAATTTGGCTAAGTATGGAAAAACATAGTCAAACTACTTGCGAGCCCAAATTTGCATATGCATATTTTTTGACATGCTTTGTTGCATGATCTAAAAATTAGCACAAAGAAACTAGGCACAAAAATGAACAAACCCATGTGATCACCTTCACCTGAAATGTCAACACGTAGCAATGGTGATATTAACAAATTGCCTACTAGAATTTTCTACCACTAGACCCAAACTGTCTAGATGAAAACTATGGACTACTAGATGAATTCCACTTATGCACACAAGCTCTCAAAGCATAGATAACATCTTAGGGACCTCTTATACATGCTCCAATCACTATATTCATCCCTAAACATCTAAAATCATACCAAAACTGAAGGTAAACCAAGCCTCCTTTAAGTACACTAAGACAAATACATTGCACACTTTGTCATTATTACTTAGGTTATCAAAACACTTCATCCACTCACCAAGACACCTCTATGACATCACTAAGAACTCTCCAACAATCTCCCCTTTTGTCATTGATGTCAACAAACATCATATATAGCAATATATAGCTCACATTTTCTCTCTTCAAGCACTCCCACAATAGGTATTTTATCCCCTTTTGACACAATGACAAAGTGGGCACCAACTGAACCTGATGCCCTGAAAAGACCATCAATAAGAAAGGACCATATTAAGAAGATGATACAAACTCTCCTTTACCTTTCCCCTGTCTTTTCTCATCTTGACAAACTTCCTCTTGCTCCATGCCAACACTCTTCTTCACAAGCACAACTAATGAAGATAAAACACATAAAAACACTGAAATATGATGGAACATACCAAAAGACATATGAGAGGGACCCCCCTTAAGATTTATGAGCCATTGCACTTTTGGAGCATCTTTAGATCTCCACACACCATGAAGAACCACCATCAAGGCTTACCAACTTTCTTTCTAAAGACACTTCCATAACCACCAACTTTGCATCTGTATTATATCAAATAGGAAACATGCACTGAACTACCCTGATAACATACCTTGAAACATACTTTGCTCTTTTGGAGAAATTGAGCAAAAAACACTCTTCTTCAAACTAGGCCTGTCTAGCCTCCTTGTAGCCCTACCTAGAACTTATAGAGCTTACAATTTTTTTTAGACACAACTTCAAGACTTGAGACTTCATATCTAGAGCACTCTCATGTGCCCCCTTGAGCACACAAATTCGCAACAACTAGCTCATCATTTGCAATATACTTCCTTCACAAACCTCCTACCTAATTAGGCCTCCAACTTGACAAAAACTTGAATAACTTAAGAACCATAAACCTTCAAAGCTCTGTGAAGATTGATTTGACAACCCATTTGGTCCATTCAACATATTAAGAAGCCTTAGACCTCAACTCATAAGACATACCACTTTTCTAGCAGAGCCCAAAACCTTAGAATCTTAAAACAAACAAGTCAACACAACACCTTCCAGTCAACGTCCACTTCTGAAACTTCTTGTACACTTGGAGACAACTATTACACACTTCAGGACCAAGATTTGAGCTTCCATACTATTGGAAACCTTGACTTTCTATAACTCATTTTAAGACCAAAAAGCTCTTAAGCACAAACTGGAAACCCTGAGAGCTAACAAAAATCTCCAAAAAGACTTCAACATACCTTTAGATCACAAAACCACCTAGAGCATGCTAGAATAATGACAACAAACTTTTCTATGCAAAAATATCATTTTGATAAATCACAAATCCTCCTTTACCATATAAGAACCTCCAATCTGAGTCTACAAACTGCTTCCATATACAGTTATCAACATCATGACATTACCTTAACATATTTTTTATTTGAACATACTTATTCCAATTGAGAACACTAAACTCTAGTCTTTTATGGAGATCTCAAGAACACCACAACAACACTTGCTTCTCCACTTAAAAGAGTCTCTTAAGAAGCATAGACAGAGACATCCTTTGCACCACAATGCTCTAAAATAAAATGAAGCCAGGAGTGGCCCACATTTCCTCAATAACCACTGGAATCTTCTTATAACTATAAGACTTATTGCTCTTGTTCTTCTTAGTATAAAATTTGACAATGGATCTTCTATATCACTCTATTTTTCTTCAAAGATAGAATTGACAACACATGGAGCAACAATGGAATCTTGACATACCTTTCTATTTGAAACATCAACCTTGCAGCTTGGAACCTCATCACTAGGTACATACAATTGATGTTCTTTGCATGGTGCTTGCTCAATAACAACAAGATGTTCACTTGGATCTATACATACCTCATAACTAACCTCAACCAGTGCCTTGGTCTTCTTCTTGAGCTTAGTCTCTTCATTGTCAATATGAGCAGTCAATGAGAGCTCTTGGCACTCTTCAACATCTGTAGCATTCTTCACCATAGAAAACATATTACTTGGACCTATAGACTCGTCATAATTCTTACTTACCACCTTTGGTCTCTATGAGTTCACTTGCCGTTTGTTTTGCACTCTAGAAACCTGATAAAACATATTCTGTCTTGTAGGCTTTTGCTTGCAGAATCTAGCAATGTGATCTCTCTGTTCACAGCTATAGCAATCCATACTCCTTGATGGAAACTCAACTTGTCTTAATTTAAATGGACAATATTTTTCAAAGTGTCATATATCATGACAATTGAAGCACTCAACCTTGCTCACACATTTTGAATAATGACCTCCATCATAGTTCCATGTATATTCATTCTTAACAGGTCTTCTACATTCTCTAGCTTTATTTCCAAACTGATTACAAGTATAGCAGTAACCATTGAAATTTGCATACCTCATGACATTTGGTTATCTAATCTATTTTGTATTCATTCAGTCAGCACCTTCATTCTTTGTCTGACAATTTGTCTTCGAAGGTTGATTGTCCTTGTTCACATTAGTCTACATCTTGTATTAAGTCGCAGTCTCTAGTTCTTCTTTGTATCCAAGACCAGCCTTATCACTTACATGTTTTTGATCATTCAAAATGTTGTTTATATCACTTGATCTCTTTTCAAATCTCACAAATGACATAACCTTACTAGATACCTTCTCTAACTCATATTTCAATTATTCATTTTCGATTAAATACGTTGAACATTCATTTTCTTTAGCTTTTAGGCTTGTTAACAAGATTTCCAATTGACCATTGAGATACTTGACCATATCTTCATGTTCCTTGGCATCTTCATCTATTCTTCCCTCAAACACACTGAATTGATCCTCAAAGTCCTTAAGTTTATATTTCATTTTCTTATTGACTTTCTTTTCAATCTTCAGTTCTTTATGAACATTAGTCAATGTAGTCTCATAGTCCACCTCATCTTTATCATCATTAGAATCACTCCAAGTAGACTCCTTTTGTTGTGAGCAACTTCCTTCCTCAACGATAAAAAGGGCTCTATCTTCAATAGGACCATCATCTTCATGATCATACTCTGAGTCACTGTCTTCATTCTCATCTGATGAGCTACAATCTTCTTTAGTGTAGAGACTCTTTTTGTCTTTGAAATATTTATTCTTGTTATCAAACCTTCTGAATCCCTTTTTGATTTTATCAGACCTGAAAAATCTCTTGCCATCATCATGACCTTGATCATACTCATCATCATCCTTCTTATACTTATGAGGGAACTTATTAGCAAAATATTTTATCTCACCACAATTGAAGCATTTGAGGGGTAGCTTACCTTTATACTTGCCTGAACCTATTATCAATTTTCTTGAAATCAAAGCAATTCCTTCATCCTCATCTATATCAGGGATGTCATCCTCCTTGAGTTTATTAACTTAGAACTTCTTCTTTGTCTTCATTTCAATCTTGAACGCTGCTTCCTTCTTTGGTGGTATGTCATCATTCTTCCTCAACTCATAGATAGTAAGGGTGTCATGCAATTGATCCATCTTCAACTAACTAAGTTCGTGACTCTCTTCTATAATAGATACTTCAAATCAAACTTGAAGGATAAAGACCTTAATACCTTTTGAACAATAGTAGCCTCATCAAGGTTTTCTCCAAGACCTTTGATGATGTTCACAATCTCATCAACTCTCTGCAGAAAGGATGCCACAGTATCTTCTTCTTTCATCTTGAGACTTTCAAATTGCCATCTGTGAGTCTACAACTTTGCTAACATAACCTTTGAATTTATTTTAAAAATAGTCTTTAATTTTTCCCATATTTTCTTGGCAGATGTGCAATGCATTACTTTGGTGAACTCAATTTTTGTAAGACCACATGGGATGGCATTCATTGCCTTAGAATTATTCTCAAACAGTTTCTTGTCTGCAACACTAGATGGAGGAGTGGTAGGAACAACATAACCATCCACAATTGACATACATCAAACCCTAGGGACATAATGTATGTCCTCATCTTGGCACTCCAAAATGCATAACTAGATCCATTGAACATCGGTGCTTGCTTAGTAGAGAAGCCTCCTTGATGAATACTCATTTTGTACCTTAGATCACCTTCACATTGTTAAGTCTATACTAAAGGCCCTACTCTGATACCAATTGTTAGAGGTACAATCGCTAAGAGGGGGGTGAATCAGTGAGCTCAGATGTTTCAATTTCAATTGCAGTCCTTTAAACTATTAACCAAACATATATCAACTTGATCATGAAACATTAGCAAGAGAGCTCATAAATTCAATGCATACATAAGATCAAACACATAACACATTTCCTATGGGAAACCTTCATGGGATAAAGGTGGTTGATTTGAGTATGTGAGGGGATTTTGAAGTCACTGATATGAAAATTGACAAGACACACTATCTTGCATTAACTGGGAAGAAATGAGCTTATGATGGTTGTATGGCTATCAATATAGTTGATAATCAGTTGGAAGCACACCAAGGGGATAATATCATTTTCATACCCTTAAATAACATTGAGAGAAGGCCTTATATCATACCAAAAGAGCCTTCATCACCATATGCTTATAGGGATGACAACTGGTTCAAAGTTAGCACTGAGTTGAAGCCCAAAGCTTTGTGAAACAAAGGATTTACTTACTCCTCACAACCTAGATCATAGTTCCCATAGCTTCAACAAAATTACCAATTTGAGACTTGACCAATTAAGACACTTAATATTTATCCTCAGTGCTTCATGGAGGAATACAAGTCACCTTCTATCTAGTCTCCTACCAAGTTAGAGACTGATCACTTATATCAGGGATAACACAGAATTGCCAAGATTAGTTTTATGATTAGTATGAAATAAAAAACAATTGAAACATATTGCTAACCTAGGTGCATGTCCTCCGATTGAACAAGACGAAGAAGAAAGCAAATAAGCAAACAAGCAAACACTAATGGATATACCTTTTCAAAAAGAGTGATGGTGCTCAGATGTAATTTTAAAATTCTTGTATAATGCATGCAAGCAACCTGACAACATAACCCATTGCAAACTAGTTGATTTAGTGATGAGTGATGGGGGTTATTTAAGCTTTGCAAGGCTATTTGAACACCACTTCGTTTTCTATTGAAAGCTTCTTAAAAATGGAAGGTGACCCTTCCATTTATAGTTTTTTTGAATGGATGTGGACCGTTAGATCTAAGATGAAGATCAATGGTGGAGAATCAATCTTACAATGAGAAGCAATCATTAAATGCTATGACATGGAGTGTGCAAGTGCTTGTAAGGAGATCCATTCATGAGGGTTTCAAGTGTGTGAGTGTATGTCATAGACCTTGCTTTCACACTCCTCTCTTAGCATTAAATTTACCTTGTGAATGACACCTTTGAGTTTCAAAAAATGATTTTAAATTGTCTAGTGGGTGAGTGATGTAGGAAATTAGGATTTATTTGATTTTTGGTAAATATGATATGTGCATTCCATTTAATTTTATATTAGTTATTGATTAATTAGCTAATCAAATTAAATTAACTAATAAAGAGTGATTAATATGATGTGGTCACTTTTGTGATGTTCTTTTTTGATTGATTCTTTGATTTTCTATTAAACGAGGGTGATATCAACAAAGCAATCAATTGATCAAGGATGCTGTTAACAAATTGGATGATTTGATGTGGTGTATTTCCCCAATTAGGGATGGACCAATGTGTTTCAGGGTATGCACAACAATTTTGAGAACCAATTTGGGACAACTGATGAATTCTGATTTAATTTGACGGAAAGTCATTCAATTATCAATTTTGACATGGAAGTGATAAAAGTGAAGTGTCTACATTTCCCTCCTCTTTGAAAGGTCATGTGATATATTTGATGAAGTAACAAAATTTCAAATAAAAATTGTAATAAAACATAATTACATCTCAAGCGATGCAGTTAAAATTAACGATTTTCTCTTGAAAATGGGCTTACTAGGATACCCAAGGTGAAACAATATGCCCCAGGATGCCCCCTCAAAGGATTGGATGGAAAATAAATTTGATGGACACACCCTCAAAAGGAAGGAAATGGTATGTATTGTGGTGGAAGAGGTATCAAAACAGATAAATTAAGTAAAAATAAGATAAAAAATGGTGAAAGGAGCTAGAAATAAGCCTCCAAAGGAGCAAAAGGGGATGTAATCGCAGGGTATTTTTTTGAAATTTGGGCTGTAAATAACTGTTTGGGTCGGGGGAAGGGGGCGGGTGGTGAAAACATATCATTTTCATTTTCCCCCGATCAAAATTTTGATCTCTGGTTTATGCACATAAATGCTGTAAGAAGAATGGCATCTATCCTATACTATAGGCACCTTGGAGAGCAAACGAGAGAGTACAGGGGACCACCTGGGAGTGACACATCGGTATGTATAATTTTTTCTTGAAATTTTCACTTGAGATCTCATAAATGTTAGGTCTAAGTAGGTAGTTTGGTGATTTTACCACTACAGGGAAAATACATAATGGCAAAATCACCTCTGCAAACAGTAAGAACGCCTTCACAAATGATGGTTTTTTGGAAAAAAATCAAAATTTTGATGAAAAAAATGATTCCGTGAATAAATTCAAGATCATGGGTGAAACAACAAGATCATGGCCAAATTGCTGATAATACAAAACTAACAGAGGCACCGAGTACCATACAAGCCCTTGGCATATGGATGTTACATCATTGGAGGAGGGTGATGAGGACATCGAGGATACCTCATCTTCTATTACAGGGCGATATATGAGTAGACCGACACATGTGATTTAGAGGCCTTACTTGCATATCAGTTTGGATGGCTGGAGTATGACAAATATACTTACTTTATGACCACATTATGCTATATTACACACTGACACAAGTTTATAGTTGAGCGATATCATCTTGATGTAGTGCAGTGGTAGTTCATGATGCAATAGGTTATACCAGATGGTCCTCACTATTTTTTTCATGTTACACAAGATATCAATGAGTGGGAGCCTCTCGTGCCTAGAACAAAGACAATTATAGGTTGGATTGGGTACCAACAATGCCTTGAGCCTATGCAGATGGAGAGGCAAATACATGTGTGACAATGGCATGCGCAGTCTGGTGGGCACAACATAGGTCGATGATATTGATAAGGTCACAACCAACAGGAGCACAGGCTCTTAAGCATCACATACAACCTGTACATGCAACAACCTAAGAGTATCCTCAATGGTGGAAATAGAGAGATGCACAAGAGATTGGTGCAGGTGCTTCGAGGCATAAATGGATATGGGGATGGAGGGGGAGGGTAGGTACATGCACATATATAGTTACAAATTTTAGTATAGGCTAACAACCTATTGCCATGATGATTGATATTGGAGGGGACATAGGCCATGGATTTGGATAGAGGTCCAAGTAGGATATCAAAAAACATGGTGGACGCCATGATGGAGGCCATACTAGATGGGTTGTGGAAGCGATCGAGGATGGGAAGGGTAAAGCATAGATTTGTGAGACCCCAGATAAACCCGACTATGTAGGATTAGTGTGTTGATAGATGAGAATGTATACCGATAATGCCACTATAGTATATGTTCTATTTCCTTAAGTGACTAAAACAAAGAGGGGAGTGGGTACAAAGGATATAATAGGACCTTCCACCTCAACCAAGTTAGTTAAGGACCAGGCCATCTTTGATAGATTGTAGAGAGAGATTATAGCCAAGGTGACCAAGATATGTGGGATAGAGCAGGATGTGGTTAAATTTTAGGTTTGACTAACAGGGGCCTATGGAGAAGCCATGAGATTAAAGGGATTCATCATGGCTAAGGATGCATGGATTGGCACTTTGAGGGGATAGGTTGATTAGATGATGGCCTTCCAAGAACACTAATCCATGAGAGACACCGAGCTAACGACTGCAATAGGTGAGTGTGCTAGGTTCCGTGGAAATGTTCATGGGGAGTGGGATTATGCCTTACATATTATGATGTAGCAGGGTTTCAAAAGGGTTCTATCAAAGACCATGTGAGATAAGGATGAGGCTGGCTATTACATATGATTATATGAGAGTGTAGTGCCTCAGAGCCAGAGGATACCATCCTTTTAGGAGTACAATGGTTAGAGATCTGGTTGGCCATCTAGGATACACATGACACCCACTTCACAGAGATCAGTGGGGCAACCTTTTCCATAGACAAGGGTGGTGGGGCCACCAAAAATGACACTCGCTGATAGCACGTCAAAGCTTCCAATAGGATACCCTGAGACCTAGATATCCTCAAGGGAGTCCACCACATGAAGGACATAGTGAGATCTAATAAGATATGTTGGATTGTATTCCCTCATTTTTGATATATGTGATGGACATACATTTTTATGTATTGGAAATTTTGTTGTGCTCATGGAAATTTCAAATTTCACACACACGAATGATGTGCATTTGATTTATATTCTACGTTGATTCATGATGTAAATGTGATGAATAATGCACATTTGATTTATATTCTATGTTGATTCATGATGTAAATGTGATGTGTGTGTGTGAATGATGCACATGATTTATAATTTGAGTTGATTCATGATGTAATTGTGAGGTACATGTGATGTTTCTTTGATTGATATTGACGTCCATGCTTTGATGTTGAGGTTTTGATATAGATCATGATAGAGAATATCAAAATGTTTGATGATTTGACTATCTCATATATGCTCATTTGTATAATGTGATTATATTAGCATATGTATCCATTGTGATAGTTGATGTTACCATTTTTGATTTATCAAGATAACACACTTAGCCATGATGATGATAGATTTAACAAGGGGATGTTTTGAGTGGACTTATAAATAACCTTTTGTAACTTGATATTTAATGTTGCAGCTGACATGATGCACCATAATTATAAATAAAACATAATAACATATGTGTCAACTATATAAGGACTAGCTCAAATGTGTGCATACGACAACACACATCATGATATAAATAATCATGACACTGTGGATGTAAATGCACCGAGCCAAGACTCAATCAATAATATTACACACAAAAAACCAATCAAATGAACATCCACACAACACTTTAAATCAAATATTAAGAAGTTACATTGCATGAGAGTGTTCAATAAACATCATGTTTATTTTTCCCCTAAGTTGAGACAAGTGCAAAATTAGGCCATTTTGGAAACTTGACTTAGAAATATAAAAAATAGGAAAAATGAATGATTGTATGATCGTGGTTGAGCTAGACCCAACTACCCCATGTAACTGAGTGCTGCCTACATAGTTCATGTGGATATCAGGGCGATGTAGTTATCCTAAGATGGGAATAAATGGAATCGATGATGTTAATTATAATTACCATGATTAGATAAAAGATACACTCCCCATAAATGTATGCAAATGCACAGGGGTAGGATAATGGCTGACAATCTCAATGATGTTTCGCCAAACAGAAGAAAGAGCGAAATCCAAAGCTGGATAAGATGACAAAGTGGACAAAGGTTTTGTGTCTTTACATATATTTTCGGTATTTTCTAAATTTTCCAAGTTTTAGCATTTTGGGAATTTTATGATTTTTTAGGAATTTTCTAGAATTTTATATGTTTTTTGGATTTTTGGAGTAAGTATATACAAGAGTATTTTTGATAAAGATATACAAGGATAACCATAATAACCTTTACAAACACAATGGGAAATAAATACAAGGGAAAACTAGGACATATGTACAAGGAACAACTAGCAAAGGGAAAACCAACTTTAGCAGTGGACATAGGAAGTGATGCAAGATGAGAAATATATAGGGACCAATCAGATGTGGTATGGAATGAAGGAATATAAGGATCAGGAAAAGAGGACACAATAAGAATAAGCTCTCCAAGGACAAAAAGATAGAGAAAACCTTCCATGTGGTTGTCTACTATTCTGCTACAAATATGCCACCATACTTTGATTCTAACAAATCTGCCACAACCTATAGTACCTTTAGATCACCATCAAGGTCAACACAGGAAAGGGAAGTTGGGATATGATGCAGACTAGTTCTTAAATGGAAAATGGATGAAAATGGAAATGAAAGGATGTGGAAGGGTGCCCCCAAGTAGGGACACTCATAGATGATGTTATACTACATCAAGTGTAAAAATGCTTGAGATGCATAATGTTCATGGGATCATCTAACTCCCTCTTCTGTTGCCAATATGTACACTCTAGAACCATATTTAGCTGTGATGTTACATGGACCCAACTAGTTAGGCTCAAACTTGCCTTTATTTTCGTGGTTCACATTGGTATTTCGCTGATTTTCTTTAAGAATAATATCACCAATTTCAAACACTATGTAAATGATACACTTATCATAATTATAGCGTAGTTGATTTTGATATGCTTTGAGATGGTTCAATGTGGCTAGTCATTTTTCATTTAAGATTTCCAGTGCCTATAACCAGGCTAGTCTATAATCCTCATCATCAATAAGATACTGCAATGAAATGCACGGGGAATGCAACTCAATCTCAATAGGGAGGATAGATTTGGATCCAAAGACTAGGGAGTATGATGTGCCACCTGTAGGAGTGTGGATATTGGTTTGGTAATCCCATATGGTAGGAAATAGCTGTAAATGCCAGTCACAACTAGCATCACGTGGATAATTTTCAAAATGGTTTTATTGGATGCCTCAGATTGACCATTGTCTTGAGGGTAATAAGGAGTTAACCATCTATGTTTAATGTGAAATGGAGTATAGATGGTTTTAACATCCTTATTCTTAAAGGACTTGCCATTATCAGGAATGATGATGGATGGGATGTTGTAACTACAAATGATGTGATTCAAGATGAATTTGGAAATTTGATTTTTGGTTACACAAGTGAGTGGAATGGCCTCATCCACTTAGTAAAATACTTGGTAGTAGTAAGGATGTGTTTGTGTCCATTAGATAATGTGGGATTTATCTTCTCTATGAGATCGAGCCCCCATTTAAAAAATCACCAAGGAGATGTGATCAATTGAAGTGCTTGGGACAGAGCATGGATCAAGTCACCATATTTCTGGCAAGGAAGACAGTTCTTAACATATGCACACACATCATATTACATTATCGGCCAATAATATACAGTACAAAGGAGTTTCTTAGTGAGGGCCATTCTTCTAGTGTGGGCCCCACAAATCCCATTGTATACATTTTTGATAGCTAATTTTCCTTCTCCCAAATTTAAACAATGAAGGAGCATCCCATCATAACCTCTACGCTATAACATGCCACTGAGTAAGGTGTAATGAGAAACATTATGGATAAAGGATTTTGGTTGAGGACTGGATAAGTTAGTAGGAAGGGTATGATCTTGGAGGTAAGTGTAGATGTCATGGTAGCAAGGGGAACTGGGACTAATGATCTCACATACCATTTCTGAGTTTGGATGATGATATGTTGGTATGATCAGTTGTTCAATGAGAAGCTGATATTCTTGAATGCTGGAAGACATTTCCAAAAGTGACCCAATAGTGGGAATGGTGTCAGTTGATCTGTTGTTAGCCTGTGGCACTTGCTCAAACTGTATGTGATCAAAATATTGCTTAAAGTTGTCTACTGTGCACTTGCAAGGCACAATCTTATCACATTTTGTTTTATATTGTTATTGAATGTATTGATGATAAATTGAGAATCACCATATACTACCAACTGTTGAATGTTCCATTAAATTGCAAGTGAGAGTCCTTCAATAAGAGCCTCAGATTCTAAAATATTATATGTGCATGGAAACCAAATGTGAAATGACTTAAGGATAAGATCCCCCTTTGGTGTGATAAAAATGATAGTTCCTCTGATCCAAGGGATGTTAAGGAACTATCAAGATATGACTTCCATTATTGTGACTCTTCAAGGGTAAAAATGGACTCATTAAAAAAAACCAAATGTTAATAGTTGTGTATCTGTTAATGAAGCCTCTGCTAATTGATTAGAAAGTAATTGCCTCTTAATATCCTTTTGATTGGTATATTAAATGTTAAACTCACTTAGGATCATAATCTATTTGGCCATACGTCATGTCAATGCAACTTTGAAGAGAAGGTACTTGAGTGGATCAACTTTTGTAATGATCATGGTCTTATTGTTGGGCATGTAGTATCATAAATTTTAGGAGGCAAAAACCATTAGAAAACATGCCTTTTCAATAGGTGAATAGTTATGTTCATAGGTGACCAATGTTATGCTCAAATAATATACAACATGTTCTTTACCTTGATCATCATGTTGGGCTAGAAGTTCCCCCAAGCCATGTCGGGGTGTCGATATGTAAAGTGGTGTACTCCTAATAACACCTAAAGACACCTTCATACATATCCTATACTGACTTAAAGACTTACCTTCAACACTTAGTACATGATTGGTTGTTCTACATGCAAAGCATAGACACTTAGGCTTAGTATCGATCAAGAAACTATATAGAAAGACTCATAATCAATACAGACTAACTTGGACACTCTAAACACAAGCTAAATGAACTATATACATCTATTTAGGTACCTATGAATGATCAAAAGAGATACAACAGGCCATAAGGCCTCTTTTGCTTTGTTGATGGGCTCATGGGCTTGTAGCCATGTTTTGACACATTTCCTTTCATAATTTGTTTTTGACTCATGATAACATAGAAATAAAATATGTTTTGAATACCCATTTAGGAAATTGAAAACATATATGAAGATGGGGTATGGTTCCTTTGTATGGATTAAGAGTTCTGATGACTGTAGTAGACCTAATTAGGCCTTCAAGAACCCTGTTTTGGAAGGTGTAAGAATAATGAAATGGATCAGAGACCTAGGAGAGTTCACAATGTAAGAATGTATGGAGAGTTCACAAATTTCAAAATTGGACAATTTTTCACTATACACATTTGCTATACTAAGAGGCCCTAATTTGGGCCAGTATGCATAGAAATTAATCTACATGACAAACCATTGATTGTCAAGACTCAAAGAAAATTGCATTTGTCTTATTGTACCTTGCTTTATAATCTTGAGCATTCACAGTGGGTCAAAAAATTCCTTAAGTTGAATGTCATTTTATGAGCTTGCTGTCTTGTGTATTCTGTGTATACAGTCTACATAAAAGTGATAAGAAAACACACTAAAATTACTTTATTTCATTCCAATCTCCTTCGCCATAATCTCTTACATCATATCAACCTCTTGGTCAAACCAAAACCAATTTAGAAGCCAACAAATCCAACTAAACTAACAGTTTTCCTATTCTAGCTTCATGCAAACCAACTCCTAGAATAGGGCTAACAAACTTTTCCAACAAAACAATATCTTAATAGGATATATCTTGTTCAAACAAACTTGTGTGACCTATAATATGCCTTCTAAAATAATTTTTGACAACAAACCAAAACCAATTGGCCTTTATACAAGATTTAATCCTTATTACAAGGTAAAGGAACATATTTATAAGTTTAAATATTCAAACAACCTAGTTTTGGAGGGAAATTGATTTGACCATAACTAGACACTATAACCTCTACCAAAGACCTTGAAAACACTTCTCAAACTTGTGAATATTCTCTTGCATCATAAAGTCATAGTGGCTTCTCAGGTGTTGGAGGGGCTAACACTGGTGGATTGGACAAATATGTCTTTAATTGATCAAATTCCCCGTAGTAGTCCTTATTGCATTAAAAAGTGGTACCTTTTTTAGGAGGTGTGTGAAGGGATGACAACAATCTACAAGATTTGAAATGAATTGGTGAATGACTTGAATTTTACCTTGTAATATGCACATATTCTTCAAATTGGATGGGGAAGGAATTTACACGATGGCCTTTATTTTATCTAGGTCCACTTCAATACGTCACCTTGAAATAATGAAACCCAATAACCTGATAGAAGTGATCCTGAAGACACACTTCTTAGGATTGAGGTGTAATTTCCACTCTAGAAGCTCAAATATTCATCACAAAACCACTAGATGACCTGCATGAGTCTTATATTTACCTAAAATATTTTCCAAATAGTCCTCCATAATATTGTGCATCATGTCGTGGAAAATGACAATCATCGCCCTCTGATAGGTAGTGTCAACATTTTTCAGGCCAAAAGGCATGACCTAATAATAAAATGTTCCCCATGGAGTGGTGAATGCTATATTATGTTGATCTTCAGATGTTATCTTGATTTGATTTTACCCCAAAAATCTATCCATAAGCAATAACATCTCATAACCTGCTATGGAGTCAACAATCATATAAATGTTGGGCAATATAAAGTCATCATTTGGAAAAACTTTGTTAATATCCTTGAAATTTGTATAGAGGTGAATACCTTCCAGTTTCTTGCTAATGGGAACAATATTGGCAATACGTGGATGCATCTTACACAATTTCTATTTGATGGGTTTGGTGTCATGATGCACCACAAGATTATGGAAGACCAATGACATATATAATCCAAACATGTTAGAACAGGACCATGCAAAGATATCAATGAATTATTTTAGGATAATAATGATGATCTCACATTATTTTTCAATGAGAGAGGCACTGAGCTTAATGATTCATGGATAATCCTCAGTACTAAGGGTGACATCTATGGTGTCTTCCACAAGGTAATGTGGAACTATCTCCAAAAAAGTATATAATAAAGGGAATTGACAATATTCTTCTGATTTTATCCCAATTTGTTCATTGAGCTCACCTATATAATAAGAATTGGAATCATTCATTTCGGGGAATGGCCAAAAGCTGAATGTCTGTGGAAAATCTTGGACCAATTATTCAAGTGTGCATTGCTCTTTATAACTAATTTCTGAGTTGAAGATGATATGAGGAATTATAGGAATTTACGCTTCCTTATAAAGATATTAGACTTCCCCATCCATTAGCACCTTATAAAGGTTTTTATCAATAAACACACCTTTATTTTTACTTTTTCCATTGTCCAATAGCACACCTCAAATTTTTTTTTGCCAAATGACATTAATTTTTGATTTTATTTATTTTGTAAATCCATCTGCTCTCCAATTTAGGAAGTAGGGTTCAAATTTATCTCAAATCCATGTTTATGGTCTCCAATCTGGAAACCATCTCTAAGCTCCAATAATATTTAAATAACCTCATCGTTTAGAAATTCCTTTAATGGTATGTAATGTGATTGATCCTAGTCGATGAGTTGGGGGTAATGGAGGTCAAGGTTGATGGTAATGATGATGTTGGTATTAAAGAGGTTTGTATCAGTGAGCTCATCATATATACTATGACAGGATTCTGAATCACTGTTGGTATACTTGTCCTTAGAAATAGTAGTTGTGTCACTTTCAAGATCTAAGGGGTCATGCCTAGGGAGTTTGTATAGAATCCCTGAACTCATTTTTGTTTTCTTGGGGGAACGGGTTAAAGAATGCCCTGCTACTTTTCCCCCAAGCATTTAAATTTATAATAAAAATTCTCAATGATTTTTTCAAGGATAGGGTATTTGTTATTTTGATAACATGAAGCAATCCAATCTCTATATAACTAGTGATTCCACAAACTATTCACATGCTCTTGATCCAAAAGACAATTATTTGCAAAAGCTAAAGGAACCACCTCATAAGAATCAATTTTTTGATGCCATTCCATCTTGGTCCTGCCATGGGACTTTGGTGACTTAGGGAGTTTGGGAATGTGAAAAGCATCATTAATTGGGTACTCTCCACAACCTTTGTCCTTGATGGTGAAATGAGATGATGCTTTAGGAGGAGGAACTTTGGATGAGGATGCAAGGCTATCAGGATCAATGTAAGAGGATTTAGGAGATTCATATACCACATTCTTATCCTTTTTAAGCACTCGCTAAGTGATAGGATAATAATTGGTACCATATTTTATATTTAGGTTCTTACAATATTGGTACGATTACAGTTCCCCTAGAATAGTAGCTTCCATACCTAAATATAGGAAGTTGAGACACTAATGCAATGTGAATGGGACTACATGCATATCATGGATCTATGGACATCCAAGGAGTAGATTATACAACATTTCTAAATCAATGACATGATATAAGGTGTGATGGGTGATAATCCCAACAAGGATTGGTAAACTGATGGTACCAACTAATCTCATTCAACATTGTGATACCCTTTGATGGTGATAGTATTAGGAAACAAATATGTGGGTGAATGACCAGCTTAAGTGTATCAATGTTCAACCTTAATCTATTGTCTATGATCACCCTCTTAAACTTGTGTTGGGAAATGATTGCCTCAATGTAAAGGGGTTTTTTATGTGAAGGACTAGATGGTGACATGTCATTTTGGTCAAAAGATTTTTTATTTCCCTACGAACAAATATCCTACAAGTGCTTTAAATTTGGATGGATCAATATCATTGGGGACTTTTTATTGTTAAAAAATCTTATATAATATGTCTTTATTAAATTTAGATGTACGTAAGAGATCTAAAATGGATATCTGTGTGGGAGTTTTATCCAATTATTCAAAAAGGCCATATGGATTCTCATTGGGTGAAGTGGACATTTTGGATTTGTAAGGCAAAGATCCTTGGTGTTGATTATTGGACTTGGATGCATAAGTACCTTGAATTGTAACCTTTGTGCATCGAGTTATAACATGTCAATCTAGAGTAGGAGTAGGGTTAATATCATGTGATGGGGAATGTCCTTGGATAATGAGTCTATCATGTTGATCAATGTTAGAACGATGATGGGAATTGACTTTGATGGTTTCCGCATGATTATCAATTATTAAACCCAAAACAATATCATTATATTAGGTGTTACAATAATCTATGCGGTTGGTGCCACAATGTTGACTTTGATCTTGTTGCTTCTATTGATTACTTAGATTGTGCTAATATTGTTAATGGTTGTTCTGATTGGATTGATTATTGTTCTGATTATGCCTTGGAAATGGGTCTTTAAAGATACCCATATTTTTATTAGAATATGAGACATCATTGTCAAGTGCAATTTCCCCTCACTCAATAAAGTCTTGTACATAATGTCTAATTTGCATGCATCTGTGTGTAACATGACCCTTGATGAAATTATATTCACAATACTAATTATCCCTATACAAGGTGGGCTTTGGCTGACCTTCCTCAAAAGGTTTGGTGATAGGCTACACAACCATGCTTTCTGCTATAAGTTTCTGGGACACAACTTCTATAGGCTCACTAAATTTTTTGAATGCTATTCTCTGATGCTATGTTTTAGGTGGTGTTATTAAAAGTGTGAGTGGTTGTGTAGATGGAGCATTTGTGGCAAGTGATGGTTGAACCATTTGCACATGCCTCACATCAGTTACACTGTCACCTAATATATTCTTGTTTTTTTTAAACACCTTAGGTTTATTTGCTAAGGTAATTGCTTGAGCTTGAGCTTGATTTGGAGAAAAGATTTTGATTAACCCTCTTTCAATCAAGGCTTTTTCGATCTGCACACCCTTGTCAATGATCTAATCAAAGGTATTATCACAATGTAGTTTTAATTGGAAGTCCATTTATTTGTTTAGATTAGTGGAAAAAGTGTTTTCTAACTATTTATCGAGAAGAGAATGGGGGAACCTTTTGGCCAAGCCTATCCATCTCTGTAAAAATGTTGCAAAACTTTCCCCACTTTGTTGTTTGGTATTACACAAGTCAACCATAGTCAATTTGTGGTCTAGGTTATAATATAGATGTTTGACAAACCACTCAAACAAATCATCAAATATTGTAATTGATTCTTTGGGCAATTGTATGAACCATTCTAATGCTTGGCCACCCAAACTGCATGGAAATAAATAAAGTAAATAGATGTGGTTATATGTGTTAGATGGTGGATTCTGATCTTATTATAATGCCCAGTTATCAATAGGGGGTGTGGGGGGGCAACACCCTCCCCACTAGGGTCATCATGGGGGTTTAGGGGGGCAGTGACCATACTTGTAGCCCTCCCTAGCAGGGGTTCAGAGGTAGCACCTCTGAAGCAAAATTTTATTAAAAATTCATTGTAAAATATTGTAATTACATAGTAAATCTAGACCATTCACTGTTAGGTCATAAATCTAATAGTAGAAATTATGTTTATGTATTTTTTTTTTAATATGTAACCCTCCTTTGATATGAGGGCATTGTAATCACGACGACATATAGTATGTGAGTGAAGAGGATATTAAAATGGATATATTGTAGGATTTTTCTTTTATTTGTTGGACTAAATAATAAGGATTGGCTATTTCTGTGTGGATGTATCATTTATTGAGTGAACCACTTTAAATCTATGTCTCTATTATGTTATTTTTTTTAATTTTATTTTTGTCTTTAATTCATTAATATCGCTTTGTATTTTATATTTCTAATAACTAATATTAGATCCACAAGTTTATTTGACAGATAAAATCACAAGAAAAAAGGGTTCCTAGTTTGAGTGGGAGCAATGATGGAAGAAGGCAAGTTTAAGGCTGAAAAGTTCAACAACCAAAACTACCAGCTATGGAAGATGAAAATGGAGGACTATCTATATCGGAAGGATCTTTTCCTACCATTTGGTGGAATAGTAAAGAAGCTGGTGACTATGAAGGATGAAAACTGGGAGGTTCTTGACAAAAAGTCACTAGGAATAATACAACTATGCTTGACAAAATTGGTGGCCTTAAATATTTTAAAAGAAAAGACAACAAAGGATGTGATAAAGGTATTGGATAGAGTTTATGAAAAACCCTCAACCTCTAACAAGGTATTTTTTTATGAAGCATTTATTTAATATAAAAATATCATAAAGTGGGTTTGTTGCTAACCATTTAAATGAATTTAACATGGTCACAAATCAATTAAGCTCTGCAGGAGTAAATTTTGAAGATAATGTTAGGGATCTTTTGATTATATGCTCATTGCTAGAAAGCTAGAATGGTTTAGTCATCGATGTGAGTAATTCTATCTCTGGATCAAACACTTTAAAGTTTGATGATGTTATTGGTGTTATTCTTAGTGAGAAAATGTGACGAAAAAGCATAGGTGAGACATTAGGGAATACTTTGACTATGGAGAACAGGGGAAGATAAAATTATAGAAAAAGGGCCTAGGGAATTGTGGTAAATATAAGAAGGTCATATCCAAATCTAGAGGAACGTTAGTGTGCTAGATTTATGAGAATAAAGGACATCTAAAGAAAGATTGTTGGTTTTGAAAAGGAAAACAAGAATATGGACAACAAGATAAAAATCAGGAAGCAAATTTAGTAGGTGATGTGTTACAAGATGCTTTAATCTTTTCTTTAAATGACATTAATGATTCTTAGGTGTTAGATTCAGGGGCTTCATTTCATGCTACACCCCATAAAAAATATTTTCAAGACTATGTTTAAGGTGATTTTGGACAGGTTTATTTGGGTGATGATGAACCCTGTAAAATTATAGGAAATGGTAATATACAAATAAAATTATAGAATAGAAACAAATGGTTACTAAAAGAGGTGAGGCATGTTCCTGAGTTAAGAAAAAATCTAATTTCAACAGGTTAATTGGGAAGTGAGGGCTGCATAGTTAAATTTACAGAAAATTCATGGAAGGTCACTAAAGGATCACTGGTAATAACAAAATGAGATAAAGTAGGTACATTATATTTATCTAATGGTAATTTTGGATCTTCTATTTTTTAGCTTCTATAGAAGTGGATACAAAATTATGGCACCACAAACTTGGGCACATGAGTGAGTAGGGGATGCAAGTTCTCCACTCAAAGAATTTGTTGCTAGATTTGAAGAACGTGAATTTAAATTTTTATGAGCACTATGTATGGAAAACAAAAGAGAGTCAAATTTATCAGAGTTGGGAAGATAAAGGATGGAAAGTTAAATATTGTGCATATAGATGTATGAGGACCGACTCATGTATCATCCCTTGATGAATATTATTATTATGTTACTTTTATTGATGATGCAAATAGAAAAACTTGGGTTTATTGCATACAAAAAAATGATATTTTTAATATTTTAAAGAAATGGAAAGCTTTGGTTGAGAATGAGACAAGAAATAAGTTGAAGTGTGTCCAATCAGACAATAGAGATGAATACTACAAGGAATTTGATAATTACTATTCATCTCATAGGATTCATAGAGAGAAGATAGTTCCAAGAACACCACAACAAAATGGTGTGTCAGAAAAGATGAACAAGACAATCATAAAGCGTGCAAGGAGCATGAGATTACATGTAGGGTTGCCCTTATAGTTTTGGGCAGATGCTATGGATATTTTTGTTTACTTAATAAATAAAGGGCCTTCAAGTCCTTTGGATGGTGGCATTTCAAAAGAAGCATGGATAGGTAAAAGGTAGATTATTTATTTTTAAAGACTTTTAGTTGTGAAACATTTGTCTATATTACTAAAGAAAATAGACCCCGGATTGAAGCAAAATCTAAGAAATATACTTTTATTGGATATGAAGTTAATGATTTGATTACTATTTATAGGATTTTGAAAATTGCAAAATCATTAGAAGTAGAGATGTGATCTTTAATGAAAAGGTCATGTATAGAGATCAATTGTAGGGAAAGAAACATGAAAAGCCAAATATTGAATATGCAGTACTTAATGAAATCACTGAAAATGAAATTCTAAAAGTGCCAAAAAATTAGGATGTGTAATAAATACAATAACAAGTATCTCAAACTCCTAGAAGTGTAGCTAGAAGATCTACAAGAGTAAGTAAACTCCCTAAATGATACTCTCCTTCACTTTATTATTTATTATTTATTGATGGTGGTGATTCAGAAAGCTATGAAGAAGCAATGCAATTAAAAACCAAAAAGAAGTGGGAGAAAGGCATGAAAGAGGAGATTGACTCCTTGTACATAACCAAACTTGAGATTTGGTTCAGTTGCTTACAAGTAAAAGAGCATTGTAGAATAAATGGGTTTATAGGTTGAAGGAAGATGGAGGCAAAAAGAGGTATAAAGCCAGACTTGTTGTAAAGAGGTTTGCACAAAAGAAAGGTATAGATTTTGATGAAATATTTTTTTCATTAGTTAAAATGACTTCTATAAGAATTGTTTTAAGTTTGACAGCAGTAGAAGATTTGCATCTTGAATAGTTAGATGTGAAGATGGCATTCCTTCATGGTGACTTGGAGGAGGAAATATATATGGAGCAGCCATAGGGATACAAAGTCAAAGGTAAGGAGAAAATAGTGTGTAGATTGAAGAAAAATTTGTATGACCTAAAGCAAGCTCCAAGACATTGGTATTTTAAATTTAACATGTTTATGATAAAATCAGGTTATAGTAGATGTCATTCTGACCACTATGTTTATTTTAAGAGATTAGATAATGACATGTATATTATCTTGTTATTGTATGTAGATGACATGCTTATTGCATGATCTATCATACATGATATAAATGAGTTTAAAAAAGAACTAACAGATTCATTTGCAATGAAGGATTTGGGTGTTGCAAAGCAAATCTTTAATATGAGAATAAAAAGAGACAAGAAAAATAGAAAATTAACATTTTCTCAATAAGAATACATCAAGAAGTTAGATTCAATATGCAAGATGCAAAACTAGTGAGTACACCTTTGGGAGGGCACTTTAAATTAAGCAAGGAACAACTTTCTAAATGGCAAATAGAAATAAATTACATGTCCAAAGTGCCCTATGCTTCAATAGTTAGAATTTTAATGTATGATATGGTGTGTACTAGACCAGACATTACTCATATAGTGGGAGTTGTCAGTCGGTTTATGAATAATTCAAAAAAAGAGCACTAGGATGCAGTTAAGTGGATTCTTAGGTACTTGAGAGGGACCACTGATAGACAATTGTGCTATGAAGGGTTAGATGTTACCTTAAAAAGATATGTTGATGTAGACATGGCTGGAAATTTATATGGCAAGAGGAGAACCATAGGTTATGTATTCACTATTGGTGATACATCAGTTAGTTGGTTTTCAAAATTGTAGAAGATAGTTTCTTTGTCAACTACAAAAGCAAAATATGTTACAGCTACAGAAACAATCAAAGAGATGATATGGATGCAATGGTTCATGTAAGAGTTGAGCCAGGAGATATAATATTGTAGGTTGTATAGTGATATTCAGAGTGTGATCCATTTAGCAAAGAACTCAACATTCCATTTAAGAACCAAATATATACAATTGAGATATCACTTCATTCATTCAATTTTGGAAGATGGTCAACTAAAGTTAGAAAATATACATATGAGTTAGAATCCTACAAATATGCTAACAAAGGCAGTCACTAAAGAGAAAATAGAGATTTATTCAACTTCAAAAGGTCTTCAAGGATAAAAAGGAATATGACAAACATGCTAGGATCAAATTTCAAATAAAATTCCAAGGAATAGTTGTAATAGTAGAGTTGCAACAGTTAGTCTCCAAGTGGAAGATTGTTGAATGATGGAGCTTGATTTTATTATAATTCCTAGTTCCTGATAGGTGGGATGTGAGGGGGAAACACCCCCCACTAGGGTCAACATGGGGGTCCACGAGGGTGCCATTCATACTTGGAGCCCCCGTGGTGGGGGTTTGGGGATAACACCTCTGAAACAAAATTTTGTTAAAAATGCATTATAAAATATTGTAATTTCATAGTAAATATGCACTATTCACTATTAGGTTATAGATATAATGGTATAAATTATGTTTATAATTTTTTATTTAATATATCACTCTCGTTTGATATGAGGGAATTGTAATCATGATGACATACAGTGTGTGAGTGAAGAGGATATTGCAGTGGATGTATTGCAGGTTTTTCCTTTCATGTGTTGGATTGAATAATAAGGACTGGATGTTTCTATGTGGACATAACCCATATTGGGTGAACTACATTAAATATTTGTGTCTATTGTTTTGTATTTTTTATATTTTATTTTCATCTTTAATTCATTAATATCGCTCTATGTTTTATATTCCTAACAATATGCCACTTCCTGAAAAGCAACAAAGAATTCTTTAAATGATCTCTTGGGTCCCCTTTCCTTTTATATTTATCAAATTTTTGCATGTCAAAATGAGACAAAAAGGGATTTGAAGGATACCTATATCAAATGGGTAAGGACATATCTCACCAAAGATGGATTTATTACTTCGGTTCACCATTTATAGTCCTTGAATAAGATTATTCATTTCTTTCCACTCTTGAGAGAAGAGTGAACTTTGGGATGATCCAAAAGGTGGATTAAAACCCAATTTGGAGGGGAAAATATCCTACTATCAGGTTTAATAGGGATGTGTTGTTGGATAAGAGGAATTTGCTACCAAACAGGTGGAATTTATTGTTGTTGTTGTTGAACGAAAAAAACTTGTTGTTGTTGCTGATTGGATGAATTGGTTAGGAACTACTTGTTGCTAATGTTGATTGGATTGGGTCTTTGATTTGGGTAAGACTTCTTGTTATTATTGGGATTGAGTGGAATGTAAGGTAAAGACCAAAGTTATACAATTTTGGGTCTTTTTTGTAATTATTCAATCACTACTTGATTGGTGTTGGGAGGTGGAGGCTCTACATTGACTTCCTTCCCTTTGCTAGAGGACTTAGGTTTTTCAGTGTTGGCTTGATCCTAATTTTGGGCTTGATTGGAAGTAACTTTGTCTTTTTGGTGGCCTTGAACCACTTTATCATGTGGTCAAGCAAAGGTTTGTAAATTTTCTACAGGAAACCCTTTAGGCAATTTGGCCTCTTACTCTAGAAACCCAAAAGGACCTCATCTTTATGTTTAAAAAGTTTTTGATCAAATTACACTCTTCAACGATTTGTTTGCTTGATAGCTAATTCCAATCTTTGTTATGTGTGAGGTTGTTCAATTTCATATTCTGGCTGATATACCTCATTATGAGTTTGATCTTCAACATTTTGGATAAGTGGATTATAACTCCAATCGTCATCAAAGTTATGGTTGTATGAAGTAGGTTTATACAAAGCCCCACTTCTAGTGAATTTAGGCATGTTGATGATCTTCATTTTTGAATTAAAATTGGAGTAGTTATTGATTTGATTTTAATTGGATGTAGAATGTGGATGAGAACTTGTGATTCAATTTAGAGATAACTTTTGGATTTAGGAATCAAATTTGAGTTAACTATCAATCCCAATTTAGGCACTTTTTGAAAATAGGATGTTTTAACATTTGATATTGATTTGTTTCATCAACCTTGGATATTTGAACAAGTTTTGTTAACATTTTGACTTTAGGGTGATTTTTGGAAATGTTTGATATTTTAGAATACTTCATAAGGTTTAAGTATGCCTTCAATACCTTGATGTTATTTGACTTGATTTAAGACTTTGACTTTGTCTAGAATTATTCTTGATTTGAAATTGGGCAAAGGCAAAGGCTTAACTTTGTTTGCCTTTTGATTTGGGGTTCGAATCAAGTTTGGCCTTTGATCTCAAATAGTTTGAAAAGTTGACTTTCAAAGGTTTGGAATTTGACTCGATTCCATTTGACCTTATTTGACTTTGAAAAAGTTTGATTTGACTTCGGAAATGTTTGAATTTGAACTGATTTGTCTTGATCTTTGACTTTGAAAATGTTTGATTTTGACTAATTTGATTTTATTTTGAAGTTTGAATTTGAATTGATGTTGGAAGGTTAAATTCAAAATATTTGACCCAATTTGGCTTGATTTGGAAAAGGTGGACTTGGTTGGAATAATTGATTTAAAATTAATTATTGGTCAAAATGGGTTTGATTAGATTTTGGATGTGGTTCAAATTAGACAAGGTAACGATACTAAATGGACAACATAAAGTTATGATAGGATAGCTCGAGTCTTAATGTTGGTATATTAACACCTTATCATGTAATATTTATAATTGGATGTGACAAGATTGAACTTAGGAAATTTAGACTTCTTTGAAGTATATACGATAACACACAACATAGATATTGAAAACAAACAAGCAAGTGCACAAGTAAAATCCCTATTCTTAGTGATAAATGAGTGTGCAATGCGACCTTCATCCCATATATATACTTGCACAAAGTGATGAATAGGTTGGTTTTTTAACCCTCACTAAGTGTCTGCATATGATGGGTAATCTTCAGGTATGCTATTTTCCTCACACTGGGTGTTGTTTATGGCTGAAGGTCTTAATTTGGGCATAAACAAGCTTATTTATATGCCTCCCCTATATACTTTGTGGTACAATGAGGACCAAGTCCATGGAAGAGGGTGATAATAGGTTTCACAAAAGGGTCTAGTCCCTTCATGACCATTCCAGCTATAAGATTTTAGTGGAGTGTCATCAGAAATCATTCTTTGAGAGTGTTATTTAATAGTCTGGTGTTAGAGATAAACTCTTTATCTACATGGTTATGCTTACAACACGCAACCATTTATCCAATGTCAAAAAATACTCTCAATTTGTATACCTCGCCAACATAGGAGGTTGCTACACACGTTGAGGGATGAAATCTTAGTTGCTGCATCCTAAAGACTTACGATTGGGGAGCAAAGTCCAACTCATGCAGCCAAAAATAAAAAGGAATATATGCTATATTTGATCTTCAGGTTCTCAAGAGGGGTAAGATGAGAGCATACATAATGTCTCTTCGGAGAAAATATAACTTAAGTGTTTTTGGTCACCCATGATCCCAAATTCAGGAAAGGGGAGAGCATACACAAGTCAAGCTACCATAAAACAAAGATACAACACAAAAAACAAACTCAAAAAAGTTCATTTTAAGCAATAAATTCAAGTATTTTTTGTTTTTAGAGTATAAAAATAAATGTTATGAGTGTTTGGTTGAATAATCATGAATTTGACAAGCAAAAATTTGTAAGAAACAAGTTAGCAATCTCAATTGGATATTTGAAAAGTGAATGAGGTCTCATAAGTCAAATTTTCAAGTCTCTCTCTCTATGTTTTCACCATTCTATAGGTTGATCTATTGTTCTACAATTCTACTATTTTATAGTTTTTTTCACCATTATACAGGTCAGTATCATCATTATGCAAGTCAATATCATGGTTCTAAAGGTTGATATCACCATTATGTAGTTTGATATCATTGTTACTTTAGGAAATAAAAATAGAAAATAAAAAATTATATTTATGCTATTAAGGTTAGAAAAACCACTGATATACAAAGTGACTCTGCTAGTATAAACTACAATTCTGTTACAATGAATAACAATTCTACAACTAAAAAATAATTAAACAAAAAACATTAAATAACATTTCTACTATTAACAGTCATGATATCACTGTTGCACAAAGATTTTTCACTGATTCAAACCATGATTTCATTATTTATATAAAATAAACAGTCAAAAGGAATAGTTATGATTCCACTGTCGTACACCACTATTTCATAGAATGATTTTATCAATCCCTGTAAACATAGTCATAAGGGTGATTTTGCTAATTCACAATGTAATTTCACTATTAAGAAGGGGGATTCTATCAATTATGAAATAAATAAATAAAAACACATAAATCAATTTTGTGTTTATAGCCATGATATCACCGTTGTCAAGATTATTTTCACCATTTAGCAGGGTGATTCCACTACTACTTTGAAAATGATAGTTTTGGAAAACTTGAAAGAAAATAAGGGAAACTAGCTTAAATTTTACCCTTAATTTTGGTCTAGAATGGTGATAAGATGTTTTTAATGATAATTGTGGGGTGTTTCCCCCACTAGGTGTGCCATATGTAACACACAATTATAAATATTAGTTTTATGGTTAGTACAAAATGAAAAACAATTAAATCATACCACTAACTTAGGTGCATGTCCTCCGATTGAACAAGATGAAGAAGAAAGAAAATAAAAAAATAATAAAACACTAATGGTTATACATTTCCTTATGATATCCTTGATGAAAAGAGTGATGGTGCTTAGATGTAGTTGTAAAAGACTTGTATAATACAGACATGCAATCCAAAAATGTAACCCCTTGTGAACTAGTCAATTTGATGATGAGTGATGGGGGTTACTGAAGCTTTGTAAGGTTATTTGAATAACACCTCATTGTCTATTGAAATCTTGTTGACAATGGAAGGTGATCCTTTCATTTATATATTTTTTGAATAAATGTGGACCATCAGATCTAAGATGAAGATCAATGGAGGAGGATCATTGAAGATCAATGGAGGAGATTGTGTGGGTGATCATTGGTCCATGGGGCAAACATTAAATGCTAAGACTTAGAATGCATAATTTCTTGTAAGGAGATCCATTCATGAGGGTTTGGAGTGTGTAAGTGATGTCATAACTTGATTGCACACTCATTTCCTAACATTAAACTTGCCTTGTGAAGGACACCTTTAACTTTTGAAAAATTATTTTGTAACAACTCCACTGGATTAGACATAAAAATATGTGATTTTTAAAAAAAATTTAACACATATACCAAATATAGATTACACCATGAGAATATATAATGACCATAAAAAATACACAAGGTGATAATAACAACAAGCATAATACATCACATAATATTGATCTATACTATAATGATAGTACACGTCATAATACCAATACAAAAAGTAATTATATTAACTTAGCGACATTTGAAACAAGTTTACAACCACCGCTATCGATTTACAATTCTTCATGACAATTCTCTAGATAAATATAATACAATACAATGTACATATAGATACATGGCTCCTTGGAGCATGAGTTCTTCAAACTCTCAAGTATCTATGACAATCTCAAGTGTCATCTTAATAATAATACTGTTGTGGGGAGGGAGAGCATCATCTAAACATTTTTTCATACCAACTATGGACCAATGATCACTCACACAATTTCCTATCAGGGAATGACCTCCCTTTATGAATGAGTAGATAGTGATGGTGCAAAAATTCAAAAAGACTAGCAAGTACCTTTGTGCTGTATGATTCTAAACTAAACATATAGTGTATCATAGAATCCATTTTAATAAAATATATTTCACAAATATGTGAATCATACTTATAAAATGATAATGTCTCACTAAACATACTTTAGTCTAAAGTTTTATAAATGATAAATAATAATGATCTAGATCAATCAAATTCATACACACCACTTGATTAGACTGTCTTTTTTTTGTCATTGTGAGACTAGTAAGCTGGTGAAGTCCATCTCACTCCTTACTCTGAATCAATAATGCAGATTGGTCAAATACAAATCAACCAAAAGATTCATTTAATTTACATTCTATTCACACATATGATCAAACCAAATTTTAAACATATGAGCAACCAAAGCATATATTTATTCCATCAAATGTATGAATGAATCTTACATTATTTTTATTTCATACTAAAAATAATGACTACAATCTATACCACTCAAGTAAATATACATAACTATAGATTTTAACAACCACAATTTGTTTCCAAACATATTACACTTATGATAATTTATATTATCATAGTCTAGTATTCTAAGACATAACTACTAGTCTTTTTAAAAATAATCATATAAAATAGTCTTAAAATCACAGAAACATAAATAAATATACAAGTAACTATATATAATGAAACAAGTCATAGTTCACACGGAACACAATAACATATCAACAAAAAATTATTTAAAATCTCAATAGCTGAATACATGCATACATAAAATCTTACCAACTATTATAAAATATACTATTCACAGTAATAACCAACATGTATACAATAAAACAATCAAGTATGGATATGAGCTGAGGCATAATAATATAATATGTACCACTCGAGTATAACATATTTTTATACTGTAGTACCCTATGATATCTCATAGTATCATATGTTCTCAACTACATAACAACACATAATTTAAATTTATCATTTTTTAAGACTCAATTAATCCGTGCAAAAAATAAGTAATCCATATATATTTAAACCACCCAAGTATACCCTGAATTAAATTACATACAAGCATATCAAAGTATCACAACATATAAACATGCATCACGATACACCATTATACACTAAGTATAACTAAAACTTTATACGTAATAATACATTTATAGTATATAATGCACACACGTATTTTATACTGAATACATATGACTCATAGTCATTCGTATTATTAGTAATGAGTCAGATAATTCGTATACCCGTTATGATTTTACATTCTAATGATTCATATGCTTATAGGAGAATGTTTCAAAGGGTTATAGTTTCTGATTCTTAAAAAACTTAATGACTAATTCAAATTATATATTGAACTCCAGGTATAATCCTTATATACTAACACTTGTACATTCTAATGTGCACCACATGTAGGTATTCTAATGCTATGTAATATTCAAACCACAATTTAGTGTTTTAATTGTAACTACTAACCATAAAAATCAACTAATGAAGTAGTTATAAATACATGAAGCACACTTTACATACAATAACTAAAAAATTCAAAACTTTATTTTTTTAAACATAAGTAATCCAATTTCATAACCAGTTTATATTTGAAGATTTACAAGCAATCATTTGCCATCTTTAATCAATTCTTTCAATTTTTCATTAATATTTTTCTTGAGAATATTAACTAAATAAATCCATCCCCATGGTTCTAATTATATAAATAGTCATAACTTAATACAATGTCACATTTCGTGAGATGAGTTTTCATATATCAAAGAATTTAAAATTTTTACTAGTTTTTAACTCGAAAAAAGTAGTTATGTTTTACCCGTTCAACTCCATTCACACAATATTATAGTTATCTATACAATAATGACTAAGAATCTAGTTTTGTATCACTACTCTCACACTATAGTTATCAATTCAAGGTTTATGTCCATCAAGCAATAAAACTCTAATGTCACTGTAGTTTTAGGAGAAATCTATCACAAGACTTGAAAGTTTATAATAAAACCCAAATTTAATTCGTTATATAAATAAATCTATAAATCCCATTTGAGATCCGCTATAAAATATGGTTTATTATTAATTTTCTCTAGTAATATTTCTATTGGAATTGATCAATGCCTATATAGATGGTATGTTTACCTATGCTCAAGATTTGTACCTCCAAATTTAAATAGAAATATTATACTATGGAAAAATATAACTTTGTTAACTAATAAATTTTAGTTAACACGTTAGCTTACATTTTATAAATTTTAGCTAACTACCATTCTATTTCCAATTTCAATCGAAAGTTTTTTATAGAAGCTTCTATTATTAAATTTTTACTGATGCCAAATTTTTAAAAACTTAACCCCGAATACTAATTCAATAACTGATCAAGTATCTAGCATATGCCCACTAGCATTATCCATACACATAGCACCATTTATAAACGGGTCCACATAAAATCTTCATATACAAGTATTATAATACTTAGCTTTGAATGAATTTATAATATGTTCACATTGTTTTTGAAATTCCAAGAAGCTTCTATTATTAAATTTTCATTGATGCCAAATTTTTAAAAACTTAATCCCAAATACTAATTCAATAACTGATTAAATATCTAGCATATGCCCACTAGCATTATTCATACGCATAGCACCATTTATAAATAAGTCCACATAAAATCTTCATATACAAATATTATAATACTTAGCTTTGAATGAATTTATAATATGTTCACATTATTTTCGAAATTCCAACGATGCATTGAGCATCTTTATCAAATAAAATATATAATTTTATTCATTCTGGGAAAAGAATACACAATCCATGCTTATGAATTCAACACCCAACTATGCCTAGATGACAATATATTAAATCACCCTTTTAAGGTAGTTCCCAGCACACATAATTTATATAGAGAGTTAATAGAAATAGTAATTATCTATGGCTTTAAGCTTCATTCCCTAAACTCTATTTTTACCATACATTGTTTATTTTTGCTATCACTCCGAGCATTAAAATAAGGAGTATGGTTTTATAATTGTTTAAAATACTAAATCAGATTATGATGCCATGCTGAAAAAATAATAATTAAGTACCAAAAATATAATGCCTTGTATTATATGTTTATTATTTATGGGTTATATAGGTCGTATGATGTGTTGGCTAACTATTGAGTTTTGTTAAAAATTAAACAAATATTTTGAAGCATAGTTGGTCGATGCCAAATAGTAATTTCTATTTACAAGAAGAAACTAGATTTAAGTGTAGTTCGACGCTATAAAAGATATATACCCGAGTATAATCTACGTCACCTTTCTATATATATATATAATTTTTAGTTTCTAAAACCTCACATCGAAGCAGATAATATGTACAGCCGTACATGTTATGCAATAAAAGTAATAATTAAGTTTTATTTTTTTGTGTCTATGAATGCCATTATCACTGTATGATGTCTAACCTTTTGCATAATCTTAGCTGAGAATATATATGTATATATGTTTTACATGCTTAACTAGATATATATTATATGGGGCGATGCCTAACATTGATGACGGATGCCACAATAGAATGACCTCTAAACTGCCATGCTGAATTTATTATATCTACGCCTAATTGGAAATATAGGTTTTATTATACACGATAAAAATAAACTGGGTTTATAGTTCATCAATAAAGATCTAAAATATAATCCATCTTTCCTATATGACAACACCACTACAATAATTTATCTTAACATATTATAATATATACATATTACTGGTTATAAGACAAACATTTAATCGTTCAAAACACACACATAAAAGATTTAATTACAACACCCACTTGACATCTTCCGTTTTCTGATCTAAAATCATGCTCTTTATTTCTTTCTGGGCTTCTCTCCAAGGTTACTCCCTTCTATTTACTCCATTGCATAAATTGTAAAATTTCTCTTTCATTTTTTCTCTTAAATAGAAAAATAGGTGTTAATTCTTTTTTCCAGATTTTTAGTTTTAGTTTTATCTTTTAATTTTTGCTAATTTTAAGACCTTTAATTTTTTTTTTTTTTTTTTTTTTTTCTCATTTTTTAAAAATTTCAATATATATTTTTTTCTTTTTTTAAAACAATTCTCATTTTTATATTTTAACATGAAATTCTCATTTCATATTAAACTAATTTAGCATTTAACTCTATTTAAATAATTTAATAACGAATTTTAAAATTCATAAATAATAATGTGTACTTAATTTCACTTACATTAATTTTGTCTCTACGTGTATTAATGGTACATCATGCTAAATATACAAAAGAATTTATTTTTTTATAATTTTACCTATTGAAGAAATCACAGAAATTAATATATTAAATAAACACAAAAAATAATTTTTTTATAATGCATTTCTACCATAACTATCTATTGTGTGTGTAGGGTTTCGTCAGTGCTCTATAGACCTTCAACGTATCCATCTACATCACCCTCTTCGATGATGTTCTTCATCTGACACGTTTAAGGGATGAATTCTCTTATGTTCACCTCACAACATGCATGTAATTAGATTATATTACATGATAAACATAAAGTAATAATATAACTAGAATAATACATTAATATGATTAAAATATAAACACATATATTAATCCAACTCAGTAAGTAATCATGTGTCATAATCTAACTAAGAAACATTTTACTATCCCATAATAATATAAATCTTAAGCTTACTCAAAAATATAACCAAATCTGAATTTGTTAGCTAAAGAAATTCGTAGATAATCTAATAAATTTGCCTAACGAGGAATCATAATGTAACATCCTTCTTCTTAAAGCTACTTATCATCCCTGATTACTCTTTTTTTTTAACTAAAAGGGGTAAAATTTTTATTCAAAAATAAAAGAGACAAGCGAAATTACAAAGCTTTATCCTGGTCCACAAGTTGAACCAGCTTCTGAGAGAACTCCAAAGACAAACTCCTATGCTCTAAGATGTTCCAACGTGGCCCCTGCTCAGAGGCCCATTTGGCCAGACAATCAACTACCCCATTCCATTCTCGGGGAATATGCTTGAAATCCACCGAATCCAAGGAAGTGTAGAGCTGGAGAATCTGTCGAGTAACAACAGCTAGCTGCCAGTTCACATTAACAACTTGATGACTATTTAACAGATTAACAACAACTTGGGAATTTGATTCACAAATAATTCTAGGCCAGCCATATTGGCAATAGAGTTGTACCCCCTGCAGGATAGCAAAAACTTCCATGAGGTTATTGGTAAACCGACCTTTATAAATAGAAAAAAGAAACTGGATATCTCTGGAGTTGTCACGCCCCACCCCACCTATCCCAGCATCTCCAGGGTTTCCCCTCGATGAACCGTCCATGTTGAATTTAATTATACCAGGCGGAGGGGGAGTCCACCTTCCCAGCCGACTAACTGGACACAACTACTGTCTATCTCTATTCGTAGGTCGAGTGGGGAGCGCGACGCAGGGGGCAGCAGTAGGCGCACAAGAAATACAAGAGTAAATACTAGCATCCTCTGGACCGAGGTCTTCCAGCCTATTGCCTTTTGCCAGGAGAGTTTCCTGCAGAGAGCTGAAAATTTTATTCTAGAGGGCATTGAGCTCCAGCCGCATCTCCCTGAAAATCCGTCTATTCCTCTCCAGCCAGATGTTCCACAAAATGAAAGAGGGGCCAGCCACCCATGCAACCTGTAACAACGAGGCTGTAGATGGAGGATGGCCCAATCTGCTCCAGAAGTCAGAAAGCGAGGATGTGTGCCAACAGGGACAACCCCACGCCTCCCACCAAAGGTGCCAAATTTGCTTAGCAAAGGGACACTGGAAGAAGAGGTGCGATCCATTCTCCTCCCCACTGTAACATAACACACATCTGGACGGCCCCTGGAATCCACGCTTACACAGGTTGTCCCAGGTGAGACATCTGTTGTATACTAAAATCCAGAGGAAAAACTTGCATTTGGGCCAAGTAAAATGGTTCCAGATTTTCTTTCCCCACAAGAAGTCAGCTTCTCCAAGAGATTGCTTAGTCAAGGCCAGATATCCAACGAAAACCGAATACTGCCCAGTGGGGTTGCCTCCCCAAGCAAGAACATCCTGCCCTTGTATGGAGCTGCAGCTTCTAGAAGCCATGATCTGAGAAAGCTCCATCTGCTCTTCCAAAGAGCCACCAGGCGGCCAATCAGAAGAGTTCTTCCACCTATATCCCGTAGTCATGCCTAAATTGAATCCTTCCTTGTAGTGGGCAACAGTATTCCATCCAGCAGCTTGAAAAGCATCACACAGAGGTTGCAAATGAGGATGAGAATATAGGATAGGTGGGAGCCGTCCAAGGAGTCACCCCAGAAGAGGGCCTCCATGCCACTGTTACAAATCCAAAAGAGGCTGCGTTTCACCAACTGTGCTTCCAGCTTAAGGGTATGCCACACCATGGAGCCATTTCCCTCAAGAGGCAGCCTAGGGATCTCCGTTGGTTCCACACTAGGAAAGTACTTAGAAGACAGGATGCGGGCCCAGAGGTGGGATTGATTAGAGCACCAGCACCAATAGAGCTTGGAAGCCAAAGCTTGGCTAGCTAGAATAGCGAAGTGCAAGCCAAGGCCTCCTTCCTTCTTTGGCCGGCACACGGTCTCCTAGTTAATAAGACTCCATCTTGAATGCTACAGATTGCCATTCCAAAGGAATTTGCGCGAGAGAGCATCAAACTCCTTGAGAAAGTGCATAGGGGCAGCCTGAATCATACAACGGTATATGGGGAGAGCCTAAATCACAGATTGGAGGAGAGTAACCCTCCTAGCCATAGAGAGCCATTCGTGTGTCTAATGATTAACTCTCTGACTGAGTTTGTCAAGCATATTCTGCGAAAAAACTCTTGGCTGTCTTCCCAGAACAATAGGAATCCCCAAATAAGTCACCGAAAGAGCATGAATTTGAAATCTTAGAATAGTAGCTATCCTCCGCTGTATAGGCACAGGGGTGTTGAAGAAAAAAATAGAGGATTTGTGATCATTAATTTTTTGTCCAGAAGCAGCCAGATAATCATCCAGGGTGCCTCGAAACGCTTCTGCTTCTCTAACCCGCGCTCTCCTGACCAAGATAGTATCATCCACGAACTGGAGGTGGGACATGGTTAATCCATTCCTCCACTGCCATCCCTACACAATGCTCTGAGATACTCTGACCTTGATAAGCCGTCCCAGCCCCTTAGCCAGAATGATAAACAAGTAAGGTGAAAGCGGATCCCCTTGACGGAGACCTCTAGATGCCTCGAAAAGCTCAGAGGGCTGTCCGTTAATAAGAACTAAGTAGGAGGGCGTGGTAACACAACTGAGCACTCAATGCACCCAATCTTGATTAAAACCAAAGGCCAACAGATCTTTTTGCAAGAACCTCCAATTGGCTCTATCATAGTCCTTTGCTAGATCAAGCTTGATAAACATGGCTCGCTCCTGAGAAATGCTCATAGAGTGAATAGTTTCTGAGGTGATAGTCATCTGATCCAAGATTTGTTTGCCCGCAACAAATCCCCCTTGTTCCTCAGATATGATCATGGGGAGGCAGTCCTTAAGCCGCTCCGTGATGAGCTTGGTGATGATTTTATAGACCACATTACAAAGCGCAATAGGTCTAAAACAATCCAGCTAGTTTGCTTGCTCTTTCTTCGGAATCAAGACTAGGAAGGTTGCATTCAAGGCCCTAAGCATTTCTTTGTTAGAGAAGGATTCCTGCACCACGTCCAAGAGATCCTGGTTGATAATATTCCAGAAGTCCTGGAAGAATTCAATAGGGAAGCCATCAGGCCCCAGAGCTTTACCTCTTTTCATACTGAACACCACTGCCTCCACCTCAGCCATGCCAATAGGCTGTAGAAGAGAATCATTCATTCCCAGCGTCACCACAGGGGGAATGCATGCTAAGACTGTGTTTTCTGCCAGCTCAGTAGGAGGCAATTCCTCTAAAAAAGAGCAGACAGCTTCTCTGGATATGGCTTGGGATGAAGTCAGACGTGATCCATCCGGGGAGACAAGGGAGGAAATGAAGTTCCTATTGCACCTTGCCTGAACGGACTTGTGGAAGAAAGCCGTGTTCTTGTCCCCCTCCTGCAACCAATCTATGCGAGCCTTCTATTTCCAAAAGATTTCTTCGCAGAGTTCCCACTCAGCTAAGACATTGGAAGCTTGGGATTTAGCGCTGCTCAGCTCCTCCGATAAGCTGAAGTCTCTAATCTGTCTAGTTACCACATCCAGCTGGTCTTGAGCCTGCTTTCTCTTAGTGTGGAGATTACTAAAGCTGTTTGTATTCCAAAATTTCAGCTTCCTCTTAACAAACTAAAGTTTTTTAGCAAAGGAGAACATAGCGGTTCCGTAGCTGGGCCCTCCCTGTCTCCACCACTGCGCCATGAGATCATAGAGGGAGGCCTCACGAAGCCGCATAAGCTGAAATTTAAAAGGAGATTTCTTTGGAACAACAATAAGACTGGTAGAGAGCTTAATCAGCCAGTGGTCAAAGCCTCTCCAGTAAAGAATTTCTGAAGCAAGGGAGGTAGAACTAGACTGCCAAAAATAGGAAACAAGGAATCTATCTAGGCGTTCAGAGATCCCAACATTGCCTATCCTTCTGTTGCTCCAAGTGTAAAGCCCGTTGAGGGGCTTAACGTCTGAGAAGCGCAGGATGTCAATATTCTGCCAAAGGATATCCGAAGACGGTCCCAGACGGGGTAGCCCTCCTCTCTTTTCTTCCAAGCTAATAACTGTGTTGAAGTCTCCTGTCATAATCCAAGGCAAAAAGGGGTGGCAGCTTCTCACATACCGGATATGATCCCTTAAGCTGTCCAGGGAGGTTCACAGGTGCATAGACATTGGTAACCATAATTTGTTCACTAGATTCCATGGAGGAGGCAATCATGGAAAGGGCTGAGCTGCTGGATAGCTAGTGAAGTGGCCTTATTTTATTGGGATTCCAAGACATAGCTAGCCCCCCTGAGCTCCCCAAGGCTCCTACACACTAGCTTTGACTAAAAGCCCATATCTTGAACATACAAGAAAAGCAAGAATAAATAGTGTATAAATAGTGTATCATATCATATATGATTCTAAACTAAACATGTAGTGTATCATAAATATCTATTCTATTACAATATATCATATAAAATGTGAATCATACTCATCAAATGGTAATGTATCATTAAACATACTTTGGCCCAAAATTTTATAAGTGATAAATAATAATGATTTAGATCAATCAAATTCATATACACTACTCGATCAGACTACCTTTATCTGTCATTATGAGACTAGTAAGTCAGTGAAGTCCATCTCACTCCTCACTTTGAATAAGTAATGTAAATTAGTCAAATACAACTCAACCACAAGATTCATTTAATTTACATTTTATTTATATATACAATCATATCAGATGCTAAACATAGGAGTAACCAAAGCATAAATTTATTCCATCAAATGTATGAATGAATCTTACATTATTTCTATTCCATACTAGAAATAATGACTATAGTCTATACCACTTGGATAAAATATATATAACTATATATTTTAACAACCATAATTTATTTCTAAACATACTACACTTATGATAATTCATATTATCATAGTCTAGTATTCTAAGACATAACTACTAATTTTCTTAAAAATAGTCATATAAAAGTCTTAAAACCATGAAAACATAAATAAATATACAAGTAACTATATATAAAAAATAAATTCATAGTTCACATGGAACACAATATCAGATAAACACAATATTCATTAAACTCTCAAGGGTTTCATGCATGCATACACAAAATCTTACCAACTGTTACAAAACACACTATCTACAATAATAACCAACATGTATATAATAAAACAGTGAAATATGGATATGAATTGAGACATAATAATTACAGTATACACCACCCAAGTACAACATAATTTTATATTATAGTACCTTATGATATCTCATACAATCATAAGTTTTAAACTACATAACAACAAATAATCTAAACTTATGATTTTTTAAGACTTAATTGATCTATGCAGATAATAACAAGTAATCAATACGAAATTATACCACTCAGATATACCTTAAATTAAATTACATACAAGTATACTAAAGTATCACAACATATAAACATGAATCATGATGTAACATTATACATTAAATATAGCTAAACATTTATACACAATAATACACTCATAGTATGTAATGCACACAAGTATTTCATACTGAATACATATGACTAACAATCATTCATATTCTTAGTACTGAGTTAGATAATTCATAAATATATTATGACTTTACATTATAATGACTCATTTGATTTTAAGAGACTGTTCCAAAAAGTTATATTTTTTGATTTCTAAGAAACTTAATGACTAATTCAAATCATCTATTGAACTATAAATATAATCTTTATATACTTGCACTTGCACATCTTAATGTGCACCACATATAAGTATTGTAATGCTATACAATTTATGAACCACGATTTAGTGTTTTAATTGTAACTACTAAGCATAAAAATCAATTAATGAAGTAGTTATAAATACATGGAATACACTTTACAAACAGTAGCTATAAAAACTAGAACTTTGTTTTATTAAAACACAAGTAATCCAGTTTGACAACTAGTTTATATTGGGGGTTTACAAGCAATCATTCACTATCTTTAATCATTATTTTTAATTTTATGTTAATATTTCTCCTAAAAATAATAACTAAATAAATATATCCCTATGGTTCTAATTATGTAAATAGTCACAACTTAATACAGTGCCACATTCTATGTGACGGGTTTTCATATATAAAAAAAACTAAAAGTTTTGTTAGTTTTTAACCCATAAAAATTAGTTATATTTTATCCATTCAAATCTATTCACACATTATTATCATTATCTATACAATAATGACTAAGAATCCAATTTCGTATCACTGTTCTAACACTATGATTACCAATTCAAGCTTTATGCCCACTGAACAATAAAGCTCTAATGTCACTGTAGTTTTAAGATAAATTTATCACAAGACTCGAAAGTTAACATTAAAATCCAAATTTAATTCGTTATATAAATCAAACTACAAATCCTATTTGAGACCCGTTACAAAAGATGGTTTATTATAAATTTCCTCCATTAATGTTTTTATTGGTATTGACTGATGCCTATATAGGTGGTATGTTTACCTATGTTCAAGATTTGTACCTTTATATTTAAATAAAAATATTGTACTATGAAAAAATACAACTCTGTTAACTAATAAATTTTGGCTAACACTTTAGGTTACGTTTTATATATTTTAGCTAACTACCATTCTATTTCCAACTTCAATCGAAAGTTTACTATAAAAGCTTATATTATTAAATTTTCACTAGTTCAATAACTAATCAAGAACCTAGCATATGTTCACTCGCATCATTTGTACGCATAACACCATTTATAAATGGGTCCATGAAAAATATTCATATACAAGTATTATAAGACTTAGCTTTGAATGAATTTATAATATATTCACATTGATCCTGAAATTATAGTGATGCATTGAGCATCATTATAAATAAAATATGTAATTTTATTCATTCTCTGAAAAGAATACACAATCCATACTTATGACTTCAATGCCCAACTATGCCTAGCTGACAATCTATTAAGTTTCCCTTCTAAGGTAGCTTCCAACACACATAATTTATATAGGCAGTTAACAGAAATAGTTTTTATTTACGACTGAAAGCTTCATTCTCTAAACTCTATTTTTGTCATACACTGTTTATTTATGCTATCACTCTGAGCATTAAAATAAGGAGTATGGTTTTATAATTATTTAAAATACTAAATCAGATTATGATGTCATGCTAAAAAAATAACAATTAAATGCCAAAAATATAACGCCCTGTATTATATGTTTATTAATTATGGGTTATGTAGGTCATATGATTTTTTGGTTAATTGTTGAGTTTTGTTAAAAATTATACAAATATTTTAAATCATAGATGGTTGATTGCATATAGCGAATTCTATTTACAAGAAGAAACCATATTTAAGTGTAGTTTGACGCTATAGAAGATATATACCCTAGTATAATCTAAGTTGCCTTTATATATATATATATATATATATATATATATATATATATATATATATATATATAAAATTAATTCTTAGTTTCTAAAACCTCACATCGAGTAGATAATATGTTCAGCCGTACATGTTATGCAATAAAAGTAATACTTAAGTTTCATTTTTTGTGTCTATGAATGCCATTGTCGCCGTACGACATCTGACCTTCTGCATAATCTTAGTTGAGAATATATATGTATATATATTTTACATGCTTATCTGGTTGTATATTATTTGGGACGACACCTAACATTGGTGAGGGATGCCATAATAAAATGACCTCTAAATTGCCAAACTAAGTTTATTATATTTACGCCTAGTTGGAAATATAGATTTTAATATACATAAAAAAAATAAACCAAGTTTATAGTTTATCAATATAGATCTAAAATATCATCCATCTTTCTTATATGGCAATGTTGAACTACAGTAATTTATCTCAACATATTATAATATATACATATTGTTGGTTATAAGATAAACATCAAATCATTCAAAACATACATACAAAGGATTTAATTACAATACCCACCTGGTATCTTCCATCTTTCAATTTAAAATCACGCCCCTTGCTTCTTTTCTGGGCTTCTCTTCAAGGCTGGTCCGTTGTTCTATTTTTTCAATGCATAAACTATGAAAATTCTCTTTCATTCTTTCTTTTAAATAGAAAAATAAGTTTTAAATCTTTTTTCTAAATTTTTAGTTTTTGTTTTCTTTTTCTTTTATCTTTTTATCTTTGCTAATTTTAAGACCTTTAATTCTTTTTTTCCTAGATTTTTAATTTATTTCTTTTTTGTTTTTTTAATTTCAATGTTTTGAAATCTTTTTAAAAACAATTCTCCTTTTTATATTTTAATATGAAATTCTCATTTCATATTAAACTAATTTAGCCTTTAACTCTATTTAAATAATTTAATGTTGAATATCAAAATTTATAATTAATAATTCGTACTTAATTTCATCATTATTAATTTTGCCTTTACATGTATTAATGGTACATCATGCTAAATACATAAAATACTTTGCTTTTATAATTTTACTTACTCAAGAAATCACAAAATTCAATACTTCAAACAAATATCAAAAGCAATTATTTTTAAATACATTTATACCATGATTATCTATTCTGTGTATTTGTAAGGTTTTGCTAACTCTTTATAGACCTTCAACGTCTATATCTACATCACCCTATCCGATGATGCTCTCTCTATGATACACTCGAGAGATGAATTATCTTACATCCACCTCACAACACATAGGTAATTAGATCATAACACATGATAAACATAAAATAATAATATAACTTAAACAATACATTAATGTATTTAAAATATAAATAAATACATTAATCTAACTCATAGTAAGAAATCATGTGTCATCATATAACTAAGTAACATTCTACTATCCCATAATAACATAAATCTCAATCTTAGTTACAAATATAACTAAATCTAAAATTTGTTAGCTGCAAATATCTATGGATAATCTAGCAAGTTTGACTGACAAGGAATCAGGATGTAACACATTTTAAATGTCGAGGTTTTGAGAATATGACCTTTTAATTTTAAAAGGTAATTTCATTATCATTATAGGATTGAGCTATTTTTCCACAGGGCTTCCCCTACAATATCATCAAGTGGATGGGTGATGTATAAAATTAAGATTTATTTGATTTTTGATAAATATGACATGTGCATTCCATGTAATTTTCAATTAGTGATTAATTAATTAGATAATCAAAATCAATTAAATAATAAAGTGATTAGGATGATGTGGTCACTTTAATAATGTTATTTTTTGATTGATCATTTAATTTAATTAAACCATGGTGATATTAATAAAGTAATCGATTGATCAAGGATACTCCTGATGAATTTGATGATCTAATATAGTGTATTTCTCCAATCAATGATGCACCAATGTGTTTCAGGATATACATAATAATTATGCTGATGAATTTGAGATAATTGATGGATTTTAGTTTAATTTGTGTGTTATTGTGAAAAGCCATTCAAATATCAATTTTGACATGGAAGTGATAAAAATGAAGTGTCTACATTAGGTAATTACCATAGATATAGATGACATTGAACCAACCACATAAGGGACTTTGTCATGGGAAGCAATTTCATCCATAAGTGGAGATTCAGATGCACATATGAAAATTTGGGAAAAGGGAGACCATGAAATAAGGCCAATGCACATGGTCTATGTTATAGATAAGCAAATGCCTCAATATTTTGTCACATAGGATTTGGCATAATTTATGTACATATTCTACCACCATGTCCAAGATGTATATATGAAGGTTAGTGCACTAAACTATGGATTAGAAGGAGCTACTATGACTTGGTGGTTTGTACATATATCTAAAATATTACATTAGAAATAAGTGTGCAAAATGATATGATCTCAATTTCAAGTTGAAAATATTACCTTAAAAAATTTGCCACTCTTTTAGGGAAATTAGTACCAAGAACTGCATGTGTATAAATGTGAGGAAGTATAGTTGTCACAATAAGTATAACTAGGATATTGGGTCCATATCTTCCAACATAGATTTTTATTACTACCCTAAGCTTGGTACATGCCCCAAGAATGTAAAGGAGAAACCAAAGATTGGCCACAGTTCAATAAGACTTCAACCAAATGTTTATGATCAAAGATAAAACACCATGTGTATTGGGATCTATAGAAACTGAAAATATTCCCATGTCATGAATGAGAGGAAGATGCATCTCTTGCACAAAGATACACATCACAAGGTGAGTCAAGCACAAATATTCATGCATCTATCAAGGAGTACTGAGATCAACTAAAGTCTTGAAACATAATTTTGGATAATGTAGAGTGCATATATTCTAGTTATAGTGAAGAATATCTAGACTTGAAAGGGTTTTTTGAGCCAAAAAGGGAGAAAAAAGAACTTACAGTAGAAAGCATAGAAAAACAAAAGGTGAACAACCACGAAATATTAATATCTTGGAGTAGGAAGACAAAATAAAGCTAGGGGATTCCATTTAGCAAGGGTCAAGTAATATATACTAGGAACCAATGAAAAATAAAGTTGAGAACATTAGTACAAACATTGTACCTAAACTATCAAACATTGGAGACTATTGATCACAACAATATATCTCTGATGTAGTTTAGTTATTATGAGATTATAAGGATGTGTTTCCTACTAAAATATCTAAAGTTAAGTGTGTAGAACTTTCATTAGGGTAAATATGTATTGAGATTAAATAATTCCCAAGGCCCATTAAAAAGTGCTCATACAGAGTGAATCCAAATACAAAGATGAAGGTTAAGGCATAAATCGACCAGATGTAAGAAGCTAGAGCCATATATTTGGTTGAAAAATTAGATTGGCTTAGTCTTATGGTTTTTCAACCTAAAAAAATAGGGGAGATTCAATTTTATGGTGACTATCAAACTTTGAATGATGCCTATGTGAGTGAGCCATTTCCAATCCTTTCACATATAAGATTTTAGAATATATCATAGGACATGAAATCTATTCCATCACAGATGGATCTAGTAGATACCACCAAATATCAGATAAAGACAACCTTCACAATTGAATGGAGATCATTCACATATAATTTACTTCCTTTTGGGTTAAAGAATGCTCCAACATTATTTTCTAGGGTAGTTGTTACTATGTTTTAAAGAGTTCATCCATGAATTCTTAGAAGTCCACTTAGACAATTGGAAAATCTTCTGTTTGTTTAAAGAACATCTTTCAAAGTTACATATGATGTTAGAAAGGTGTCATGCCATGCAAATTAAGCTCAATCTAAAGAAGAGATTATTATTCACACCTTTTGGCATTCTCCTAGGTCATATAGTCTGTACTGATGGGATTATAGTAGATGAAGCAAAGCTTTCAGTTTTTATAGGACTCAAACCACCTTTTAACTTATTAGAGGTGAGATCATTTATGGGACATACAAGGTATTATTTCAAATTCATTTGAGGATATGTATCCATTTTAACACCTTTATTTAAATAGTTACATAAGGATTCTGAATTTGAATAGATTTATAAATGTCAAATGACCTTCAGAGATTTGAAACAAAGGCTGGTGACAACACCAATTTTGGTCTTCCCAAATTGGAGCAAACCTTTTCATTTCCATGTTGATGCATCAATAACTATAGTTTGAGTAGTGTTGACTCAACCAGTGGATTAAGGTCTTGATCATCTGATTCATTTTGAAAGTCACAAGCTTTCAAACATAGATGAAAACTATAAACACTACTGAGAGAGAAGCCTTGGCTATAGTTTTCACATTTTATAAATTTAGGAACTGTCTGTTGGTTACTCCTTTTGAGATTTTAATTGATCATCAAACACAATAATACTTAGTAAATAATCCAATAATGAGAGGAAGATTATCTATATGGCTAATGTTGTTTCAAGAGTTCCAATTCGAGTTTAATGTCAATCCTGATAAGGAAAATGTGGGCCCTGATTATCTTTGTTGCATCTGAATGGGGGAAGAACCAGAAGAGTTTCAAGATGAGTCTTTAGGTACTCATATATTTTGAGTAATTATGATTCCTGAGAATATGGAAGAGATCAAAAACTTCCTTGACCAGGGTGTATTCCTTTTACATTATGTAGAAAATTATAAGAAGAAAATGATCGCAAGAAATTTACCACTTCGTATCATGGATGGGTTTTTATATAAGGATGGAAAAGATGATGTTATACATAGGGTGTCTTTAGCTCATAAAAGACCACAACTATTGGAAGAATCTCATCAAGGGGTAGCCAAAGGGAATTTCATAGGAGATTAAAATGAGATAAATATCTTACATAGTGTTTTATGGTGGCCTAATATTTTCACGATGCACATAGGGTTGCAAAGCATTATGATGTCTGCCAAAAATTAGAAACCAAATTAGAGAGATGAGATGCCATTGAATCTAGTTATAGATACACAACCATTCAAATAATAAGGCATTAACTTTGTGGACCATATTAATCCTCCATTTAAGTAGATAAATTCCATATATATAATCCTGATTACGGATTACTTCACCAAGTGGGCGGAAGTTGTTGCTACTCTAAGATGCAGTGCAAAATGTTACAAATTTATCATATAAAACTACTAAGATAATGTTAAACACTTAGGATTCCTTGATTATGTGAAAATTGATGTGAAACTTGATTGGTCTTGGATAGGGTACTAAAAATAGACATCTAAGGATGGTATCAGGATGTTTAGGCACAAAACCTCTATGTACCCTAAGGTACGTGAGGTTTAATCTGTACTAGTGATGGTACATGGCTTGGTACTTGGGACTTACTTCCCTCACATCATAATCCCACAACTAGTGCAGGTGCTTAGCCAAGATATACCACTCAACTAGCTATATCTTAAAGAGTTTAATTGACTAATTATGAGGTTATATAATCATATCTATATAAATGTCAGCTCATAGCTTGTCTATTAGTGAAATCCATAGGTCTTTAGGATTACATGCAGGCTGGGTATAACTAGAGCAATATCACATGTTAGTGTGGCTAAACTATAGTGACAGTGTAGAAAGCCCCACCTAGCGGTCAAGGTTAGAACTTGGAAGATGTTAAAAATCCTATGCAAGTGTTGTACTTGAGTGTTGCCAGGTCAAAAACTATAACAGTTTAAGAAGATAAAGCAAAACCATTGCAATATATAGACATGAAAACTAAAAAAAAACTTTTGTTGGTCATATATAAAGGGCATACTCTAATCAATGAAATTTTAACCAAAATAGACAAAAGAAAAATTATCCATGGTGAAGTAAGGATTTTTAGATCCAGATGCAAAATGTTAGGGTAAATTTGATATTTTTTAATAATTGTAATCAAATAATCTTAGTAACCAATATATTTTATTGTAATCAAATATTATTAATATGTGTAGGTCCTTATTCAACTTTAAAATAAAAGAATAATTAGTCATAATGATCAAAATTTATGATAAATAATTATCAAGAATAATATGTGCAAGGAATCACCCATATGATAAATAGTTTCATATGATAAACTTGTAACATTTTGCACTGTATCTTAGAGATTATTAAAGGCATCCAAGCATTTACCATTAAGTAGGTATAGCTCATACAAGAAATTCACTCTATAGTCTTCATCATCAATGATGTGCTATAATGAAATTTGGGGAGAAGGTAACTCAACCTCAATGGGAAGAATGGCTTCAGTTCCATAAATAAGTGAATAGGGTATAAATATTATCAAAGTATTGAATGTGATATGCATGCCCAAAGGGTGTTAAATAACTATAAGTGATAATTATGACTAGCATCATTGACAATTTTCTTTAGAATATTGATAATGGTTTTATTAGAATAGATATAGATATGATAGATAAAGTGTTTTGTGTATGAAATAAGTGAAATAAAGTTGTTTATTGTGTATAAAACTTCTTAAAATCCCCTTATAGCTTCTTAAGGCATCAAAAAGTTTATACACCCCAAGAAAAGGAGTATTTATGCATGCACAAGTGGGTTATGTGAACTTGTAGGCATAAATGAGATGATCCTTGTTAAGTATGTGCATTTTATCCATGATTAATGTTTTAAAATAAGTAATAAAATATCCATATGGTTTTTAATATCACCATTAAGTATAAATTATTAGTGTTAAACCTTGAAAGTCATTGTCTTAGTGTTCTACAACGAAGTCCTAGGTGTGAAAGAGTGAATATAGGACTATGACATAAAGAAGGACTATTTGGTATATATATGTGAATGGAATGATTCAAGAAAGTAAATACAAAAATCTCTATTCTCTAGTTCTCATTAATGGCTCTATTCTCTAGTTTTTATGCAATGGTGAAAGCCTCATCAAAAGTCCTAAAGATTTGAACTCATAAGGTAAAGGATATGTGTTTGTCACAAGCCCATGAAAATATCTCAATCAATTTGGGTTGGGGTAAAGAGAAGGAGATATAATATAAAAATAGACAATGCTCAAATTACCGAAATAAAACAATGAACTAATGAACCTCTCAATGAATATGTCTTGAGATATAAGACAATGCTAGCTAAAATGATAAATCCTATGGTAGACAAGGAGTTAAGAATTGTGAACCATGTGTTTTTCATAGCTAAATAGGGTTTTTTTAATGCTTGATATAGATTTTTTGGTGTGAAAGAGTGAATATAGGACTATGACATAAAGAAGGACTATTTGGTATATATATGTTACAAATTTATCATATGAAACTATAATAACAAAGTTTGGATGTCCTCAAAATCTAAACAATGAAAAAGGTACACATTTATTAAAAAATATTAAAAAATAATTAACATAATAAGTCTTGATATTGCACCATACGAGCATAACTTACCATACACAACTCAACAACCAAGCAGAGGCATCAAACAAAGTCCTAGAAAAGATGTTGAGCAAAATGTGCAATGTCTAGTGTGATGATTGGGAAGATATCATACCATGATATTATGGTATTATAGGAAAAATTACAAGCGTGATACCAGACACACACCCTTTCAATTGGTCTATGATATGGAATTTGTCATGCCTATGGAATACACAGTCTTGAACAAGTCACATTGATAATGCAAGTAGGATATAAGGAGTCATTGCAAGAATAATTATTAAAATTAACTCGCATGGAGGAGATAATAAAAAGGGATAATTAGACTCAAGAGGTTCACAAGTAGATCCAGAAAGCATGGCATGATCACAACATGTGATTAGAGGAGTTTCTAATAGATCATAGAGTTATTTTATACTATAGCAGATTTAGAGTGTACCTCAGAAAATACACATTAGGTGGAAAGGTCCATATATCATTCATGAAGTGTCACAATAGGGCACTATAATAATCAAGTATATTCAAGTAACCATTTTACCAAGAAGGGTAAATGGTTTTAGGCTCAAACCCTATTACAAATGGTCTCAAGTTAGAACATGCAAAACAAAGTGAGTGTTGAGTGACACATTATAGTGTAGGATTTTTATTTTTACACTTCCTTGATTTTTTCAAGTTTTTAGAAGTTAATGTATGTAATGTGATCTATATATCATAGGAATCACTATAATATAGCATAGTGAAGTTTTAAAGCAAGATATGAAAATAGAGTAGGATTGAATGGAAGAGAAAGAATTGAGATGATGTTAGAAAAGTTGAAGTCTAAGAATGAGGGAGCTTGAAATAATAAAAGAATGATATGACATGGATAACTACCAATAGTCTAGGGTAGTTAATGATAAAGCAAAATAAATGTAGTGGTAGTCTAAAAAAATGTAGATTTATTGAAATGTTTCAATGGTAAAAATAACAAAATCATTGAGGAAGGAAATTACGTCGCATTACATCACCAAATATAAAGAAATAAATAATGCATCCATCATTAAAATACCCAAAGGTCACATAAAAATGAATATTTTAATTCAAATCAAGAAGATTTTGGTGTAAAAGATTGATTGGTGAGTAAATGTGTATAAGGTAGAGGATTGATGTAAATCACACTTGTAAACTTGAGTACACAAGAAATATTCTGATATCTAGATATAATTCAACAAATAATTTTCTTACATTCATACTTTAAGGAACACATGATGACTGCACACTAGATCATAGCTCTACTATCAGACTCACATAAAGAGGAAGTAGGCATAGGAATGACCCTAAGACAAGCCAAATGGAACAATCATGATCCATTTGAATTCATCAATACAAAAATGAGGGAATGGTTATCACAACCATAAATATCTAGTGATCTATAGAGAGTGCTTACACTACCTAATAGAATGCGTGGTTTAGATGCAAAAATATTGATAAGGTTTTCAATATTAGGCCAACATAAAGATGTGATGATGACTCTCCTTAACATATACAACAAAGGAACAATACATATATCAAAGAAAGTGACCATAAATATCAATGCCAACACCTTGGCATCGGCCACAATATTTCCAACAAGAGGAAAGCCACTAAAGACATATAAAACTATGAGCCCTCAAATACATTATGATATCAAGGAAGCCTATTCATGCACCATAAGGGGTTTCTCAATTGACCATATCATAGAGGAACCTGTGCAAGTTTTAACTAAATGCATAATGAGAAGGTATTGACAAACCTCCAAGGGTGTAAAACAAGCTATGAAAGGAGTAATCAACATCACACACAAAATGATTATACTTAGTGAAGACTTCAATGACTTGAGATCCTTGTTGCCGATCTCTAAAAAATATGGAGAAGCTGATTTTAGGGGCAACTCAATCTTTTTAGTACCAATTTTTGGTACTTCTTTGTTTTACATAGTGGTAATCTTCAGAGGGCCAAACCACACTAGATGTTAATTGATACCCAACCAACACATTCTCCAGTATAGTATGGCCAAGGGATGAACAAAATTATGCATAACTGGGGAGATTCATTCAATGGTGTATGCATATACATGGCTTCATTACTTTACATGCTCATGTGCCTTATGACATACTCAAGTATCTATGACCAACCACCACTGTCACCAAGAAGTATAATGGGATCCAAATTCGGATCCATGAATTAAAAAATGACCATTTATTCCCCTTTCATTCTTTATTTATATCACTATTGCCAAAATGGAAGTGGCAAGGTAAATAAATTTGGTTGTAACAAGTGTATCACTGTTGTGATTAATGATACCAAGAGTAGAACAACCATCACCACAATCACAAGTTTAGACACTCTTTTTTATCCACTTCCATGTCTAAATGGACATTAGAACAAATTCTTGTAAACAATTCAAGTTAATCTTGGAAATCGCTGGGATGCTCTGATTCATCAATGCACATCATGTGCATCTTATAATCCACATCAATGTATTCCTAACTAGGGCAATGTACTATACACAATCATCTTCCTCTAATTCATCTTCAGTCAAGTTCCAACCTATAAAATTTACCTTTTCAACCATGTGTGAGGGACAACTTGTTAAAATTCAAAAGTGACAATTAACTTGATCAAGATTGCTTAATTGATTAAACCCAATTAAATGCATAAGTGAAAAGCCCATGGATAATTAATTGTTGAATTTCTATTTTTTATAAATTCATAAATCAAGATTGATGACATCATCATGAAATCATCTTTTATGAGTTGTTAAGCACCCATAAAATATCTAGATTCTAGATTCATGCTTATTAATTGAAAATATTAACGACTTGTCCCCTCCCAAACTTAAACATAATTAACTCTAACCTAACTAAACTTGGGTTAGAGTTGTTTTGGAAGGCTATAGATATAAGGCTTCACCCATTATTTAAACAAGCTATCAAGCCAAATTTATAATGTTCATTTGTTGAGAGACGAAGCTTTCTTGGTATAAAGATATCATGCAAAAATACATGCAAAGCTTATTTTGTGTAAGGTTATTATGCTAAAATACCAAGCCAAGCCAAAGCCAAAGCCAAGCCCAACATTACCAATATGACAAGGAGAGGCGGTGAAAGAATCTATATTTATAAATAATTTTTTATCACACAACCAATCACATCAATTAATTTTCAACATAAAACACTTGCTCTCATGGAAGTTAAAATTGTTTGTTTTGTCTTCATTTGATAGTTACTTGTATAGTTCTCTAGCTCTTTGAATGTATAGGCAGAGGTGTAAGTTTAATTAGTATGTTTTTGATTGATTTTTATCATACTAACATGATGCTAATCTCCCCTCTTGTATTCCTATTTATCACATAATGACACACTTGGTGGGAGCCTCTTCATGAGCATGTGCCTCACAAATCTTCTTATTAGTCTCTTATTCTGATTTTTACTAAAAATCATCCCATAAAGTAATTATAAATTTTTATATATTAATTTTTTTATGTTTATTATTAAAATCCTATAAAAATTTCATGCAAAAAATCTGTATATTTTAACATTTATCATCAAATTAGTGACTGTCACTTTTATTTTTTGGTTTTCTACTAAACAACAACTAATACAAAGATCATAACTTTTTTTATTCACTATTTTAATATAAAATTTTACATATAGGTATGCCTTTGACCTATGAATAACCTCCTTAAATTTTGTGATGAAATAATAAATATTTCAGAATTTATGATCAAAACATTGATTGCTAGTTTTTATCCCTTTTTATGTTTGATTTTGTTTTTAACTTTGATTTTGCAGGTTGCCTTTGATTTCTTGAGCCAATAAAACTTATAATTTAAAAAAAAATATTTTTAAGCAATAAAAAACCAATTTAACATTTATTTTGGTGCTTTAAAACCATTCAAACAACTTTCAAGTGTTTACAAAGGCCAAAATTTTATTCACACTTATGTATTGATGCTTAAAAATCAACTAATAACTTTGTTTTTGTTGTTTAAAGTTTAAAAATGAAAATAAAACCAAGGGAATAAAATTCACTTCACATTTCATTTAATTATTTAAAATGAACAAAAATCCTAAATGAAGTGCTCTTAAGAGTTTTTCTTTTTGTTTGTTGTTTGTTTGTTTGTTTTTTTGCAAATTGTACTTTGTGCATATGCTCCCCTCCCACCCACTTTAGAGAACTTGGATGACCAAAAGTACTTCATTCATTGCCTTGTCACTTAATCCAAGTATATAAGTAACATCATCTATGCTCTTCCCAAGTTTGAATAACTTGGACGATCTAAAAAATGACCTTTAAAGTCCTAGTTTTATTTATTTTATGCACTTGGCTTGTGGGTAGGATTTTATCACCTCCCCATAAGTTATTTAGGGAAGCGTTGACCCAAAATTTCATCTCCTAACATCATTTTAACTTCACTTCATGATGGGGTATATAAATTGAGGGTGACTCTTTGGGATATTAGTTTGAGTAGTTAAAGTAACTCCATTAGTGATATTTACCTAAGAATAATGGCATAATCTAGACCTCACACTATACTAAGCAATCCAACATATGTAGTGGTTATAAAAATGAAAACATATTTATACAACAAGTTGATTATTTGGATCAAAATGATGTGTTTCATCCTTGTATTAACCACACTTGGGACCATCTAGAAATATGTAAAACTTATAGTTTTTAGATAAACCCCACTTTTCATGGAAATATTGTCAATGCTGGGTGAGTAGCTAAGTTCTATGTCACTGTATGAATTATTGAGAGAAGGGGCATAAATTTTTTTATTTTAATATGCATCTAAATTTATTAGATTAACAAATTATTTCCTCTCAAGAAGGTGTATATTGATGGAATTTGACTATACGAAGCAAACTTGTCAATTTTTAGGGATAGGACAATACACTTAGGTGTTTTTATGTCTATTTATTTTACTTACATTATTTTGAGTTTAATAATATATTTTTTTATCAAAAACATGTCAAAACAAGTCATAAACCAATCACATGTTTATACATAATTTTTAACCTAAAGAGGTGTTATTCCATCCATTCAATACCATACTTTGCCTTAAACATTTTCAAAATATTTATGTGTGTGTCACTTGTTTGAAAGGGGCATCATTACGCTACCCATTTCATCCCATGTTTTTGCCTTGGAGTTTTGAGACAAAAGCGATTGTCATACCTTTTGAACAAGATAACATCATTACACTATTCATATTGTTTTAAAACTTTGTCTTGTGTAAAACTCAGTTTGAAACCATGTATGCCTTTGGCCTATAATTGATATCATTATGCCATTTAATTAGGTCTAGAATGTTGTCTATTTGAGAACCCAAGTCTTTTAAACTAAGTTTAAAATTTGTCTTGTGAAGTTTAGATTAAAAATTGAGTGGTTTATACCTATGCCTCTCTTAATTTTGGCTTGGGTGTTTACCTCTTACCTTTGAATTGTGCAACTTGGACTAATTTCGTGCTTGTTTTAAAGACTCCTTTGCCTAGATTTAGGAAGTGATCTATCTTATGTGTGACTCATGTATATTGTGTTGCGTTGAACTAAGGTTAAAATTCTCTTTTCAAGTAAAACCTTAAGCATGATTAGTTTACATTTGAGTCTTGCTTGTCACTTGGGATTGAATGTTTTACTCATCACTCTTATATTTGCTTAATTGAGATTGAATTTCTCAATTAGTTTTAAGTGCATGCCTAAGGTCTAATGTCTTATACCAAGGTCAAGTTTGTGTTTTAATTCATATGCATAGATTGAGTTCAAGTGTTTTAAATTGTTTTATAGTTATATTAATTACCTTGAAACTTATTACCTCGACCAAGTTTGTTTAAAAGTCTAGTTTTGTGCCTTGTTTCCAAAGACCTAGCATTTACCTTTTAGTTTTTAGACCTAGTCATTTTAAAAAGTCTAGCTTTGTGCCTTGTTCCCAAATACCTTGCATTTTGCTCTTCTATTTTTAGACCTAGTTGTTTTCAAGTCTAGTTTTGTGCCATGTTTCCAAAGACCTAGCATTTGCCTTAGTTTTTAGATTTTGTTCATACCTTTTGAGCTTAGCTTTGTGCCTTGTTCCCAAAGGCATAACAATTTTTTCCATTTTAAAACCTAGATTAGATTTTTATTTGAAACACTTTGCTGAAATCAAGATTCAACTTACCTTTCATTGACCATTTATGTGAAAGTCATTAGACTTTGAGGACATTTTGAGACCAAGCTTACCATTTCCAATTTTAGAGAAGAGATCCATTCTTAGGCCAAGTTTAAACCATTTACAATAATTGATCAAAGACCTATTCTAGTTTCAAACCTAGACCTAGACCTAGACCATTTTCATAGACCAAGATCACCCTCTTTGGGCTAGTTACAAAACCTAGCCATGTGGATTATCATATGTCATGATTGCTCTTCTCTGGGCAAATTAAAATACCAAGTTTTCCATTTCAATGATAATGGTACCCACTCCCCTACCAATGCTAATAATCATCCTTCAATTTGCATTACCAATCAACATTCACAACATCTAAGGATTACCATTTTAGACCCTCATCCTTTGACTTACACAAGAAACCAAGCTCTGCATCACCTAAGGATTAACATCCTAAACCCTCATCCTTTGGCATGCATTAGCAACCAAGCTTCGTATTGTCCATTCATTACCATTGTAGGCCCTCATCTTTTAGCATGTGTTAGTAACCAAGCTTCACAATTACCATTCATTACCATTCTAGGCCTTCATCTTTTGACCTACATTAGAAACTAAGTTCCAAAATACCCATTCATTACCATTCTAGGTCCTCATCCTTCAACCTGCATTAACAACCAAGCTTTACAACACCTGTTCATTACCATTCTAGGCCCTCATCTTTCAGCTTACGTTAGTAACCAAGCTTCACAGTGCCTATTCATTACCATTCCAAGCCCTTCCAAATTTGATAGTGCATTATCCCAACAAGTTGTATAAATGTGACTATATAGATTACTATTACCATCATAGACCCACAACCAGCCTTTGTTGAGCCTCTTAGATGAGCCTATTTATGAAGAGCTCATTATTGAACCACATGTCATTCTTCATCCATTTCCAACTATCCCCCACTTTATAAAATCCATGCTGGGATTTGAACCACAATAGAGCTAGCCATTACCTAACCAAGAACCATAATTCAAAAATCAAGATGTGTTCGAATATGAGATTTTGAACCAAGTGTAAAATAATTCCAAAAAAACCAACCAATCCATGGTTTTTTTTTGAAACACCTATTTTTGATGAGTTAATTTGTGTTGAATCACCCTTTGACCCTTTCCCTTTGGTTGAGGAGTCTCACTTTGATAATATAGTCTTTGCTGAGTCACCCCCTAATGATTATAACTACCTTGTGGAAAATCATTGTCTTGACCATTTACCTATTTTTAAGGAGCCTCACTTTGACAAGTGAATCTCTATGGAGTTGCCTGTTGACCATTTCCCTTTTATTGAGAAGCCTCACTTTGACAACTGATTATTTATGGAGTCTTTCTTAGCTACTCGTATTTATGAAGAGCCCATTGTTCAACCCAACACCAATACTCATATAATACCAAGCATTCAACATAGCATATTTGACAAAATATATGAATAATCAACATTAAAGTCAGGTTCTATTTTTGAACTGATATCAGATTTAGCATCAGAAGCATAATTAATGTAAATCTCAGTATCAAATTTAGATTTTCTTGAGTTAGACTCAACTTCAGAATCAAAATACATTCATGGTTGTTACAACATTGGTTACACATGCCTTGCAGATTAATTTGAATACATTTATGATCCCTCCAAATTTTTTAAGGATGATTACTTCAACATTGACACAATTTATCCTAGTATCCTTAAAGAGGATTGCCTACCTCTTCCCATTCCATTACCATTCCACATGCCATTAACACCACCCAACATAGACATTATATTGACATTCCAACTCCCACAAGTGTTTATTGTGACCAAAAAAATCACACCTTATTTAATTGATGACATATCAGTTGAACAATATCAAGGGGACCAAGACCGAATTCATGTAGAAGAAGAACAATCTCCTAGTGAAACCTTTTTGGAGGTGCTAGGGGGAAATGAAAGCCCAAACTTGACATCTTCTAGTGAAACTTTTTTTGAGGCACTAGAAGACAATCAACGTCAAAATTCAATGCTCCTTAGTGAAACCTTCTCATAAGCACTATGGGACAATCAAGACATCTTTATTGATGAAAACCTCTCTAAGCCACCAATAGCTGAGTATAACAATTCTTCACTACTTTATAAAGTAATTATCAAATATAACATCAATAAAGTGTCCATTCTACAACATAATTAGATGGTAGCATCTCTTAGACCCAAATAATAGAAAAATTTGGTGGTCTTATCAAGAGCATATTCAAAATTATTTGGGCCTACCACAACCAAAATTATGTTGAATCTAGAATCAACAATATTGTGTATGCATGAAAAGATTGATCTTAATTTGTTACCCAACCATTATACATTCCATTATGATCCATATCTCCATTGCCAAATTAGACATTTTATCCTCTATTTATCCTTATTTACCATCCCTGGTTACACTTTTCTTTACAAAGGCTATGAAGACATCTTGTCTTGAATTTTGGAGGAAATATAATCAATGACCAATGAAGATCACAACAACATTATTGGAGTCTAAATCAACAATTTCTTGATAGAAAAACTATTTAGAAGGGGTATGGGATATCAATTTACATAATTATCTATTCTGGTTATATCATATGCTTATTAAGATGTGCATCTCCATATTAGTAGGAAAAATAGAACCATTTACCTTGCCTTTTCCATTTTTCATTTACATTTCCCTTTTCATTTGCCTTACCTTACCATTTACCATACCTTTCCATTTACCTTGCCCTTTTCATTTGCATTACCTTTCCATTTACCTTGCCTTTCCATTTACCTAGCCTTTTTAATTTCCAATTCCCCTTACCATCCCTTCATACATTACCATACCTTTGAACTATAGTGACTTGAGGTCGATTTGGATTATGTAAGCAACATTCAATTTATATTGAGGTTAAATCAGTCAAACTTTTCCAACACTCTCATTATTTTAAGAGTAATTTTAATAAGCACTCTCATCATTTTATGAACAACCTAAAACAAATCTCATTGTTTTATGCGCATCCCCTTTGCCACACTCTTAAAATTTTATGAGCAATTCAAGTTTAAACGCTCTCGCCATTTTGTGAGCAACCCAAGCCACACTCTAACTATTTAATGAGTTGGACTAGTCTATGTCTCATAATTCTCCTTTAAGTTGAGATGCTCAAAAAATTTCAAAAACATTCAAAAAATTTCAAAATCCTAAACATTAAAAAACCAACTAACAATCTCCTAGAGAGATATAAAGCCCAAAATCCAAAAACATTAGCCCTATCTTCAACCTAGTCACCAATCCTTGATCCACCCTACTCGATAAAATCCATTATTGGTTCCAATACATTCTAATTCCATTAGAGGTGTGACCTTCCCTTTGCATGTATCCTTTGTTAGGGGCACCATCCAATTCACACATTTTAGGCCAAGTTCATAGTTTTTGCCCTATTAGGATAACACCAAATCGTGCAACTTATACCGAGATATCTTATATCCCCATGTCATTCCCTTGCATATAAACTTGCTTAGGGGAACCATATACTTATCATTTCATTGAGTGTTCATACATTGGTATTGACTTGGTTGACAACATGATGCTATCTAGTACTTTTACTTTCAAGCTTTCTGTGTGTTTATTTGCTTAGTTGTTTGTTTGTTTATTTTCCTGTTTGTTTACTTTCATTATTATGACTTGACTCAGTGTATACACATTCATTGGTTGAATCCTTGTACATTGTTATTGAGTCTATCCATATTCATAGTTTTTATCATTGGTGTGTTGTTTTCAATTGCTTATTAGATCGAGAGTCAGTCCTTATGCACATTGTAACCATGCCATCATGGTGTTTTATATCATGATGCATATTGTCACATGATAAAAAAAAAATTAGTTTGGTGGATATTAAAGGTAATGGTGTCATAGAAACTTCTCTTTGTTCACGTCGGAAAATCCTCCCACCTCCTTGATAAAATCAACCCATTAACCATTCTTATTGTATCAATGTTAATAAGGATGAGCATCTCCACATTAACAAGTACAACCAAATCATTCATATTGATCAATTTTTATTTTTTTATTATATTTATCATTCTATTTTCTTTTGATTCTAGGTGAACTACATTAACCTAAGGTATATTTGAACTATGTAAGCAGTACTTAGATATATGACATATCTTAGGGCAATGCAACTATATTTTTTATTCCAATCATCTTTTTCATCACTTTATGTAGTCTCATGTGCCTAGTTATTTGTGGCTTCTTTAGTCATTAGACCATTGCATCTATGTTTATGCTTATTCATCTTTAATTTGTTTTACAAATTATATCTTTGAGTTATGCTTGCCAATTCACCGTATTGGGCCATAACCAATTTATCATGATCAAATCTGCCTTGCTAGGGCAAAATCATTTTTCAATCTAGGCCATCCAAGTGATTATAACCACCTTTAGGCAAATCATTATTTCAACTCATCTGCCCTACTAGGGTACATACCTATACCATTGATTATAACCTCATTTGGAAAAATTAGTGTCTCAACTTATGTTACTAATTATAACTATCTTTAGGCAAATTAGTAGTTTTAAATCAATGCGTGCAAGATTATTTCAATTGGATTAATCTCACCAATGGGTTAATTTCATATTTCTTCTTATTTATTTTTGAGGGACTGTCTATTAATTATATGTGTCAGGTACTCCCTCGAGGGTGAATCATAAGCTTCTCAAACTTTATTTGGATCATCATTCCTCAATCATTATCTTATTTTTCTTCTTAATATATTTTTAATTCTTTGAAAATATTTTACTGTGCTTGTGTCTCACAATGCCTTCTCAAATAGGGGAAAACTATAGAGACTCCCTTTTTGCCACTTCCATGTCTAAATAGACACCATAACAACTTCTTACAAACAATACAAATTAAACCCAAATATCACTAGGATGCTTTGATTCATCAACACACATCACATGCATCTTCTAATCCATGTCAATGCATCCCTAACTAGGGGAATGCACTATACAAAATCATCATTTTCTTCTAATTAATCTTTGATCAAGTTACAACCTAAAAAAATGACCTTTTTGACCATGTACGTACGAGGGACAACTTGTCAAAATTTAGAAATGATAATTAACTTGATCAAAATTATTTAATTGATTAAACTCAATTAAATTAAAATATCAAAAGCCCATGACTAATTAATTTCTTGAATTTCTATTTTTTATAAATTCATAAATATGGATTGATGATATCATCATAACATCATCTTTTGTGAGTTGTCAAACACTCACAAAATATCAAATAAATATCTAGATTTGTGAGCTATGCTTATTAATTGAAAATATTAATGGTTTGTACCTTCTCAAACCTAAACATAGTTAAATCTAACCTAACTACACTGAAGTTAGAGTTATTTTGGAAGGCTATAAATATAAGGTTTCACCCATTGTTTAAACAAGCTCTCAAGCTAAAGTTATAATATTTATTTGTTGAGAGACGAAGCTCTCTTGGTGTAAAATTATCATGCAAAAATACATACAAAGCTTATTTTGTGTAATTTTATTATGCTAAAATACCAATCCAAGCCAAATCCAAATCCAAGCCCAACATTACCAATGTGACAAAGAGAGGTGGTGCAAGAAGCTCCATTGCCAAAGAATTCTTGATCACATAACTGAACACATCAATTCATTGCCAACATATAACTCTTGATCTCATGAAAGGTAAAATTATTTATTTTATCTTCATTTGATAGTTAATTGTATAGTTTTCCAGCTCCTTGAGTGTTTAGGTTAGAGGTTTAAGTTTCATTAATGTGTTTTTGATTGATTTTTACCATACTAACATGATACTAATCTCCCCTCTTAGATTATTATTGATCACAATAAGTATAGTCATAGAGTAACCATAACTATATGAGGACCCACAAGCTCAACCATTGGCCTCATATTCATAAAATAATTCATCCAAATGCATGACACTGGCTTCTTGGTCTTCACCATTTTCAAAAAAGTTCGTATCTTGGTTCCTTAGCTCACCACAAAACACATGCCTAAGATTGTAGGAGAGTAAAATCTATAAACATTGGGAGTGACATTGAAGGAAATCTACATGTATTTAATTAAAGATATTATCAATGATATCTATGAAGAAGAGGAGGAGAAGGAATTTTTTTCCTGGAAGGTGGTTCACACATGCCAAGTGTGAAATAATGTTCTATTTATCCTATCAGTGTAGATCCCTCCACTGACATATCCATCATAGTAGACACTGTAGGACAGGAAAAGGTGACCAAGAAAAAAATGGAGGCTTTATTTTAAGAAAGGGCATCAGGATCCTCTACTTCTACATGAGGTCAAATGAAAGGAGAACAAGTTGTAGAGAAGACCACACCAAGGGAGTAAGTTGTGTGAGAATCTATATTAGCAAAAAAAATACAAAACAAGAAGGTTTTTTAAAGCCTTTAGTGTGTAAACTACACACACTAGGAGCTCCAAGGATATATCATTCAATTTTAGACCAAATGGAAACATTTAAAACTATAGAGGGAGTCAAAGAAGAAGCACAAGAAAAAGAATCAACAATTTCAACCCATGCAACTAAGTCTAATAATAAAAATTTGGTCTTCTCCTTTTGTGGCCTAAAGGAGTCATATCACATCAAGTGGTGCTAGTGTTATCTCCTTATCCACCACCTTATTCACCACTTTCTCGATACTCACCAACATATACATAAGAAATTCATTTTGGACTTGAGTCTTTGGCATCAGTTGTGTAACAATAATAAGAATAAATGGTGCAACCCCCCATATAAGAGCATCCTCATCAACCAAAGGCATGAACTGAGACATAAAAATAACCAGACTAAGTGACTATGAAGGCTAAGACATAAAAATAACCAGACTAAGTAACTATGAAGGCTAAAGATGAGGAGCAAAAGGATACTACAAATAAACCCAAAAGGATAAAGATCAAAAGTGAAAAGAAGAAAAAGTTGTGCAGGAGGAGCAGTAGAATAAGGTTGAGTCAAAAAAATAAACTAAGGAAACCAAAGAGAAATGAAAATAATACTTGTGTAAGTATGAAGAACTAAAAATGAAAGATACTCAAGATCAAGAGTAGAAAGACGTTACTTAAAAAGTTACGAGAGCACTCGAGGAATAAAAAATAAGGTTGAGGCTAAGAGAATAGCCAAGGAGGTTGAATAAAAAAGAAGGAAGACCTACACAAGTATGAGGAGCTGAATAAGAAATCCCCTAAAGAGAGGTCAATGAAATATGCAATAGCAAAATATACCAAGGATAAGGCTGACCAAGTAAAGAATCTACAAGAAGAAGCTATAAGAAGAAGCCCCCAAGATAACGTAACTCACTCTCAGTCAACTAAAACAAATGGTAGGACAAGGAAGCCAAATCAAATCATAGATACTAGGTAGATAAACACAAAGAACATCAATTAATATATAGGATCGACCTTCAAGAACATCTACAAGTTTAGGCTCTACCCAAGGTGAAGTGTAAGAAGAAGCATCATAGGAAAAATGGGACTTGAACAAGTATTTGTTGATGGACATTCAACCACCACTACAATGACAAACTACATTCATTATTTAATTAGCACAATTCAGACACCATCATGTAAATAATATAGTGGTGACATAATTGACCCTACTAACTACCACACAAGTAGTTGCATATGTAAAAAACAACATGCTAACATGTGCACTTGACTTTCTAAGGTCTAATTGAGATAACTAATGTAATGAATAGATGGATGTGTGACTCTATGGATTGGGCTGTTCAAGTTTGAAGAATGGGGGTTTGGATGATAAGTAGTAAGGGATGTTTATTATGGTACCATAATAGATATTTTGAATCATAATGTTTTTTGAGGGTGTTTAATTGGGAAGAGATATAATTCCAAGGTCCCTGATAAGATAATGAAGTTCTTGATCAATGCTGGGAACAACAAAATGGGTGTAATTAGGTTGGATGACTCTAGGGATTTGAATGATCCTATTAGGTTAGATATGCCATGTAAATGTCATACACAAAGTGCATGAAAATATGATGAGGCTAGTCCTGAGGAGAAAATAAAAGGAAAGGTGAATGGATAAGCTTTAATGACATTGTATTGATGACCTTATAGATGAAGAGGAATGATTATGAGGGGCTTGGGAATTTAATCTTGATCATCAAGAGTGTTAAGAGAGTTAATGATATGGTGTGGAATGGAATAATTCTAATTTGAGATTTGTGTTAATATCAGTCTGTATGTTACTAGAAAGAAATAGAACTCTGGCCCTAAGGATAAAACTTGCCCTAATAAGGACACTTTGTAAGTGTCATGAAAGAGAAAAGTAAATTTGTATTAATTATATAAAACATATTATCCTATCTATATAATGATTTTAAAATTATGTATTTGTTCTTTTGAATGTTTTATTAAGGTTTAAGGTTCGTGTTCATTTTGATAAGATTTTTTTTGGATGCTTTGAGTTGTTTTGATAATGTTTGGAAAAGAGAAATGAATTAAGTCATATACTTACTGAGAATAGAATGATGAAAGTAATAAATTAATTAATACTAAGATAAAATGAAATGAAAGTGATTACTTATATTCTTTTTCATTTTTTTGGATACATGTAAACCTAAAACTAAAATAATGAAGGAAATATGCAAGTGCTAATGTTTTCTAGTTTTTCCTAGTTTGTAAGATCATTTGTCTAATGAAATCTAAATGATCTAATTTTATTTATGAAAATAATATGAAAAAATATTATGCAAATGGTCATTCCTAACATACAAATATGAGATCATGTTTTAAAATCCTAGCAAGCACACCTACTAAAAATTAAAAAATTTGACTTCACTTACATAAGCTTGAAATTAGTTTTGAAAGCTTTGAATGTTTATGTATGAAATTAAATGATATAAGGATGAAATTATGTAAGGTTAATATTATTATTTTAATATTTCAATATCCTAAAACATCCTTCTTTTAACTAATGAAATAAATTAACTTTGAATATAACATGCAAGGTTCGGTTATCTAAGTTGTCTAAGTTTTTTTGCATGTGTGATTAAGAGTTGTTTATGTGTAAAAGATTGTATAAAAATAAAAGCAAACTATTGTATTTGGTTTTACCTATGGTTATGGTTTGATTAATATACCTTATGTTATGTATAAAAATATGTTCTTTAAATGAAACTAACATGCACTTGCAAAACAAAAAATCTAGACTATGTTTTTGTACAAGAGAGGAAAGAGAGAACAATTTATTTTATTTTTATTTTCTATGTTTTTATAAATATGCAGCTAATATAATGAATAAATAAAAATAAAATATTATAATATAATAAATAAAAATACTACTGAAATTAAATCTTTCAACTTGATCAATGGTTATGACCAAGAAAATGTAAAAGATCGTTATTGTGTAAAGCATCCATAGGAAGTTAGATCCTCTACTCAATGTGACCATAGGAACTATATGAAAAATGATAATAAAAATAATATGGTATTAATATGAATACAAAAATGAAGACACAATCTTGGACAAGAGTGTAGCTATATTGTAGGTGGCTAGTTCACCGATATAAAAATTGTATCGTTGATCTAGTGAGTTCCCTCCTCTAAAACTATTTAGATTTGACACAAAGATGACCAAATATGAAGCTAAATATTTTTAAAAATTGAAATCAGGTATGTTAGGGTTTTGTATAACTTGAAATCATGAATCTTGAAAAGAAAAAAATTGGATCTAAAATCATCTAAAATTGATACTTGTAGAAGAAGAAAGGAGATTGCATGTGGGAGTTTAATTGTTGGTTGATTGAAAGCTAAACTTATGAGAGATAAGAATTGATAAAAATAAGAGTGTGAGTGAGCTGGTCCATCATGAGGGTGAGAATAAATCAAAACAATAGATAAATTCAAATAAAAACATTTAAAATGTGTGAGAATCAAAGTTTCAGATGCTAAACTTAAAAATGTGTAGTATGTGGTGAAATTGCCATTATTTGTAAGTGATAGGAGTGAAAATAACTCAAATGGTGATGCAAGAACCTCATTCTATGACAACACCACCCTATTAAATGATGTAAAATTTTCACCTATAATGATAATTATACAATAGTTTATGAAATTATCATGACATAAGACACTGAAAAGAGCAGTTTCATCATGATGACCAATGATGTTGACATGGGGAACAACAGTTTCATCAAAAATGAAGCAACTAAAATATCAAGGAAAAATGACTAATAAAAAATAAGTGCAAGGTTTGAAAAGAGGATATACAAAAATTATGGAGTGAGAATGTCAGATAGAATTGAGTCTGAGCATATTTTTAGAGATCCTTACATAATCATTAAATTTTTTAAAAATGTTTCATCATGTAATTTTTGGGTGCATACATATTGCCCTTGAGGATGATGCCTTATCATAAATTGGTGAGCGTGTGGTTATGAGTAGTGGCCCACTGAAGGGAAAAAGAGGGTAATAAAGCTTACCTTAATTATGTGTGTGGTGTAAAGAAGCTAGCTAAGACTCTGTTGTAACCTGTGAATAAACTATGAGAATCAAATGTAGTTTAATGAAAAAGTATAAAATATAATAACTAATCAAAACATGGATGAGAGTGCTTAATGTGTATGTAAGGGTGAATATACTATATGAATTATCTCATCGAGGGATTGAATCTAGGGCTGAGTGATGCAAACTTACAAAATTGAAATGAGAAATAAACATGCTACATAAAGTGAAAACCATTAAATTCATTAGTTTGGGACATGAATGTGTTAGTTGATAAATAAACATGTCTAAAAGTTTAAAAACATTAGTTTATAAGGAAATTATCAAAAAGGGAAAAGTTTTCAAACATAATGGTTAGTTAGAAATATTACATATTCAAAAACTTGCCAAAAATAGAAACCATTTATGCAAATTGATTTGTAACATTTTGAGTTATGGATTCATGGTGATGAAATTGAGCCAGATATTAGAAAAATTAATGAGCATAGAGGTGAGATGGTGAATGTAGCAGTTGGAGGTGGCACAGATCAAACCCATGTCAGTTTTGCTCATTTTTAAATTTTTGCCCCAATTTTAAGTTATTGATTAAAAAATGCATTTAAATTCATTGAATCTTGAAATTTATTGTATAAACAGGATTGGGAAGGTTAGAAAAGTGTTAATTTTTTTAATTTTTGATTGATTTTTGGGCTTCTAGGGGAGGTTTGTGTTTGAGCATGGTTAGGGGTCAAAACTATCTCATCAAGATGAAACTATTAGTCTTCATAGACTGGTGGTGATGATTTTGATATGACAATGATGTAACCACCACTATTAGTAGGTAGAGTGGTTACACACCTATCCCATATGCAGTAATAGCTTAACCACTATAGATGAAGGAAAAACCACCTAGGGTCATTTTGTAACCACCATCTTTTTTTATATAGATTCAAATTTGGTGGGATCTTTACCCTTATATGCTTTTGATCAGAGCTCCAACCATTTTGGAACATAATTGGGGGCCTATATCCCCAAGTATGCAAGTACCATAAATACCAACACTAGCACAACTAGCTCAAGAATACCAACAAATGGTCATAACCAACCTGAGAATACCATCAATGGCCACAACCGACCTAATACCAATGATCGGCCACAACCAAGCTGCAATACCATTTGATATTTGAAACTAGGTGATGCTTGTAGTAATCAAATCACTTTACAACTCACCGACATCTCATAAGTGTAACCATTGCCTTTAATTAAAGATTGATTTTTTATTAGTTTTGAGGCCAAAAAAGGGGTCAAGAATGTTTTAATGTGTCTTTTTATACTAAGAGGGAAATATATGGAGTTGGGCTAGGTAGTAGGAGTGGCTACCATAGATCATGGCATTATTGATAGCCGATGAGTTGGCTATATTAGATAGGGCTAGTATCTTAAATATCACTCAGGTGGGGATCTTGACCTCATTGAGTAGGGTACTATATGGTCTTTTAATTATTGACACATAAACCATAACACTTTATAATTTCCATAGGCTACATAGGAGTGGATGATCACTTTGGTCGACATCTACCTGATATTAGCCCTACAAATGATAGGCCAGTTCATGATAATATGATATGACACTAACAAAGGAGAGTCTAGTAGCTAGACAAAGTATTTTGGATACATGTACACATCCAATGTGGGTGTGAATTTTCGGTTGAGACTTGTGAGGTTAGAGGGATTTATGATCTTAAACCTCCATAAATCCATTATTGGGATCCTTGCCTCCTAGTTGGTGGGGGACAATGGCACTAATATATTACTGTAAAATTGGGATCCAATTATTTGAGGATCAAGGAGATGGGTATATGCTACTCATGCTCTCAAGAGGTCCTATTTTAGACATACAAGGACTTGTACTAGATTGTGTGGTTGGGGACTCTCTCCATCAACCACCCTATGGTCATCATGAATTATGTATATGAGAGGATGATACTATACAAGATAGGGGTGGCTATTAGGGATGTTGAGTATATTATATCCTCATGGTGGATGGAGGTTACAACCTTTAGGGATTTACCTTGAGCGGTTGGGACATTGATAGTAGCCAACCTAGTCACCTTACCATATTAGGGTATGGTGGGTCAGTTGGGTAGTGACAATAGCCATAGGAGCATAAAATGTATGGGATAAATGAATAAAAATTGATGTGTACCCTATTGATAATATTCCACAATAGGTTAGGATGCCTTTCACATATAACTTCCCCATACCCTGAAAAGTATACATGGGTATAATAAAGACTAAGGTAGCTAGACTTGGGAAACTAGATTGGCATCCTTTGACACCAAGAGTTCACATTATGAGGGTGGCCAAGATGAGGGGAGCATAGGGAGGGACACAATAACATATCATAGGAGGAGGGGGTATGATACATATTGTTATTCTAGTGGCATTACTAGTTTCACTTTAATGACAAGTTGTGCAACCGCCACCAGCACCACCACTACAATAGTATCCCCTATAGTAGCAGCAGGAAGTGGGTGGAGAGCGACCAAAGATGGGAGAGGAGGAGATGTAGGAGAGGAGGAGGAAGATAGATATGATGATGATTCAGACCTAAATTAAAATGATAATGATCTAGGTAAAATAATTTATTTATTTAGTTTTAGGTTTGTATTGTATTTTTTTAGCATGATTACTTAGATTACTATTTGCATTTTCATATGTCTAGATCTGATGTCTATTTTATTTTTATGATTTATAGATACATCCTTTAGTTGGAAGACCATGATTAGGGATAAATTGATCAATCTATTTTAGGTGGGAAATGGATTAACACATGATCATATTTTGGTAGACCCATGGCTACTTACCAAGATAGGTAAATATACAAATAATTTTCCCCCATCCTATCATAGATTTTTGGTGATAGCCACTATGAGGACATAAATCAATGGCTTACAAGTGAGATCCACATTGGTAGAGGCTTAGGGACAAACTTTGGGTGACATTTTGGCTAGTAAGGGAGGTTGGTCTTCTTCGAACTGATAGATAGGGGGAGATATAGCCTCCCAAGGAGGGACCAATAGGAGATGACCTAGGAGCTCAAGCCCACAACACTCCTTGGAATTAGGGACTTTTCACAAGAAGAGGACATGATCTTAGGACCATTTAATATAAATTTATATACACAATTTTTTTATATTTTTGGGATATTGAGACATATTTGCCCTCTACGGAGGTGTTTGTACTTGAGACTCAATTATATAAACTCAACATTATTATGATATATAGAGATATTTCGTTATATTTTAATGACTTGTCATTTATGTGTTTAATTTCATGTATACTCTTCAGTTTATGCATTTTAGATGACTAGGCATGTGATGATATACCATGTATCTTTAATTTTTTTGATAATGATATGAAAATGCTTATATATGTGAAATGGGGAGATAAAATGTATAAAAATAATGGAATATGATGGATATATGTTGAAATATAAATGCTCTAAATTTTTTTTTATAGGTGATGGTTGAGTTATTTTTTTATACACAACATATAACTTTCAACTTGTAAAAAAAAGAATTAAAAGGAAAGTGTGATATATATGGGATGATGGAAATGAAAATTATACATCAAAATTTTGCATGGAAAATGAATATGTCCTAATACTTATGAAAAAAGGGGAAAATATACTTATTGTTAGCTTTATGAACCACTAACTTTATTGACTTCATCTATAGGTAACTAGCCCTGTCAAAATTGATAAATGGGATAAATTTACCATTTTTAGCATAGACATGTGAACAAGCTTTTGGAAAATTTTTATTTCTTTCCTTTTGGAAAATTTCTAATTTGATATTGATTTTGCTTTGATTTTTAATTTTATTTTCAGCCCCCTACACCTAGTCTCATGTAACTTGGAAGACACACGAGCTCATCACCAAAGGCTTGATGTAGGTGAGTGAGGGCATCTCTCCCCAATGTTAACCTGACACAACTACTAAAATGCGAGGGATAAACACCAAATATTAGTGGAGTGTCTTTTTTTCTATTTATCACATATTTTTGTAATGACATTGTCCCAAAAATCTTGGCTCTATGTAACTAGTGAGATGAAAGGGCTCGTCACCAAAGACTAAGATATGTAAGCAAGGTTACATATTTTTTAGCATGCTAATATTTTATTCATAGAGGGAACCATAAGAGGAGACTTTGCCATGTACAACATTCTATACTAAGCTGTAGGCTAGCATTTTTTAAGTTTTGAAAGAAGGTGTAGGGAAAAAGAGGTATCTTATGCTCTTAAGAACTAAGACAAGAACCAATGTAAATCTGATTTTGAGAATGTTATATATAAGATAATAGGGTAATATGGAAATTGAAATGAGATGATAAGCTAAACTCTAATTTTTTTTGTTATGCAAACTGACAACCAAATAATCAACAAACATGACATCTTATATGGTGGACAACATATAAAGCATGTAAAATACAATACAATGAGGGTAATGTGAAATTCAATGAATAAATGTAAAAGTGTTTAAGGTGAAAAGATTTCTCAAACTCACCAAAATCCTTACCCTCTAAAGTGAATAATCGATAGGATCCATTCTTAAATTCTTCAATCACTAAATAAGAACCTACTAGCCATGTTTAAATTTTTAACCTTCTCATTTATTTTTATCTATTTGACTGTCAAGTCTTAGAACAAGGTTTCCTATTTGTATAAGATGCTCATGGATGTTTTTTTTATTAAATTTACATATCATGTGTTCTATGTATGTAATGTGGTTTTGTGCAACAACAAGCCAATTTTCATCTAGAGTTTTCAGTTCTGCTAGCCATGCTTTTTTATATTCTTCATGATCAAGGAGACCCTAAAGAGAGACACAAAGGCTAGGTATTTATACTTTAAGGGGTAAAATATCTTTAGATATTAAAAATTTAAATATGAGGTTACTCTTGTGGACATTCCAACACTAGTCCTATAGGCCCATAACACTAGATAGAGCTGAAGGCATCAATCTCTTTTAATATCTTTATCAATTTTAACTAGGATTGACTTTAAGGTATTGTTGGTAGATTCAGCTTGGATATTGACCTATGGATATTATAGAGATATAGTGTGATGAGATATATGGAGTTTATTACACACTTCATGTACCTTAGGGTTCTTGAAAGGAGACCCATTATTTGTGACCTTGACCTGTAGGACACAACTAAAAAAATGATTTGATTTAAAATAAATTTAGCAATGACTGATTTGGTAATAGTTATTCAAGGCATAACTTCTACCTACTTATTAAAATACTTAGTGGATGTGATGATGATGTGTGATCATTTGATGAAGAAAAATAAAGTTTTCCAATAAAATATAGACCCTAAGAGGAAAATGACCATGGAGTAATGATGGGTTGCAACACCCTAGTAGGGATTTGAATTTTGTGGGAAAAGTGTTGACACTTCTCACATTTTTATACATAATCCAAAACATCATGTTCAAAAGTGGGCCATAATTATCCCATCCTATAGATCTTATAGGTAGTTGCATGCCACCGAAGTGTCCACTATAAACACTAATATGGAAATGAAAGAGGACATTTTATGACTCCTCTTATAAAACAAACCTTAATAACATGACGTAAAAGGCTTCATGATAGAGAACCTCATATAAGATGATGTATTTGGATGAAATGATGTGAAGGCATCATCTATGATTTGAGTTTTCACCCTTAGGATAAGTACGATTAACTAAATAATTTAATATTTCAACATACCAAGGAGAGGAAACAATGGTGGGTTTCTCTATATAAAATATTAGGTTGTTAGGAAAGTCAATATCACTGAGATCACCAATTTTTTGGGGGAGTCTACTAACCAATCAATGATGATTTATCCCTTAATAAACTTTTGGTTGACATATGTGAGTTTAAATTTGGTCAAAAGCATGATAAAACTCCCAACATTTTGTGATAGGGTTGGTTGGGTTACAAATATTTATAAGGCTTGGGACATCACTATAACCCTTGTTTCTTGGTTAAACATGTAATTTATAAACTAGTTGGTTGTAAATATGATGGATAAACACTCATTCTCTGCTCGAGTATAACATGTCTCATAGTCGACAAGAGTGTGGCTGATGAAATAAATGTCACACTCCTTGCCATAATCATCCTCTTGGGCTAAAATGCAAGAACAAGACACCTTAGTTACTCTAATGAAAATTATTAGGGGATTTTTAGGCTTGGGTGATATGAGCACTAGAGGATACATAAAGAAACATTTTACCACTTTAAATTCATCCTAAAAATCACTCTTCTTAGTCAAACCACTCACATTTTAAATAAGATTGTTAATTAGATGAACCACATCAGTAAGGTCAGGTATAAATTGTTGAATGGCACCTAAATGCCCTAAGAATTACCTAATTCCTAACTCATTAGTAGGAGAATCATGTCTAATATTTCACAAATCTAAACTAGGTCAATGTAAACTATGTGCTGAGAGATGATATATCTGATAAGTTTTTCACTTGTGACTCCAAACACACACTTCTTAGGATTGAGAATGACACCATATTTGATTAAATGTGTGAGAATGGTGCACAATACCTCTAAGTGTTCAATATTTCTTTTTAATTTTCATAGAAGACCATCCACATAAATCTCCACTATCTTATGGATGAGATCATATAAAATATGGGTCAATCTATTTGATATGTTTCTTAATGTTTTTATGGCTAAAGGGTATGACCACATAACAAAAAGTCCCCATAATATGGTAAATATGGTTATGTTTTAATCCTTGTTTGAAATAAGATTTGGTTATATCTAGAGAAGCCATCCATAAGGGATAACAAATAATAACCTACTGTAGTGTCAACAATGACATCAATGGAAGGCAGATGGAAATAATCTTTTGGACATGCCTTGTTAACATCATGAAAATCGATGCATATCCTAAATTTCTTGTTATTTTTGAGAATGAGAATGATGTTGGACATACATTTATAATGTCCACAAGTTTTATGAACCCTACTTTCATAAGCTTAATAATATCTTCTTTCACCATCAATGCAACTTTGGGCTTGATTGGTCTGAGATTTTATTTTATGGCTCACATCAAGTATCATGACTAGATTATGAGTAACTACTTCAAGTTTGAAACCTAACATATCCATGTAAGAAAAGGTAAAAGATTTGGAAATTTCAATAAGTAACTATTTATGTTCTTCTACCTATTGTGGCTAGAGTGAAGACTCAATTTTGAGGAGACCAAGGTATTCTTATGTCCCTATGTTAATATCAATGGTGTCCTCAATGAGGGAGGAATTTTCTTCTTTAAATTCCTCAGGATTAGGAGGAAGATTATAATATTCATCTTCTATGTTAAAGGCATCAAGCTCTTTTTGGAAGACATATAATTCTCAATATTTCAATAATAATAATCATAATTTTAGATCTGAGGGAAGATGCAAGATAAAAAGTGAGAGTGAACCCTCACTTATGATGTGAGGATATGAGGTGAGCATAAGATCACAAGAACTATAGAATTGCCTCATTATTCCTAGCCAAGTCAAGGACCAATGGGCTAGTATCATTTCCAATGTGAGACAAAGTTTGGTCATTGGACACTTTTTTCATGAGGTGTTATGTCCTAACCAATACTATGAAGCTAGATTCGGGTATCACTAGATGAGGATCAAAACATGAGGATGAAAAAACCATAGAGTTAAAAAGTTGGTTGTTTTCTTTAGGAACTATTTATATGGATATGAATTCAAAATCCTTAGTAAATTATTTCACAATCATTTTATAACTTTGAATATTTTCAACCTTGGTTTGATAAATCTTTGAGACTTGGTTAGTCACTAACTGTGAGCCACCTTGGATTTTTATGTTTTAGATACCTAACCATTTAACAATGAACATTCTAAGCAATATGGATTCATACTTGGCCCCATTGTTTATACACTAAAATTAAATTTTAAAACTAAATGACATAATTCTTCCTTATTGGGAAATCAAAATGACTCCTACCCTTGTGCCAAGATGACATTTTTCTTGTTAGAGTGAAGGGACCAGGGATTGTGTGTAGAATGATAATCCTCATCATGGCTAGGGAGAATTTATTGATCCTCTAATATATCAACCATTAAAAGGTCAAGTATGTTGGCTAACCCATCCTCAGTTTCTTGGTCATGAAATTCAAAGAGATTGTAGGTTCCTACTCCTCATAGGTCAAAACGAAACACAAGTGATTGATATTTTTATAGAATATTAATAATTTTAGTCATACACATGGTTCAGATGACTAAAATTATTGTAAGATATTTACCACTTAATTTTTATACTATTACAACTTCTTTTTCTTTAGGATTATCCTTCAAAATGAATTTAGGTATATCTACCCCTTTCTTCAAGGCAACCACTTTGGGTTTTATGGGTTCTTTGACATCAACCAAAAGTTGGGGTTTTATTACACCATAAGTGGGAAAGTGATAATCAATATGTAACCCTAGTTATTTATGCATGGTTTCTTGAAGGGTATCAAAGGGAATGGGATCCCCTTGTGTAACAAATACCTTTCCCAAATAGTGGAACCTAATTTGATGAAATAGGGTAAAATGTATTGCCTTCATCATATGAATCCAATACCTACCCAAAATCATGTTGTAATTGGTATCTTTGTTAATTTTGTAGAATTTAGTCAAGATAGTCTTGGGACCTAAGTGGATGAGAAACATGATTGTTCCTATGAAAGTGTACTTGAGATTGTTATAGCCTTGAAGAGTGTTATGGGTTGTTAAGCAATTAGTTTCTCCATAAAAAGGGACTATATTAACATCTAATCCATCATCAACCATTACTTTTTTCACATAGTTATTGTAGATCTAGACTTGTATAAGCAAAGCTGGATCCCCCTCCTAACCATATTAGAATTGAGATGGAGAATCTTAAGATCAAATAAATAACCAACATCCATCAAATTTTACCCTGGTAGAAACATGCCAATATCAATATGGTTGATTTGGGCCTGAAGTGGAGGAATAACATTAGTGTTTTTGGAGAAAAAAATGGACTATATTAGCATCTGATCCATCATCAACCATTGCTATTTTCACATAGTTATTGTAGATCTAGAATTGTGTAAACAAAGTTGGATCCACCTCCTAACCATATTAGAATTGAGATGGAGACTCTTAAGATCAAATAAATAACCAACATCCATTAAATTTTGCCCTGGTAGAAACATGTCAAGATCAATATGGTTGATTTGGGCCTAAAGTGGAGGAGTAACATTGGATAAGTATCCCAACCCTAGGGCATCAAGCAATGGTGAATGGTGGGCAAGTGAATTATTGAGTAAGTAAAAAAAAAGATGCAAGAAATGTTTTTGTAATGTCTGAAACTAAGTCAATTTACCACAGGTTTAGGAATGACATCATCTTTCAAATTTTTTTAAAGGTGAGGAGTTGTGGGTTGATACTCTCTTGTGTGAGTATGATATTAACGTCTTCCTCTATTTCTAACTACACAACCCCTATCACTCTTATCTTCCCTTGAGGTCCCAATTGGGGATTAACATTAGGTTTGGTCGAGCCCAAAGTAGAAGCTTTGATATCATGAGTGCTAACAAAGGGAGCTTGGATTTATTGGATTGGTTAATTTTATGGGTTAACTTGTGGTTGGTTTTGGGGAACACACATTTGGTGATTGGGGAAAGGGTTTTGATAAATTTACAAGTTTTGGTTTTGCAGTGTTACATTACCATTTTGGGGAGCGTAAAGGTTTGCATTTGCATTCCATAGGAATATGTCAATTTTTTTGTCTTTGGTACACAAGGAGTATTTGAATAAATTTATTAGACTCCTTGAAAGAATGACTTTTATGTCCATTTAACCTATGAAAAATACAATAGATGTTTTGGTCATACTCCTTAGGTCTTTGGTTTTGTCCTTATTGACCAAAGATTTGTTGGTTATTCCCTTGATAAAAGGGTTGGTTTTAGAACTGCAGGAAATAGTCAACACATTAGAATTGGTTTTAGGTGGGATTTTAGAATTTCATGTTACATGGTGGAGGATAATTTAAATCAAATGCATGAACTTTAGTCAAAGGATTCTAGTTCCTCATACCTAAATTTTTATTTGTGTTATTGTTGTTCATGGGTTGTGGTGGGTTATTTATGGGGTTTAGTTTCTTGTTTTGATTGGTCATGCCATCAATAATGGTATTCTAATTTATATTGATAACACTGGGGCTTGGATTATTAACATTATTTTGATTTGCATTTTGAAAACCCCCATTGTTTTGTTTAGGGGTAATTTTGCACCCATTAGCTCCATAAATTTGGTGGCCACTATCAATGGTCACTTATGTTAATTCAAAAAATGATCTTAAGTGATTCCTTATAGGACTAATAATGGAATTATTAGAAATCCTCCCTTGTTTCCTTATTAATGGAATGAATAAAAATATTGCATAGTTTCATTTGATCCATATTTGGTGTTCTTCCAGATGAATATAGAACTTGTTGTCATCTCAAAGTAAAAATGGAAATAAATTAATTATGTCCTTGTTTAATGTGCAAGAATTATTGAATGCCAATTTTAAGTAACTTGTTCATGTCAAAGGATTTTAAAAGCATAGCCATGAGTTGGTGAAAATAATGCATAGAGCCCGTAGGGAGCCGATAATACCAATCAAGGTTGATTTCATTAAGTGTTTTAGGAAATAAATTCATAATTACCCCATCCCAAGGAAAAATCTCTCAAACAATAGTAGCATATGCCTTGATAAGCACATTAGATCTCCTTCTCCTTTGAATTTTGGATGTTCAGATATAGGATGAGGTATAATATCTTCTTATATACGGTGATTGAGGTGATATTTTAGATATTTAGTGTAGGTCCCCATAGTATTAAAGTATATTAAAGGCATGGCGAGATGGGATTGAAGAGGGAGATTTAGGTAGGAAGCAGGTGGAAAATTTTTAGAAGGAAAAGTAAGTTGATATGATGAGGTGTAGTAAGTTGGGAAATAGCTATATAGTTAGGTAGACTTAGAATACAAGTGATAGTATGATGGAAGAGAATTAGATTAAGGAGTGGGATGCAACACATGAAAATGAGGAGTGTATGTTGGTGGCAGATTGGTGGTTGTATGACATAGAGGGGTATAAAATGGTGGTGTATTGATCACCGCATTTTTTTTAAAGTGTATGGTAGTGTCCTGTTAACCACTACATTATTAGGTGGGGTGGAGGTATAGACATATCAAATAGATTTGTGAAGAGGGGATCAGTATGATGGAGGAATGTTGGAAGCAACCAGATTTATGTGACATGAGTAAAGATGTCCTTAGGATTTTAGGTCAAACTATAATTGATGAGAGGTAAATTAGATGGGTAGAGTTGTTGTTGGTAAGTAACCACAAGAATAGGAATATGAAAGGTATGGCCTTGGTTAGGAGGATTAGTGGCCATCCCTTGATTTAATAGGCTTGGTTACTCTCTAAATCTCTAATGTGACCCACCAAAGTTGAGATGAATACATTCAAGGAAAAATAGTAATACGTTAAAGAACATCCTCTATGGAAGGTTCAGTAGGGAGAGATTGGTAACCATGAAGAAATTGGTTTGTGGTATAATCTTCATGAGGAGTTAGATTTTTTTTAGTGGGTTGGAGATGTTCTGGTTATTGTTAGAGGGGTGTGAGGTTGTTTTAATTTTACTCACTTCATCTTCTAGATAATAGATTCTCCCAATGTATTGATCATATTTGGTAAAGCTTTCCACATATAGGTTTTGAAAAATAAATGGAGGCCTAGTTTCCATGTGAGAAATAGCTCGACTCAGACTAGTAAGAGTCATATTGTTAAAATCAATATGGTTGTTGATGGTCTATGATGGATCTCACACTTCAATAATTAGTATCCTTGCTATGTACCTAGGGATATGATATATTGATGTATATGGGTTGATGGAGATGCCGACATGTGGCACACATCCCCTTAGTTAGTTATATGGGTATAATATATTAAGATAATAGAGTAACTTGTGGAAGTAGTACATTGGGATTAGGAGGTTACCCATCCATGGGCTAGATAGATGTATATATATAGGAGATGATTATCATGGTAAAGATATCAAGTAAGCATTGAGTCTTCTATTGTAAGAGGATATTGGAGGTTGTGCCCTCGAAGAGACATTGTGGAGTTATTCCTTCTTAAAGGATTATTATATGGTGTTTCCCTACCTTAAGGGTATTTATGCATATATTGAATATCAAGATCATTACAAGTGGTATCAAAGCTTTGATTTGGGCAATTTGTGGAGCGAAACCCTAGTTTTTTTGAATCATCAATAAATTTTGATTGGTTGTAAAATTTTCCACAAATGTTTTACTGGATATGGATAATATTTCAAATAAGTCACAGTAAAAAAATCAATATTTTTTAATTCATTTTGAGGGAGTTATTGCTATTTTAGGGTTTATAATAATTTTGCTATATCTTCCAAAATATAAGGAATTTTTATTTGAAATTTTTATTGGAGATGTAAGAAGATATAAGAAAAGTATAGTCAAAAATTCAGAATTTTTTGAGTTGTTTGGAGTTATTTTTTGTGATTTTATGGATCAGTTTTGACATTTTAGGTTTTCATGAACCTTAACTTTTTTTGTGGATCATGGAGTTGCAAAATTTTTCAAGGGAAGATGATGTTGATGCTAGATAATGGTGGATCAATTTTAAGGAGAATAATACTAAATTTTTTTTATGGAAAATAGAATTATGTTTTTCTTTGTCTGGGCCTGCAAAACATTGGTGGACTAATGAATTGAGCTTTGTGCAACATTATTCTTCATGGGAAGCAATGGAGAAAACCTTCCTAGATCGATGGGATACTAAAAAAAAAAGAGGATGTAGAAGAGGAAGAAAATCATGATGATAAAGAAGAAGAAGAAATAGAAAAAGAAGAATTAGTAGAAGAACAAGAAGAAGAAGAAGTAGAAGAAGCAATTGAAGAAGAAGAAGAAGAAGAAGAAGAAGAAGAAGAAGAAGAAGAAGAAGAAGAAGAAGAAGAAGAAGAAGAAGAAGAAAAAGAAGAAGAAGAATTGGATGATAAGGGTTGCTCCAAAGAAATCTGAGTCAATTTTTCAATTTCATAGATGCATTCAAAAGAAGAAGGTGGTTGTGTCCATAAACCCTACTAGCAAGTATAACTTCATTAACATGAATGTGGCCAAGCATCTACATGTTCAAACAAATAATATCAAGGAGGTTCAAGTTGATGGTAATAATATTTCACTGTTTAAATATTTGAAGCTCATTATGGAAAAAAATGTTTTGCATTCAGATTTTTATGCTTTTTATATGGATGATATGGATATAGTTCTTGGATATCCATGGTTAGATACTTTGGGAACAATTAATATTAATGTTTAAAAAAAGTTCATGAAGTCTTGTTATAAGAAAAAGAAGATCACTTTACAAGATATCATAGTGAAAAAGGCACCAATAACAATCCAGGTAAATCATGAGGATGAGATTAAAATAGGTGATGAAGAACATAATGAAGATTCAGATGATATAGATAAAGACACACTACAAATGAGCACTTCATCTACTCAAGAGACAAAGAAGGAAAAGGTGGAAGAGGTAGAAGCAAAGGTGGATAAGGTCAAAGTATTGGAAAATGTTGAGGTATATAGACACCCACATCATCATGAGAGGAAACAATCATGGAACCAGGTGAGGAAGTGTCATAACAACAATCATTTTATCTATACAAGAAATAAAATTCCCAATCATTATAGATATGCATGGAATCCAAAGAAAAAATACTATGGCACATGGAATGAATGGGGAAATCATTATGACTATGCATGGAAGAATACCTACTATGGTCATGGTTGGAATCAGAGAAGTGTAGCGGAATATGGTACATGGAATAAAAAGAGGAATAATTATGCTTAGACACCAAAGCATTATAATTATGATCATAAACGCAAACAAAGGATCACAATGGATTTTAGACACAAGCTTGGAGAGATATCACCTACCAAGATCACATATGGATGGTTAGATGATCGAGATCAGAGACAAGTGTGCAATGATTTGAAGCACACTCATTATTTGATTTCTTCCTATGTTTCGGGGATGAAACATGTCAAAGAGGGAAGTAATGCTATGTACCTAGGGATATGATATGTTGATGTATATGGGTTGATGGAGATGCCAACATGTGGCACACATCCCCTTAGTTAGTTATATGGGTACAATATATTAGGATAATAGAGTAACTTGTGGAAGTAGTACATTAGGTAATGGTCGGCCTACATTGGGATTAGGAGGTTACCCATCCATGGGTTAGATAGATGTATATATATAGGAGATGATTATCATGGTAAAGATATCAAGTAAGCATTTAGTCTTTTATTGTAAGAGGATATTGGAGGTTGTCCCCTTGAAGAGACATTGTGGAGTTATTCCTTCCTAAAGGATTATTATATGGTGTTTCCCTACCTTAAGGGTATTTATGCATATATTGAATATCAAGATCATTACAATCCTAGTCCTAGTTTACAAATTAGGGTTTTTATAGTCTTGAAATTAATATAATATATTTTGGTTGGAAGTGTTATTAATTTGGCTAAAAAAAAAAGCTTCACTAGGAATTTGTTGAATTCTCTTATAGCCTTCTAGGCCAAGATATACTCTTAAATCTTGTCCAAACTTATTGGAGGGAGGGGTACATAAATAAATGGAAGAAGGGAAATAAATGGAGAAAAAAAAGAAAGAAGAGAAGAAAATGAAATCAAAAAAAGATAAGCCTTTCACGTTGGGTTCACCAATTTATGTACATGTAAAAGGAAACATGATAACCTATGCACTTCAATTCCTGAGGACTATCCAAGATAATCAACATAATGGATTGGGTGGGTTAAGTTTGAGGAATGATGTTTAAGATGATAAGAGATAATGGATGCTCATGATTAAACCATAATATATTTTTTGCATCATGATGTTCATTAAGGGAATTGCATTTGGAAGTGACAAAATTCCAATGTTCCTCTATATCAATGATGATAAAATAATGAAGTTTATGATCAATGCTTGGAATAGAATAATGGGTGTAGTTAGGTTGGATGAATCTGGGGATTTGATTGATCATGTAGATTTGGATATGCCAGTCAATGTCATACACAAAGTAAATGAAATTATGACGAGGCTAGTCCTGAGGAAAAAATAAAAGGAAAGGTGAGCAACTAAGCTTGGATGACGTTGTATTGATGACATTGTAGATGAAGGGAGTGATTATAGGAGGCTTGGGAATTTGTTCCTAATCATCAAGAGAGTTAATGATAAGGTGAGTAATGGGGGTGAAAAAAAATAATTCTAATCTAAGCTTTGTAGTAATATCATTCTATATATTATTAGCAAGAAAATGAGATTTGACCTTAAGGATAAGACCTGCCCTAATAAGGCAAGGATACTCTGCAAGTGCCATGAAAGAGGATAATAATGTTATTTTAAGTGTTTAAATAATATGATCCTATTTGGATAATATTTTTGAAATGAGGTATTCATTGTTTTGAATGTTGTAACAATGTTTAGGGTTCGTTCTCATTTTGATAAGGTTTTTTTATGAATGTTTTGAATTATTTTGGCAATGTTTAAAAAAGAAAAATAATTAATATTCTTGATAAAAATAGAATGATGAAAGTAAAAAAGTAACAAATATTGAAATAAAATGAAAGGAAAATACTTGTTTTTGTTTTTTCTTCAATATTTTGGATGCATGCAAACCTAAAATTAAAATTCTGAATGAAAAACATAAGCATTGATTATTCTTAGCTTGTAAGATGATTTGTCTAATGAAATCTAAATGATCTAACTTTGTTTCTGGATTTTATTATGTAAATGATATGAAACACTACTATGCAAATGGTATTTCCTAACATGTAAATATGATATCAAGTTTTAAAATAATAGTAAACACACTTACTAAGAATTTATAAAAATGACTTCACATACGCAAGCTAAAAATTAGTTTTGAAAGCTTTGAATGTTTGTGTATGAAATGAAATGATTTAAAGATAAAAGAATGCAAGTTTAGTATTCTGATTTTTTTGAGTTAAATACCCTAAAATAATGTTCTTTCACTAATAAAATGAATGACTTTTATATCTAACATACAAAGTTTAGTTATTTAAATTGTCTAACTTTTTGTGCATGTGTGATTGAGAGTTGTTTATGTGTAAAATTTGAAACTAAAATATTTTAATTGGATGTACCTATGTTTATGGTTTGATTAATATAACCTATGTGATGCAGAACACTAAGTTCTTTCAAGGAAGATAACATGCACTTGCAAAACAAAAAATATATACTATGTTTTTGTGCAAGAGAGGAAAGAGAGAAGGATTTATTTTTTGTGCTTTTTGAAATATGTAGCTAATATAATAAATAAATAAAACTAAAATATTTTAATCTAATAAATTAAAATATTACTGAAAGTAAATTCTCTAACCTGATAAATGGTTATGACCAATAAAATGTAAAATATTATTATTGTGTAAAACGCTCTTCAAAATTAAGCCCATCCACTCAATGTGACAAAAAAAATCTCTAAAAAAGGATGGTAAAAATAATATGGTATCAAGATAAAGATACTAAGGAACATAAAATATTTTAAAAGAGTGTAGTTATATTGTGGTTGGTTGGTTCACTAATAGAAAAGACGGTGTTGTTGATCTAGTGAATCCCCTCCTCCAAAATTATGTAGATTTGAAATGAAGATGACCAAAGATAGAGAAAAAGATTTTATAAAAATAAAATAAAGTAGGCTAGGGTTTTATATATCTTGAAATCACCAATCTTAAAATTCAAAATTTGGATCTAAAAATCATCTAAAACTAAGATACTTGTAAAAGAAGAAAGGAGTTACATGTGTGAGTTTAACAATGGCTGACTAAAATATAAACTTAAGAGGGATAAGGATTGCTAAAAATAATAATTTAAGTGAGCTTGGACATCATGAAGGTGAGTAAAAGTTAAAACATGAAAGAATAATGAATAAAAGCATGCAAAAGGAGTGAGAACTAAAGTTTCAAACACTAAGCTTAAAAACATGTACTATGTGGTGAAATCATCATTATTTATAGGTGACAGGTACAAATTCAACTCAAATGGTTATTAAACCACCTCATTATTTGACAAAACCACCCTATTAGATGATGCAACTACCACACCTATAATGATAATTCCATGCACTAAAAAGGGGTGGTTCTATGATAATGACCAATGATGTCAACATATGATGTGGGAATTTTGTCACAAATGAAGTGACTCTAAGATCAAGACATAAATGTCTTAGAAAATAAATTTAAAGGTTTGAAAAATGGATAAGGAGAAAGTAAGGAGTGAGAATGTCAAATAGAATTGAGTTTGATAATATTTATGGAGATGTTTGCATCATCTTTGGATTTTTTAGAAATGTTGTACCATGTAATTTTTAGGTGCCTACAAAATTTTCTCTTGATGTGTCCTAATTAAATTTGGAAAAATAGATTGAAGGAGTAATTTCCTTCTAAACATCAATTAGGCAGAAAACATCTGAGATTGAGGATTAGAACATTCAACTACGAGAAGAGAATGCAAATTTACATGACAATCAAGGCACACAAGCTAATAAATGAAACTTACCTAAAATTAGTGTAATAGGTTTTGGGGGACTACATTATGTCTGAATAAAAATAGTATAATGATTTACTCACACAGTTGATTGAATATTGGGATGTATCATAGAAACAAGTTACAACCTAAGTATTATAGATACAAAATGAAACAAAAATATTTTTTGAGTTACTATAAGAGTATGAGTAGGAGATTGACATTCTCATGCATCAAGCCATTCAAATATATTGCATGATGCTCGATTGGAAAGATCAATTATAATATGCCTAGAAATATATTACCTCATACCTATCTAAAGCAAACAAATCAAAATGGGTCATGGAGATCCATGTGGCATAATTGACATAACTAAACACTGCACCACAAGAGTCTCTCAAAGTGAGAGATAATATGATGGCCAAAATGTGCACTAGGAAGATCAATATATGTATAATGTATGTAGTTTATAAATCAAGAGATCCAACAAAAGGTGTCACAATATAGAGTAATCATCATGTCTATTATTAAAGATGACATGCAAACCATTCTAAAAATCAAGCCCCCATTCACACATTGATTAGCATGGTAAGGGATGTCTGAGTAGATTAGAATAATTATAAATAAAACTTGAAAAACATTGAAAACTCTATGCAAGGAACTAAATATGACCTTAAGTGCATTTTTTTAGGTCAACTAGTTCAAATCTTTCATTAAAGGAAAATAACTTAGGTAATATATCCTCCTCTACCTATTCAATAAACACCCCTCCAAAATTAGCCTTTGCATCAACATCTTCCTCGATAAATTATCTAGTAGTGGTCCAATCATCAGAGGTGGATCCTTCTACAATGTCACAAACCATGCCTCCACCATCGAAATAAGGTACCAATTTAATGTTTTTAGGAATAATGGAGTTTTATCCCTATTTTAGTTAAGGGTCTGACCAATAAATCAGTAAATAGTATTACAATAATTACAACCCTGATTTGTATATTTTATTTGTCTTTTGTAGCTTTCCAAAAATAGTAATAAATTAGGAGAAATAAACCTTAGCTTAATAACATGTTGAAATGGTTGTTGCAAGGTCTGAAACCAATTGTACAGGACTGGGACAGTGTCACAAATCATAGTATAGCTTTCATTTTGTAAAAGGATAGGATCATCGAAAATAGGACACCCTAGGGTCTAGCATTGTTGTCCTCTTTTGGCACTATTGTCCAAACTACTCATAGAGACCTAGTTTTTTTGGGTTCTTTTTATTGTTCCTGTGTAAACCTGCCTATGAACTCTTGAGTCCTGAATGTTGATGGAACTCCTTATAGAGATGATTCAATCTTGAAACCCTAGACCTTCATTGTACTTAATAAAACTTGAGAAAGAGGGGGGGGTTAGTGTGTGTAAGATGCACTAAACATTTATTCACACCCCTTATGTGGGCACACTACTTACATATCAATACTTTGAAGAGGAATCAAGCCATATGTAGTTTTTCCACTTGATGTGATTTATGCAATAGTGTAATGAGGATGCAAAAATGACAAATGAAGAGTGATTGAGGTGGCTAGGGATTGGTGTGAGAGTTTGAATTTGTTTGCAGTTGTGTTAGGTGATTGTATGCAGAGAATAGGAAAGTTTACATTAGTGGTTTGTTTGTATTCTTGCTTGCTTTATAATATTTTTCACCTCCCCTTGTAAATTACCTTTGGATGGAATTTTATAGGGAATTATTGACCATGGGTTAGATGTATTCGTGCTAGGCCGACATGATGAAGGATAAGAATCAAATGAAAATGGTTGTTTGACTTCAAAATGCAATTGGATAAGAACATCAAAAATGGGACACCATAGGGTCTGGTGCTATATTCCAAGTATGGTGCTCCTATCTTATAGGTTTAAGACCTAAGGAGACAGAATTGGCCTAGGAAATAGAGTTTGGTTGAGCTAGAATGAAGGTTCAAAAGTCTATGAATGATCGATAATGAGAAAAAAGGTGTATAGAAGGGTCATGAGAGCATGTAAGAAGGTCCTATAGATAGGGTGTCACAAGCCACACTCAAAACACCAATTTGGAAATTTTAATGACTACATTTGCCCCCCTTTATTCTAGTGATGCAAAAAAGCAAAATACTAGGATAAAGGAAAATTAAAAAGTGTACTTGAACTTACTTATAAGGGTGAAGTCTATGAAGTTGTGCAATGTTGAGTGTGCATAGAGAGAGCACATTGTGAAGTATAAATATGCAAGAGAAAAATAAAGAGTAGATTATTTCTTACTAGATACACTATATCTAAAATAAAAATATACAAAAGTTGGGTAAGAGAGAGAGGAAGAGAAAGGAACAAATACACTTCACCGAGTATGTAGACTAATACAAAACCTATTGTGCTATTGAGTGATGTTGGATAATTATGGGTATGTATTGAACCAAAATTAATATCATTAATGGAGATGAGTGCTCAATTCCTTGAGAGTGGCTCAAGAATGAAAAGGCTAGCCCTTTGGCTATATCATCACCCACTAAATGAAGCTATGTGATCATGTATGTGTTATCGATGTTTGGACTGTGTGTCTAATCCCTCTTAGTAGGTGGATCAAGAATGTAAAGGATATCTAGTCCTTTGGCTCCATAATTATCCACTAAGTGAAGCTATGTGATCATGCATATGTTAATTGATGTTTGGACTATGTGTCTAATCCTTCTAAGTAAGTGGCTCAAGAATGCAAAGGCTAACTAGTCCTTTGGCCCCATCGTTACCCACTAAGTGAAGCTATAAACTAATATCAGTATGGATGTGCATCATATGAGATGGATGTTGAAGCCCATGAATGCTCTAAAATATAAAAATGTGGTCTGGATAGCCGAATGTGTACTAGAAACTAGGATAATCTTGGCCATTATGAAAGGTAGAGAATAGGTTTGTATGAAAGCCTCTTTGGAATTTAGAACTAGGTTTATGTGGAAGCCACTTGAGAATGATGCCAACCATCTATAGATGGAATAAGGCATGCAACTACTAATAATGCTTGGGTAATGTACTAAACTCAAAAATAAAATAAAGATAATGTGCCATGCACATTGCCCCCAAATACTAGTGTCTGTAACATGGATTTTGATCTTAAAGTTATATCAACTGCCCTATCTAAAACTAGAAGTGAGAGCCATCATTTCACACATGATACCCTCTATATCTAGATTTTTTGAGAAAAAATGTATTAAAACTGCTAAATCTAATCTAAACTATAAATGACAAAACTACAACTAAACTTAGCTTTCTATTTGTTTCTAGAAAATTTGGGTAATTTGTTGTTTGGATAAGAACACTAAAAACAAGACACCTTGGTGTCTGACACTATTGTCTAGGTCTAGTGCTCTTGTTATTTGCTGAATATGATCAATGTTATGTAATTATCACTATTTTTTTGGTCTATTCTACCTAGTTTAGGTTTTGGTTGCTATTTTGAGTGTTTTAAAAAATGATTTTTTAACTGGTAGATGCTCTGATCTCTATGACAAAACCCATATTTGTTGTCCCCTCTTGTGAGGGTAGGAATGAAGACCCTAAAATGACTGCCCTTAGAAGAAAGAGACTTTCAAGTGTGTTATGTTGTGAAATACATGATATAACAATGATAATAAAAAATATGTCTCAAGATATATCATAGTTTGTATTGGAGATTGTTAGATCAATCGGGGTATGCCTAGATGTAACAATGTAATAGTATGTGTAATATATTGAATTAAAACTGGAAATGTTAGTTGTTAGTTTTCAAGGAGGGATGGAGCATGATGTCCATCATGGCATCCAAAAATCAAGGTAATACATGATGTGGATCATGACATTGTAAAAAATTGAGTAACAAACAAGCAACAAGCACGCAAGGCTAAAAGCATACAAGAGTGGCCAAGGGACCAAAAAAATAAAGGACATGGGCACATGTCACTCAAATTGGGAAACTAGGCATATAATCCATGCTCAAATTCCATATACACATATAATTAGAAACAAACAAGGTTGGCATGAGGGCCACAAGCACATAGAAGAGTACAAGCAAAGAACATTGGCAAATGTCCCAAGGCACACACAAGTAAAGAAGTGAAAGACATTGGCAAATATCCTAAGGCACACATAGGAAATAAAATAGGAACTAAGAAATGCAATCACATCTAACTACATAAAGCAAGAAAAAAAGGCATGTAAATACTAGAAATACAATCGCATATAACTAATTAAATTAAGAAGTTAAAGTATGCAAGATATGGAGTACAAGACTAGATATATGCTAAGAAATACACAAGTGCTATATACTAGTGAATGTTGAGAGAATAATCTATATAAGCTATTAAGTAATGTACATCAACATGATAAATAGAGTGTGTGGTGTAGGAATGACATAACTTGGATGGTGTAGTCATGTAGAAGATGCCCCAATGGGTAGATATATCGATGTATGTCTCGAATGTAGAAGTAGGATGCCTCCTCAATGGGTAGAGTGAAGAAATAAAGTATCTATGTGTCACTACACACACTCAAATAAGATCAAGTGAATTGTTAAGGTGTGGAGCCTAAAAGCTTCACATATGAGCACATTACCAAAGTTGCAGGTTTACACAGTCATCGGCGTCGGTTAGGAGCGACCGACATCGGTCCGGTGCAGTTGAAGAGACACCGGCGTCAAAAGATGATCGGCTGACGTCGATCATAGGCAAGCAGGCAGGAACCGGCGTCGGTTACCTGTGCGTCCAGAATGCTATTTTTGAGGATAAAAGCGAGTGTTTGCATGATGAGTTTAAGTCTTAGTCTTAAGTTCGCATTTCTATTATTAGTAAGATTATTTTTAGAGCCCTTGTTCAAGAGGCTTAACTATTGGTTGTAAGTGCATGCTCAAGTTTCCTAATTCTATATGTAGAATTAGATCTTCTTAGCTTAATGTGATTATTGTAGTAGTTCATTGTATGTGAATGTTGAAGAACAATACATAGTTGTATCAATCCAGGTTGTTGGAGTTGATTGTACTTGAGAGAGAGAGCTCTTAAGGGATAGAGATCTAGAGAGAGATCTTGTGCATCTGAGAGAGGTGTGGAAGAAATAAATTTCTTCAATTGTATTCCTTTTGTAAAGAGTTTAATACAAGTTTTCAGGGTGGTTTCTTGTATCTCTTGTTCTTTGCTATTATCTGATTCTAGTTACTTATCTATCTGATTTAATTCCGTGGTTTATTGCTTTCATAAGTGTAATCATATTGTTGATTGATCCCAACAAGTGGTATCAGAGCCTTGGTTGTAGGTTTAGAATTTGATATCCAATAATTGGTATCAAAGCTCAGGTTCACTAACAAGTGGTTCAGATCTGTGTAGTGTGTATTGATTACAGGTTGCTCACAGGAGTTTTTGCAGGGATTTTTGTTTGAGTGGGAGAAGCAATGGCAAATGAAAGTAAACTAAGAATGGAGAAGTTCAATGGAAAAAACTATCAACATTGGAGAATGCAGATAGAGGACTATCTATATCAAAAGGATCTATACTTACCGTTAGGTGGGATTGCAAAGAAGCCCACAGACATGGAGGATGAAGAATGGGAAGTTCTTGATAGAAAGGCTCTGGGGTCTATAAGACTGAGTCTAGCATCTACTGTGATATCTAATTTATCATAGGCAAAAACAATGGTAGAGTTGATGACTACTCTAGCAAATTTGTACGAAAAACCCTCAGCTTCCAATAAGGTATATCTTATGAAGCAACTATTTAATTTGCATATGCAGGAAGGTGGATCTGTATCTAATCACCTGAATGATTTCCATGGTATTGTAAATCAATTAAGTTCAGTCAAAATTGTATTTGATGATGAAATAAAAGCTCTTTTAATATTATGTTCTTTGCCTAAAAGCTGGCATAGCTTAGTAATGGCAGTTAGCAATACTACATCTGCATCAAATATTTTAAAAGTAGAGGATGTTGTTAGTGTTATCTTGAATGAGGAAATTCGTAGGAAAAGCACAGAAGAGACATCTAGGAATGCTTTAAATTTTGAGAGCAGGGGAAGGCAAAAAGAGAAGAGCAAGAAAGAGAGATCAAGATCCAAGTCTAAGGGGAAAGGCAGATCCAAATCCAGAAATAGCAGAAGGCCACAATGCTAGAATTGTGGAAAGATGGGGCACATAAGCAGAGATTGCTGGTCAAAGCCTAAAGAGGACAATCAGCATGAAAGAAAAGAAGAAGCAAAAGTTGCAGGTATTGCACAAGATGCTTTAATATTCTCTTTGCACAATAATATAGAATCTTGGGTGTTAGATTCTAGTGCATCTTTTCATGCTACCCCTAATAGGGAATATTTTTGTGACTATATCCATGGAGATTTTGGAATAGTATATCTAGGGGATGATGAACCCTATAAAATTATTGGCAAAGGTAAAGTGCAGCTGAAAATGCAGAATGGAAACACATGGGTGTTGAGAGAAGTTATGCATGTTCCTAGCTTGAAGAGAAATTTGATTTCTATAGGAAAGTTAGGGGATGAGGGTTGTACAGTAACTCTCACAGCAGAATCTTGGAAGGTGACCAAGGGTGCACTTGTTATGGCCAGAGGTAAGAGAGTAGGTACTCTCTATTTGTGTAATTGTATTACTAACAATTCTCCTTCTGTATTATCTACTTCAGATGTGGATGCAAAATTGTGGCACTCAAGGCTTGGCCACATGAGTGAGAAGGGGATGTCAATTCTTAAGTCTAAAGGTAAGCTTTCACATTTGAAAAGCATGGATCTAGAATTTTGTGAGCACTGTGTATTTGGAAAACAGAAAAGGGTTAGTTTTCTCAAGATTGGGTCTACAAAGAAGAAGCATAAGTTGCAGCTTGTTCACACAGACGTGTGGGGACCGGCTCAGGTAGCTTCTATTGGAGGATCATAGTACTATGTTTCGTTCATAGATGATGCTACAAGAAAGGTATGGATCTACTGTATTAAGAAGAAATCTGATGTATTTGAGACTTTTAAGATTTGGAAAGCTATGGTTGAGAATGAAACAGGCAAAATATTAAAGTGCCTGAGATCTGACAATGGTGGAGAGTTCTGCAGTTATAAGTTCAACTAGTATTGTTACATGCATGGAATCCATAGGCAAAGGATGGTTCTAAGGACACCACAACAGAATGGTATTTGCTGAAAGGATGAATAGAACAATCATGGAGCATGCAAGATGTATGAAATTGCATGCTGATTTGCCTTTAGAGTTTTGGGTAGAAGCTGTTGACATTGCAGTGTACTTGATTAACAGAGGACCCTCTATAGCTCTAGATGGTGGAATTTCAGAAGAGGCTTAGACAGGTAAAAAGGTAGATCTCTCTTTTCTCAAAGTTTTCAGTTGTGAAGCCTTTGTGCATGTAGATAAGGAAAATAGAAAGAAGCTCGATGCTAAATCTATGAGGTGCACATTTATTGGCTATGGCTCAGATGATTTTGGTTTCAGATTTTGGAATCTAGGAACTAACAAGATAATTAGGAGCCGTGACGTTGTTTTCAATGAAAAAGTGATGTATAGTGATCAGCTGAAGAAGCTGAATCAATCTGGGCAGAGCAATAGTGAATTGGATGAGGTGACGGTCCAAAATGAGCTTGTGAGAAAAAGAAATAATCACTTGCAGGAAAACACAGAGACCGACATCGGCAGGATAGGAACTGGCATCGAAAGAACAGAAATCGATGTCGGTCATACAGAGACTGAAGTCGGCAGGACAGGCACCGGCGTCAGTTAGGCAGAACCGGCGTCGGCTAGTAATAGGTCTGGAGGTGACCGAGGTTGGTCACTGTCAGAGAATTTGAGTGGATAGCATGTTGTGAACGAGTCTCAGACACCCATCAAGAGGTCTGAAAGGGTAAGTAAGCCTCCAATTAGATATTCTCATTCATTATTCTATTTATTGCTAACTGATGGTCGAGAACCAGAAAGTTTTGAAGAAGCAATACAGGTGGAGTCCAAGAGTCAGTGGGAGCGTGGCATGGTTGAGGAGATGGAGTCCTTAAGAGAGAACCAAACATGGGATTTGGTTGAATTGCCAGCTGGTAAGAGGACACTGAAGAACAGATGGACCTACAGGTTGAAATAAGGTGAGAATGGACAGATGAGATATAAGGCCAGATTGGTAGTGAAATGATTTGCACAAAAGCCAGGTATTGATTTTGGTGAGATTTTTTCTCCTGTTGTTAAAATGACTTCTATACGGATTGTACTGTCTTTGGTTGCTGTTGAGGATTTGCATCTTGAGCAGCTAGATGTTAAGACAATGTTTCTTCATGGAGATTTGGATGAGGAAATCTATATGAAATAACTGGAAGGATTTGAGGTCAAAGGTAAGGAGAAGTTAGTGTGCAGATTGAAGAAAAGCTTGTATGGCCTCAAGCAAGCTCCTAGACAGTGGTATTTGAAATTTGACAGGTTTATGACTGAGCATGGCTACAATAGGTGTCAATCTGACCATTGTGTGTATTTTAAGAGATTGGATAATGGTAGATATATTATTCTATTGTTGTATGTACATGATATGCTAGTTGCAGGATCACACATGAAGGATATCTCTGAGCTTAAGGTGAAATTAGCTCAAACGTTTGCTATGAAGGATTTGGGAGCAGCAAAGAAAATCCTTGGCATGAGCATTAAGAGAGACAGGAAAAATCACAGGTTGATATTGTCTCAAGAGGATTATGTGGACAAGGTGTTGAAACAGTTCAATATGCAGGATGCTAAACCGGTAAGCACTCCTTTGGCTGGACATTTTAAATTGAGTAAAGAACAATGTCCTAATTCACATGATGAGGTAGAGTACATGACTAAGGTTCCATATTCTTCTGTAGTAGGAAGCTTGATGTATGCAATGGTGTGTACTAGACCAGATATTGCCCAAGCAGTGGGAGTTGTAAGTAAGTATATGGCCAATCCAGGTAAGGAACATTGGAAAACAGTTCAGTGGATCCTTAGATATCTGAGAGGAACCAGCAGTAGGCACTTGTGCTATGGAGGTTCAGATACTTCTCTACATGGTTATGTAGATTCAAATATGGCAAGTGATTTGGATGGCAGGAGGAGCACTACATGTTATGTTTTCACTGTAGGTGGAACAGTGGTTAGCTGGATATCTAAGTTGTAGAAGGTTGTTGCTTTGTCAACTACAGAAGCAGAGTATGTTGCAGCCACAAAAGCTAGAAAAGAGATGATATGGATGAAACGGTTCATGGAAGAGCTTGGAAGGGAGCATGAGAGTTGTAGATTGTATAGTGACAATCAGAGTGCAATCCATTTGGCTAAGAATTCAGCTTTTCATTCAAGAACCAAGCACATACAGCTAAGGTACCACTTCATACGGCAGGTATTGGAAGATGGTGATTTGAAGCTGGAGAAGATCCATACAGATAGGAATCCTGATGATATATTAACCAAGCCGGTTACAAAGGAGAAGTTGAATCTTCATTCAACTTCTGTTGGTCTTCATAATTGAGTTGAAGATGGAGGAGCTAGAAGATGTTGCTGTACAGGTACTGGTGCAGTTGTTTATCTCCAAGTGGGAGATTGTTAAAGTGTGGAGCCTAAAAGCTTCACATATGAGTGCATTACCAAAGTTGCAGGTTTACACAGTCACTGGTGTCGGTCAGGAGCGACCAACATTGGTCTGGTGCAGTTGAAGAGACGCCGGTGTCGGCAGATGATCGACCGATGTCGGTCACAGGCAAGCAGGTAGGAACCGGCGTCGATTACCTGTACATCCAGAATGCTATTTCTGAGGACATAAGCGAGTGTTTACATGATGAGTTTAAGTCTTAGTCTTAAGTTCGCGTTTCTATTATTAGTAAGATTGTTTTTAGAGCCCTTGTTCAAGAGGCTTAACTGTTGGTTGTAAGTACATGCTCAAGTTTCCTAATTCTATATGTAGAATTAGATCTTCTTAGCTTAGTGTGATTATTGTAGTAGTTCATTGTATGTGAATGTTGAAGAACAGTACAGAGTTGTATCAATCCAGGTTGTTGGAGTTGATTGTACTTGAGAGAGAGAGCTCTTAAGGGATAGAGATCTAGAAAGAGATCTTGTGCATCTGAGAGAGGTGTGGAAGAAAGAAGTTTCTTCAATTGTATTCCTTTTGTAAAGAGTTTAATACAAGTTTTTAGGGTGGTTTCTTGTATCTCTTGTTCTTTGCTATTATCTGATTTTAGTTACTTATCTATTTGATTTAATTCCGCGGTTTATTTCTTTCATAAGTGTAATCATATTGTTGGTTGATCCCCAACAATATGATTAGATAGATAAGTAATTAGAATCAGATAATGCAAAGAACAAGAGATACAAGAAACCACCCTGAAAACTTGTATTAAACTCTTTACAAAAGGAATACAATTGAAGAAACTTCTTTCTTCCACACCTCTCTCAGATGCACAAGATCTCTCTAGATAAATTGACATATAATAACATAGAACAACAAAATGTAAGTCTAGCATGGTAGTAGAAATGTAAAGCATGGATAATGAATATAGTTGAAATGTTTTTAGTATTTTGAGTTATTTGTTTTATTTTTGTATTTTGACATGTTATATTGTTTTTTATATTTTGAAATATTGCTTTGTACAATTAATCATAAGGAGACTATGTACAATTAATTTGGAAAGAAACTATATACAAGCAATACTGAGAAGGATTGATACTAATCGATGAGTCTCATGAGAGACTCCCTAAAATGGTGTCCTGTATCAAGGAGAGGGATTGTGAATGATCATGAAGCATGATGAAAAGGCTAAGACTATGAATCTAAAAGCTGTGTATGCTGTAAATACTCTAAAATTTATGTAATGGAAATTGACTGTGGGGTCCCCTTGTAACTCTGAGAAGTGGATGCAACTATAGGGTTTTTTGGGACCCATCTAGTGGTAGAAGAAGCTCTCTAAAAATGTGATCTGTGTGTAGAGGCATGAGACCTCAATGATACTAACCTAGGTGTGAATACTATAGATGGAAACTATCTAGAGTCCTAAATTAATGGTTGCTCTAAAAGAGGCCTCCATTGAAGTGTATGAACTCTATGTGCTAGTGAAGAAGGCCTTGATTATGTTTGAATTTGAACTAGAGGAAAAAATCTAATTAGTGGAGAAGCTAGAAATGGTGACTGTAGAGTAGTAGATGACTCTGAAGTAGGGAGTGGTAACTCATATGGAACTCCACCAACTGTAATAACCTAATTATTGTGAATGAATTTCATGCATCTGTGAACAATAAAAGGTACTACATGAAGTTTTTGAATTTATGATCAATCAAGCAACATATCAAAGACTCATGCACTGGGAACAATAGTAAATGGTGTGGCCACATGTGTTAGACCAACCTGTAGAGGAAGTATAATCTCACCCAATAAAATCTATATTTTCCCACTAAATATACTGATAATTGTGTCCATCAGGGTAATATCCTACTTTAAATATCCCAAATACTATAGTAATTCATAGTGCACATGTTCACAATAGATCCATTGTCTATGAGGACATTATGAATGAGATGATGATTAATGTATGCTCTGATAAAGAGTAAATGGTAATCCAAATCATCCTCAACTATCTCCTTCTTTGAGAAGGAGATGGAGGGTCTACCTAGAACTCTAGAATTATACACACCAATCATGTTTCTCAAAGGATGCGACTCAACTGAAAGTGCTTGGTATGTAGCTAGTGGAGGGTGTGCATAATATGCATGGTGAACACCTAATGTATCCCCTGCCTCCTATTTAGAATGCTGTGGGAAAGGATATGAGAAAATTTTTAGAGCCTTGTGTTTGCTTTGCCTGAGGAGGCTCAACTGAAGTGATAATATCAATAAGGTTTTGATCTATCAAATATTGTATCTTATGTTACAAACTGATGCATTTATTCATTGTGTGGCTTGGTGCCCTGTGAAAATCACAAAATGCATTCTAATAATATCCCTGTGGAAGGGGCTTTGTTGGATCAACTTCCCAAATAGGAAGGATAGATATTATGTTACATTCCAATAGCTACTATAAGGCTCTGAATGGAGATACTAGTTGATTGGTTAAAGTTCACCGAGGAGGCACAAATAAAACCACTCACTGAGGGTGCTCTAAAGCTGCATTAGTTTTTGGTTGATTTTGAATTTTTATATCATTAACCTTTACTTTATATGGGACTTTACTATTACTCTTGTTTATTATTTTTGATATACTTGTGTACTTGAGTTTGCCCATTAATATTAATTTGACTTCCCTTTCCCTTAGTGTATGACATAACTCAGTGAAGGAAGAGAATCTTTTGAACATTATTGACTCATGTAAAACTATCAAAAGACTCATTTTGAAGAGATCTTGTAACTCTTGATCAGCCATAGGGCTAGTCATATTAGCGAAGATAGTCTTATATCTAAGAACATAATCTATAAGATGCTCATTTGACCTTTTTTTTATTGTACTTGGGCATAAGAAACTTTGTCACCTATGTTAATGCTGAATTGAGCTAGGAACATATTAGCTAAAGGATTGAATGCTTTGATTGATTGATTCGGTAGACTATAGAACCATTTTAAAGCATAATATTTTAAACTCTATGGAAATAACTTGGTTAGTAACTAGTCATTTATCACATAGTCCAAGCATGCTATGTGAAAATATCTCAAGTGTGTCTCTGGATCACCCTTGCCATTATATAAAGTGAGCTTGGGTTAAACAAAACCTGGTGGCAAGGGTGTAGAAGCAATATGACATGCTAATGGTGTATGCAGTAAAGCAAAAAAATACAAAGCCTATGTAGGTCTGAAGGTACCTTGCTCAAGGTGTAACACGTTAGATTGAAGAGATTTTATCTCTTGTATAAGGGAAACCACATTAGGAGACAAAGATGTACTATGACTGGTGGTGCCTCATAGGAAAGTTGGGCTGCTATAGGGGGTTGTTGAGACATAGTTTCCCCTACAATGTCATTTGCAACTAGTTGCTCTATGGTTTAAGAAGATTGACCATTTTTTTTTGTTCTTCTTGTAATATTTAAGCATATCATCTTTCATATCAAGATGTTTAGTTAAAAGGTCTTGCAGTTCTCTCTTATCAGTTTCGTTAAAACCAGTATATTGGGCCATTGTTAAAGTAGAAAAACAAATGGAAAATGGATTGATTTTTTTTGCAATAAGTTATAATAAGCAAAATGTGGTGAAAAGAAAGTAATGAGTAAAGGAAATGTGAAGTCCTAAAAATAGCAAACTAGAATATGCATAAAAAGGATACGAAGATCATAAACATGTGAGGTGATACCTTAAAGAAACAAAGGGACCTAGTAAGTTCAACTAGGGTTTGAAAGAAATATATATTTTCTAAATTACTAAGGCAAATTTTAAATTTTAAATGGAAATTCTGATTTAAATATGTAGGAAAAAATTAAAAATACTAGAAAAATACCAAGCCCTAGTATAGGCAACTAGGGTTTTAAGGAAATAATTTTTAAAATTACTAAGGTAAATTAAAAATTTTAGATGAAAATTTTGATTTAAATATGTAGAAAAAAATAGAAAAACACTAGAAAATATTGGGACCTAGTATAGGCAACTAGGATTTGAATGAAATAAAATTTTAAAATTACTAAGGTAGTTTTAAAAATTTAAATGGAAATTCTAATTTAAATATGTAGAAAAAAATTAGAAAAATACTGGAAAATAATGGGACCTAGTATAGGCAATTAGGGTTTGAATGATTTTTTTATTAAATTACTAAGGTAAATTTTAAAAATTAATATGAATTTTTGATTTAAATATGCAAAAAAAATTAGATAAATATTAAAGAAATCAAGAAGGAAGTTTCCCTAAGGTTTCTAGGGTTTTTATGTGTAAACGAAGTAAGTCAGGTTCACCAAATGATTTAACATTTTTTGGGATAAATGGAGTTTTATTCCTTTTTAGTTAAGGGTCTAGACTAATAAATCAGTAAATAATATTTCAATAATTACAGTCCTAATTTGTATATTTTATTTATCTTTTGTAACTTTTTAAAAATAGTAATAAATTAGGAGAAATATAACTTAGCTTAATCAAGTTAAAATGACTATTGTAGGGTCTAAAACTAGTTGTGTAGGAATGGGACAATGTTTCAAATTAGAATCTAACTTTTGTTTTGTGAAATGATATGAGTGCCAAAAATAGGACACCCTAGGGTCTAGTGTTGTTGTCCTCTTTCAGTGCTATTGTTCAAACTACTCACAGAGACCTTCTTTTTCTAGGTTCTTTTCATTGTTCTTATGTGAGTCTACTTGTAAAATATTAAGTTTTGAATGTTGATGAAACTCCTTATAGAGTTGATTCAATCTTGAAACCTTAGACCTTCATTGTGCTTAATAAAACTTGAGAAAGAGGGGGGGTCTAGTGTGTGTAAGATGCACTGAACATGTATCCACACCCTTGTGTGGGCATGCTACCTACATACCAATATTTCAAAGAGGGATCAAGCCATATATAGTTTTGCCACTTGATGTGCTTTGTATAATAGTGTAATGAGGATGCAAAAATGTCAAATTAAGAGTGCTTGAGGTGGCTAGAGACTGGTGTGAGGGTTTGAATGTGTTTGTAGCTATGTTGGGTGATTGTATGTAGAGGATAAGAAAGTTTGCCTTAGTGGTTTATTTGTATTTTTACTTGATTTTTAATATTTTTCACCCCCCTTATAAATGACCTTTGGATGGAATTTTATAGGGAACTATTAATCATGGGTTAGATGTATTCATGCTAGGTCGACATGATGAAGGATAGGAATCAAATGAAAATGATTGTTTGGGCTCAAAATGCAATTGGATAGAAGCTCTTAAAATAGGACACCCTAGGGTTTGGTGCTATAGTCTAGGTATGACACTCCTGCCCTATAGGCTCAGGACCTAGGGGATAGAATTGGCCTAGGAAATAGAGCTTGGCTGAGCTAGAATGAAGGTTTAGGAGTCTAAGGATGACTGATAATGAGCAAAAAGGTGTGTAGAAGGGTCAAAAGAGCATGCAAGAATGTCCCATGGATAGGGTGTCACAAGTCACACTCAAACTACCAATTTGGATATTTTATATGACTATAGGTACTACATAGATTCAAATTTTGTCAAAGTTTTTGAAGTTAGAAATTTTGTCAAAGTTTTTAAAGATACATACATACATACATATCTCACCTATAAATATTTATTACCCATTCCATTCTTTAGTAAATGATTATGTAAAAAAGTTTGTCATAAACTAATTACATGTGATAACTAAACCAAAATAACTTCACAATTCTATTTACACGATAATTATCAAATAAACCATACTTTTAGTTTTCATCACTATAATTTAATTATGTGTTTATAATTTTAAATTATAATTCATACTAAATACTAAAATCAAAGCATCTATCATAAAATGTACTACCATTTTGAGTGTATAATAAAAAATAGATGCATAACATAGTTTTACATTTATTTATCGTAATTGAAGTAGCCATCACAACAAATGACTAAAGATATATTTTTGCAAGTTCAATGTAACAATTTATAAGTAGGTAAACAACATTCATCTTTTGGAAGTTTAATATATTAGATCCAATATATAATGCATTAAAAAAAAAAACCACTTACAATTATTTTCAACATTATGCTAAAACATAATTAAAATATTTCCATATTAAAATATAACATCAATATAATCACCAATTGATATAAGAAGAACTCTTCATAATTAAATCTTCCAAATTCTTTCAGTCTATTATTGTAGTTGAAGACTAAATTGAAAATAGAAGAGGGATAAAATCATTGGAGGGTTTTTCCTCCAACCACATAGCATTTTGTATCCCCTACACTCCTTTCATCCACTAAGAGTTGCCCTTCCCTTCCATGAAGGTGATAGATACATATAATCAATAGGTAGAGAGAATATTAAAAGGTAGAAACAATTTAGCATATTGTTCCACAAATTAATATAGTTTGGCATACTGCTTCCACATTAAAATAGTTTAACATAACTCTCCATGCAATAAAATGGTTTATCATACTAATCTACATAGTAAAATGTTTTAGCTTACTACTTAGTGTAGTAAAATGGTGTGGCTTACTGCTCCACACAATAAAATAGTTTGGGATACTACTACATAAAGTAAAATAGTTTTATAACTACTTTACACAATTAAATAGTCTGACCTACTACTCCATATTATAACATGGTATAAAATAAAAGATGCTTTCCAAATTTAATACTATGTCTAGTAGCTATAAATAATTAGTGACCCAACCAAAAAATCTAACCTAATTCTCTAGTTAGTCAATCCTCTCATAAATTCCTAACCCATCAATCATAAGGTGGTTTAATGTTAATCATATTTACTAGGTCCCAAGTTAATCCAAAACAAGGGCCTACATGCATTACACATGAAGTGGATCGCCAACCCAAGGCATAACCCAAAAATATAATTTGAGTACCATGTTTTAACATTGTCAAGAAATAAAAAATATACAATAGGATGTGATTTTTAGTCCCAAAAGGAAGACATTCTAATACATTTTTACAGGTAACACATGATTAACTTCCATAATTATTAGAAAATTGGTCTTAATGATCCAAATGAATAGTTTCAAGCTATTATGCTATGATTTATAATTAAAGATAAGGTCCTATTTTTCCAAGGATATAATGATAATGAATTAGATAATGAATCACCCAACCAAAGACAAAGCATACACAAATCCAAACCTTAATTCCTAAACATGGGTCTCATGAAGGTTTAGCTATCAACATTATCATTTCAACAAGTTTTAAAATCCAATATAAAATCAATATTCAATATTAATAAGAACTAATTATCCCCAAATCATGATATAATAATTATCCGAGTCTCAATATTCTATATGAGAGCATATCATTCAACAAGGTTCAAGACCCATTATAAAAGTATCAATACCCAATTTATTTATTTTTTATATTTTTGATTGTCTTAAAGATGTAAAAACATGATTCATATCAACCTAAGGTCCTAGGTTATCTAAGATCAATTTTTTGGGTCCCCATAACCCAAGTTCAATAAAAAACATTCAAGAAAAATAGTGTCCCTTGATCGAGTTATAACTACTCATAAGTGTCCCATACCACTTAAAAAAAATATTTTCATGATGTACTATTACAAGGATCAACCACATAATCAATGTGAGGTCTCCCACCGTATTTTACAAGATAGGCTAAATCCTAACATAGAAAGATCACATCTAGAACCAACTAGCATATATAATCAAAGACTTATGTTTTTGTATGGAATGCATGTCAGTGGAATATGTTTCCTTATAAAATTTTATCAAAGACTCAATTAATAACACAATTTAAATGATATTTCCCCAAAGGAAGATAAACTAGTTGGGAGTTTGAATGAAACACAATCCACAAATCGCTTAATATGTTTATCTTCACAAGTTGATAATATGTTACACACTTATGAAGTTGATAGAAATACTATCAAGATGGTAGTTGAATTAAAAAATGATCTCAAGATAACAACTTTATTAAGTTGTTGGTGTTTAAATAATACATTACATTCTAGGAGCTTCCATAGTTCTACATTCAAGAAAAATGTATTCCATATGCGATAAGACTCTATTTAATGAGACAAACACACTATGAAATTTTCACACCTATAAATTTATATTCAAGATGATTTGAGACTTTATTGTTTATAGGATGAAACATGTTTGAGCCATAGGTTTTATCTAATGCAAATTTAACCTCTTACTATATCATTGTGACATATTGCAACACTATCACAAGGTTTCATTATTTCTTTGATTCACAATTAAACTTTTTCATTACCACATTGGGATTTTGTTATCATATCTCAACACAAGTGTAATGGTTTCCAACTTAAACATATTATATAAAGTGTCTAATATTCCATTTAAGCATTTTATTGTTATCATTACCAAACCTTATCCTAGATAGAATTTATAACATTTAATTTGTCTTACATAAACTAATAATAAATAATTAAATTAATATATTAGATACCTATAATATTGTTCAATCACATTATTGAATAATATTGGGTAATATTATTTTAATCACTCATGCATTCATATGTTTTAAGGTTTACTTAGAAAGAACCCAACCATATTTGAAAAGTCCCGAGAGGATTCCTTGGATCATTGTGAGTGTATTATAAGGACTTTGAAAGGAATATGGATTAAATTTTTTATTGTGTATGCCTTCATCCTTAATAATTTAACACACATATATTTCATCAAATATCTTAACTAAGAAACACATGGTAACTACCATTCATAGATGCCCTTTGATAAAACAAGAAAGTTTTAGTAGACACTTATAATATCATTGATTTGTATTGGATTCTTATTATAAACATAATTCTCATTTATGGTGGTGATTAATTCAACATTATATCAAACCAATCTATAATTCATAATGAATTTGATCATTTATATAATATATCATTACTAAGTATGATACGATGATTTAGAGTTGTAGGAACAATTTCAAGATGCACATAATAGGCATATCTAAATTGAGGTAGAAAGGATTTTTCACAAGTTGGTTGTAAAGGAATATTGAAGCCGCATTACTATACACATTTTTGTTAATCTACAAAATAGAAAAAAATATGTTATGCAAACTAATGCAGGTACTCAATTTGTATATTTCAATGGTGTGTTCTTTTAATTTACATCATAAGCTCATTAGATCTAATGCATAATATATTTAAGGGAAATCTAGTTATATGTAAATATGGAGTTTGATTTTGATGAAATTTGATTTGATACCAAGACAAAAATAAGTCAAAATTGGCTTGCTAAATGTATGACTAGCTATGTTAGACTAAAATAGAGAAATTAGGATATTAAATTCTATGATGGTTTAATTATAGATTCAATATGGTCTTTAATTTTCAAGTGACTAGTGGTGTAAAGGTATAATTGAAAACATAAATTACTTAGCCAAAATTCCATTATAATAAGACCTAATCAATTGATTAAACAATGCACAGTTCAAGGAAGTTTCTATGAATTAAATTTCAACTAGGATAAATCATTATATAGGTCAAGGCATAGTTATTTAGAACACCAAAACACTTTAATGGATAACCTAGAATAATTACTAGAGGATAAGAAAAATTCAAAAAAAAATTTATAGGGGCCCCATATAGCTAAGGGATCTCAACCATAATAGAACATAGTCTTATCAGACTTAATGAAAGGACAACATAGTATAATAGGTAAGGGCACAGTTCAAGGAAAAATATGGTGTAGTCTATAGAACTTGGAAACATTTTGGCATATTAAAGTATAATTTTTATGGGTATGGCTCAATTTTATCAACCTTAAAAAATCCCAAAACTACTTTTTAACAAAAATATATCCATTTTAACATAGTTTTTCAAGAAAATAAAAGAATAAATGTGTAGTTTGGACATATAGCTATGTAGCATGCCTACCAATATTAATTCTAGATGTTGATTGATTGATCCTTGGAAGGCATTTTTTATTTGAAATTTTTTATCAAACCTTGAAATGCTACCTATAGTAATGGCATTGTCCTCTATCCTCCTTTAGGCAAAGTGTCTCTACTATGTTCTGGTTGCTCTCAAAGCATTTTACTATCTACTAAGGCATTCTTCTCCATTGATTAGTTTGTCCCCATAAATTTTATAATATAGTTCTCAAATTACCCTAATAAATTTTGTAATTAAATATCATATTGTAATAAATAATTATGTCTATGACAAAAGGGACAAAATATTTTTGATTAAAAAAATTAATTGCTAAATAGAACAAAATTTTAATGGAGTGAAAACCAAAAAATATATTCTATATTATTCCCTTGAAAACACTGATGGTTACAAAGATTTAAGAAGACCATGAGATTCATAGACAAAAACCCAAACTAAAAAAAAACAACTAAAAACAAAAACTAAAAGCATTAAAAAAACTAACTTATATGAAAATTTAAAAAAAAAAAAACAAATCAGATTTTTTTTTCTAATTTTAACATCCTAAAATCTGATTTGTGGAACTTCTCATTCCCAGACGTATCTTCAATCTTTTGAAATCTTATTCCTTGAATCAATTTGTAAAGATTTTAGCTATTTGCTCCCTTGATATATCATTCACTAATTTGATTTATTTAATTTTTACTAGTTCTCTAATGAAATGAAATTTTATATCTATATGTTTGCTTCTACCATAAAAGATTGGATTCTTTGACAACATGATTTCTAAATTATTATCACAAAAAAAAGCAGTTTCTTCTTCTTGTGAATGCATCAATTCTCCAAGTGTCCTAAACCAAATTGCATGACAACTTGATGAAGTTATTTCTACACATTCTAACTCTACAATAGACAAAATCATAATTTATTGCTTCTTTGATGACCATGAAACTACACTTGATCAAAGATGAAATACAAATACAAAAGTCTTTTTTCCATCATCAGTGTTTCCTACCTAATCACTATCAATGTATCCAACAAGTTTCAACTAATCCATCCTTTCATAAAATATTCCATAATTAATTATTCCCTTTACATACCGAAGTATTATTTTACTTCCTTAGACATGTGTGTCTCTAGGATCCTCCATGAATCTGCTAATCAAGCTTACAACAAACATTAAATTAGGCTGGGTGGTTGTTAAATACATCAAACTTATTACTAAGCTTTTATAAAAAGTAGGATCGATTCATTTATTGTCATCTTCCTTACTCAACTTCACACCTATATATTGTAGGCTTACTATTTTCAAGTCCAAACCTCTTCAGAATATCAAGGGCATACTTCTTTTGAGAAATGAAAATACCATTACTAGTTTGTAAAACTTCTATACCAAGAAAATAATGCATCATGCCCAAATCAAGCATTTCAAATTCTGTCTTCATTTCTCTTGAAAATTCTTCAAGGATGCCTTCACTATTTCTAGTATAAATAAAATCATCCACATATAGACAAACTATCATCATTTCTCCTTGTTGATTTTTATTAATGAATAAATTGTGCTCAAAAGGACATTTAATGAAACCATTATTTTCAAAATAAGAATCAATTATATTATACCACACTCTATTTGCTTGTTTCAATCCATATAATGCCTTTTTGAGTTTGAGCACTTTGCCTTCTTTTCCTTTAACTTCAAATCCTAGTGGTTGTTCTATGTAGATGTCTTCCTCCAAAACTCCATTTAGGAATGCATATTTGACATCCATCTGCAATATCTTCCATATTTTTTGGGATGCTAGTGCAATAATCATTTTGATAGTATCCATCCTTGCCAATGATACAAATACTTCACTATAGTCTATGCCTAATTTTTATTTAAAGCCTTTAACAACCAACCTAGCTTTATACTTATCAACTTAACCTTACTGATTGTACTTGGTCTTGTATACCCACTTTACTCCAATAGCTTATTTGGTTTTTGGAAGGTATACAAGATCCCAAGTTTGATTCTTCTCTATTAGTAAAATTTCCTTTTCCATTTCTTTTACCCACTTTTCATCAATTACTGCTTCTTAAAAAATAATTAGATCATAATTAGCAAAGAATGTAAAATGATAGATTTCTTCATTTAACTCTACTGTATCTTGATAGATATCATACAAGCTCCTTGTCTTTGGTATTCTAATTTCTTGTGATTTTAAGATAGGTGATGAATAAACATGGTATCTTGATGTTGAGGGATTGTTACCAAGTGATGACAAATGAATTAGGCTAGTACTAGCTCTTGTGCTAGTACTTAGAGCTGAATGTTGAATATTATTACCTTCATTTTCAATGTTAATCTAGAGTTTTTTATTTTTTAATTCTTAGTTCCATATTAATTTTCTAATAACTTGAAATATCTGCTAATAATTAACTTCTTTATCACTATATTGTACAACATGTAAGCTTTGGACTCATCTCTATAGCCAATAAAAATGCATTTTTTTGCTTTATCCTCCAATTTTTTTCTCAATGCATCTAAAATATGTGCATTTTCAATACATCCAAAAATTATTAAATGAGATACATTGGGTTTATAATTTCCCTATGCTTATTTAAGTGTCATGCCCCATACTTTTTTTTAGGACATCTATTTAAAATATAAATTTCACAACAAACTACTTCAGCCCAAAATTCTTTGGGCACATTTTTTACTTTCACCATGCTCCTTACCATTTCTGTAATTATCCCATTCTTCCACTCTACTACACCATTTTTTTTGGGTGTATACCTTGTTGTTTACTATCTTTTAATCCCATTTTCAACACAATAATTATGAAAAACATGTGAAATATATTCACCTCCGCTATCTTTTTTAATTTTTTTTAATGTAGTAGCCACTTTGTTTTTCAACCATTTCTTTAAACTCTCTAAATTTGAAAATGCATTTTATTTCAACTTAATAAGATAGGCCCATATTTTTCTACTATAATCATCAATGAATGTAATGAAATATCTCATACTTGAAAATTAGTTTACTTACAATGGTCCACAAAGATCTAAATGTACCAGTTCTAACGAATCTGAAGCTCTCTAGGCATTTCCAATTGCAAAGGAATCTCTGTATCTTTTCAAAAATGTAACCCTCACATTCTTAATTAGGTCTTTTTATCAAAGGCATACCTGCTACCATATTTTTATTATGCAAAATATTCAATCCTCTAAAATTAAAATGGCCAGATCTAAGGTGCCATAGCCATGTTGTGTCATTCATAATTGCCTTGAAACTTAACCACATATTCTTATGAATTTTTAATGGAAACATTTTGCTTTTAGTCATGGAAACATTTTTAATCAACCTATTTTGTCTATCAACAACTACACAAGATCCATTTTCACATTTAATAGAATGCCCATTTTGTAAAAGTTATCCTATACTTATCAAATTATGTTTAAAACTTGGAACGTAGAATACATCTGAAATGTATTTCTTCTCTCCTTGATTGGTTCTTATTTATATCCTCCCTTTACCCATAACATGTGTCATTGTATTGTTTCCCATCTTCACCTCTGAATTGATGGTTTCATCTAAATCACAAAACATGTCTCTATTTCCTGTCATGTCATTGTTGCACCCACTATCAAAGTACCATATATCATTATGATTTTATTCATTTGTGTTACATGTCAATAGTACAAATTCACTTGAATTTTCTTATTAATTTGCATACTAAGTTTCTTGGTTATTTTGATCAAATATCTTTATCCTACATTCATTAGCTTAATGACCAAAATTTTGACCATAATAACATTAAACATAAGATTTATCATATTTGTGAGATCCTCTTCCTCTTTTTTTATACATTATCCCTCCTCTTATTATAGCTTGAATATTGTTACTCCATTATTCATAACTACCCCTACCACCTCTATGAATTTGATCTCTTTGTTAAAAATGACCTCCTCTACCTGTTTGATTTCTTTCTCTACCTCTTTGTGAAGTGGATGATCTTAATTCTACTCTTTTATCCTTAATTTTTACCTTGATTTTGAAGTCTTTCTCTAATGGTGGTTGTACTGATTTATTTATTCCTTACTCATGTGTGTGGAGGGAACACATAAGATCATCAGTTGTCAAAGTTGACAAGTCCTTTGATTCTTCAATAGCTATGACTGCTAGATTATATTTTGAAGGAACACTCCTAAGAATATTTTCAATAATATTTTGTTCTTCTACATTTTCACCATTCATTTTTATTTGATTTTCTATTCCCATTGTGTGGGTGAAAAATTCTCCCATACTTTCTACATCACTCATCTGCAAAATTTAAAAATATTTTCTTAACATTTGCAAATGTATAACTCTTACATGGTTCATACCTTGAAATGAATTTTTATGTATATCCCATGCCTCCTTTGACTTTTTTGTAGTTGCAATCCTTGGGAAGATTATTTCTTCAACTCCTTACATGATGAAAATAAGTGTCTTCAAATCCTTCTTTCGATTAGCTTTCAACAAATCTCATTCAACATGTGTAAGGGTAGCCAATGATACTACTTTAGTAGGTTATATATATCTATTCTCCACCAAATCCCATAATTCTTGAGACCTGAAGAGAGTCTTCATCTGAACACTCTAATACTAAAAATTTCCCATTTAACTTTGGAATTTGAAGCTGCAATGCATTAATATTATTCATTTTTATATCTATAGCTCTACTACCACTATGTTGTAATTAAATATTAGATTATAATAAATAATTATGTCTATGACAAAAGGGACAAAATATTTTTGATAAAACAAATTAATTGCTGAGCATAACACAATTTTAATGGAGCAGAAACTAGAAAATATATTTTAAATTATTCCCTTGAAAAAGCTAATGGTTACAAAGCTTTAAGAAGACCATGCACTTCATAGACAAAAACCAAACTTAAGAAAAACATATAAAAACAAAAGCTAAAAGCATAAAAAAAACTAACTTATATAGAAATTAAAAAAATAAAAAAATAAAACAAATCAATTTTTTTTTTGATTTTAACAATAAATTTTTTTTTGAAAAAGAGATAATGGTTGAAAGAGTCTTAATCATGTGAAAACTCATTTATGGCACAACCAATGTGGGCTTGATTTGTGAAATGTCACCTATTCAACATTGATTTTAATGCTATGGAAGCTCATGGTCAAGGAAGGTTGCAAGTGGAGAAATTAGGTTAGATAAAAACCATATTTTCAATTCTTCATTTAATAATCACATGGTGCCAATGACATGCTATGCCATGTTTCAAAAAACTCAACCTTTTATTTGTGCTTTGAAAATTATAAACTCACAAATTCATTATTGTTTTTAAATCTCATACAAACTTTATTTTTAATCTTCACATATTTCAAAATTGTTAATTGGTTATTTAAAACTATATAATTTAAAGCTAGCATGAGATCTACATAGTAAAAAAGCTAAGTGGCCTTAAACAAGCCACAATAGGTGGTAACTGATATTTTACCATACACCAATCATGCATCGACATCTACCCTAGAGGAATCATGATAAAATGTCTACACTAAGTATCAAATATATAAAATAGATATGTAACCAGGTCGAACAAATGCATGTTAACTAAAATGGTCATTATTATTTAATTTTGATGGCCCATAAGGTTGTGGGCCCAATAATCTACAATATAAGGATTCCACAGTCACAAAATATAATGAAGAGTGTTGATGAGACTAGTTGACCAAAATTGCATACTTGACATGGCTCTTAGAAATACTTAAATAATGTATCTAAATTTGTACTCTAAAATAAAAGATAAAGCAATGTTAAGAAAAACCAAAGAATCATTAACCCAAATGATCACTACTTGTGCCAAGATAGGGGAGGTATGGGTATTTGTTTATCATGATTACATATCACTTTACAAGATTTTCTCTCTACTTCTCATAGTACATATCTAGCTCCTCCTCTTTGATGATGTTCTCCCTCGCACCAAGGGTTGTACATTTGTCACAGACAAATGAATAAATGAAAGTTATCTAGGTCATGATAATAAAATCACATGATAGTAAAATAATGATACTAATAATTATTCCACATAATTGTATAACATTTATCAATAGAGAATCATAATAATAGTAATGAAACAAAACATAGAAATCAAAGTAATCCTTGATTGCATAGAAAAAAACATTATTAATTATGCTTTGTAGTACTTAACTACTAATGTGTGCCTTCAATACTAGCCTAGGAAAAATGGGATGTTACATATACATATAGTCTCATGAGGTGTAAATTAAACCTCAACCAATAATAAAAATTGAATCACATTAAGCATATGAAGAGACATTGAAGAAGTGTCTCACTTGAAGGTTTTAGTAATTTCTAGTAACACAAGCAATTATGAAGTTATTGACTATAAGATATATATTTGGGAGGGAAAAGGGGGAGGAGAATTTAAGGGGAAGGTTGTAGCTTCTCAATACACTATGGTGTCACCATAGATTAAATTAGGGGATGCTACCCCTTTACTATAGCAAGATAAACTAAAGGATGAAAAATTACAAATTTTTGTTTAGGTAGTCGAGCTTGTGTTGGGATGTACAAGGTTGTTGAAGGAAAGTTGAATTCTCCCTAAGTTAACACTTGACATAGTTTTTCACTCATAAAGGGTGTAATATTGGTAAAATTTAATTAATGACCATTTATTAGGGTGTTGGTTGAGCCTTGGGTATAATTTTGGGATTGGTTTTGAATGTTGATTTTGGTCTAAGGATAAACTTAGTGTATATTTTACAAGTTTATTTAGTGCTAATCTAAAGTTTGATTTTAGTTTTATAGTAGGCCATATTTTTAGTTGGATTAAGGTTTTTATTTTTTGGATTATATTATTGTTGGGTAAGTAATAGGGGATTCCATATTGTAACATTTTAAGAGCTTATTTTTCAAGATTATAGTCATTCCTTTAGATACATTTTTTTATTAATTTTTTATGTTATGTGTATTTTTCCTTCCCATGTGAACTTCAAACTACTATGAACCAATTGAAATACATAAACCAATGTGATAACACATCCTTCATTGTATAATAGATGTTATCCTTTAGAATAAAATGGCATATTACTTGCAATGTGAAAGAGTTTGGAGGTAGTCTAATTATGAGTAAATCCATGGGAATATTTAGAGACTATTGTTTGGGCATGTTCTTTTAATGTGCACATAGAGATTGCATCCCATAACAAGCAACCGAAATTACATATGCACACCCTAATGAACTAAGTGTGGCATAGAGTAAAATGTAATTATATCTATAGGATAGGTAACTTAAACACATTGCCTCTAATAACACATCTATAATACCATACTCCATGTTTTAGTTTTAACAAAAATATGAGATACAATGGAAATAATGCTACGCAACATATTAAAAATAATAACTACACAAAATACCACAATACATTCTACTGAGTAAAAAATTTAATATACATCAAAAAGTATAAATCAATCATGGAAAAAATAATATACACACCATATAAATCACTAAGCTTCATTTAACTTAATGTTTAAAATCACCTTACATACATGGTGCCTCACTCCTCAAAAGGGACAATCAAGAAAGATAAACTACCAAATTTCTTCTCAAGTCACTGATTTGTTATAAAAATAAAAATTTCCATCTTTCCTAACTTACACCTAACATTCTATAATCCCTTCTCCATGCTATCTCCCATTCAAGTCTTATATATATGGCTTCTTAGATCAACCCAAAGGTACCTGCCTAGTGACATATGACCCATGCATTTCATCCTCCAGTGAATCATGCATTTCCTCTTGATCTATAAATTTAAACTCATCTAAAGAATAAGTGTGTGAAAATCTATGCGTGAATGTCTCTTTGGTACCACTCTTTTCTTTTGGGTGTGCATGGGTGCTAATGATTGTGATCACCAATTTTATAGATAAAGGTATTATGTACAAATATAATTTGGTCCATTGAGTTCCTTCATGTTTCTAGGATGTACATGGATACCTCCATCATCATTCCCACTCATCCAATGATTCTCCTTTTGCATTATGCATAACATCATAGAGAGAGAACTAGTGACACATGTCACAATCCTTGGTGAAGTTCCTATAATTCAATCATGAAAAAAAATTTTATGACTCCCAAACAATTATGCCTTTATTTCCATGGGGAATAATAGTATTCAATTCACCTAGGTATCATCATGAACCATAAAATAACATCCTACATTATATGGTTCATAAGGGTTATCAAGCCTTATACACTCACATACCCAAGAGTGTATATGTCCCCTCCTCTTCATGTCAGTGTGGTAGCCTTAAAACCTTTGTATACAAAAACATGGTATTCTCTGACTATACCATTGCAAACATACCTACACAATTGCCTAGTGTTGAATTTAACTTCTCTAATGCCTATTGAGTCTAAAAAACACAGGTTCATTAAAACACAAAATTCTTGTCTTCATGAATATGGAGGACATAGATACTTTGGCATTCAAAAACACTCAATCGTCATCCCAAACTTTTAATGTTGTGCTATAAACTCTATTTGTTGATGCCAAACTTACTCCTCCATGAGCACCAAACATAAAAAAATTACATATTAAAAGTCTCAATGGCCAAACTTCACATCATGTAACATCATATAAACACCTAAATTTGGTACAAGATCCTTTTCCTCAATTTCCTATCCCTAATTTATCATATCTGGCATACTTGTGTATATTTACATATTTCTAGTACTTCTCTAAACCACATTGGTCTTCATTTACCCTTGAGACTTAAAGTAACACCTAAAACTCATTCAAATATATTTTTTGGGACCTTTGGAATAATTATCATTTTTTATCATGATCATCATTAAGATGTATGCCTCTATTCATCCCAAGTTAAAAATGCATTGTGGTTAGACTCGTGTCTTGTGTGAGTTTGTCCCTTTTGACTTTATAGGTCTTTTTGTCTATTGTAACTGACCTTGCACATTTAAATTAGTTCCTTATCATATCTAAAGTCAACTAAATTTACATATTGTCTTGGAGTTACCTATATATATAGGTCATCATCAAAATTTAGAAGAGAGAAGGGATCATTAAAAAATAGAATATCAAGGTCTAGACCTAAACTAGAGCCAAGCATTATGTTATTTATTCCTCCATACTTATAGTATAGCTTTATTGATACATATATTACACACTTATGATGAAGTTATATTTATTGGTCTCTCATTATTCCCTTTTATTAAATGAAATTTTAGCTTTCATGTAGCTACATCATCACTTCTTGGCAAGAGAGGGTTCAAAACCCTTACAAGAGATATTCTATTTACACTCACTCAATTTTATGTGGAGATCTGTGGAGACCTAATTCCAACATGTGGGATATGTAGTTTTCAATGTCACTTTAGAAGTTTCCCAACTCCATAACTATTTGTTTTTATTAAGTGTTAACCAAAGTCAAATATAAGGAATTAAAAATGTAGTACATTCTACTTGATAAAACAAGGAATCATAGGTACATGAAGATTAAAAAATAGAAGGTGAACTAGTGATGAAACTACCATGTTTCACAACCCTTCACAAGTCAAACTTGGTAGGATAAATACAAAATTGATGATGAAAATCTATACAATGTGATTTTGGCTAGGTTAGACCTACACAAAGTACAATTCTATCCAGGAGGATCTAGGGTCAAATCAAAGTTCAAATCAATGCAAAATCAGCCTACACAATCTTATTATAGATCTAAACTTCCTAGTTTTATCTATGATAATAAGGTATGATTATTCCTTATCCTTTTTTACTTAATGTGCATAGCCTAGTTGTTTATCAATTTTATATTGATATTAGTGTTATCTAATTGGGTAGATCTAAATTTTGTACTTTCATAATTATATTGTTTGATCTATTTATTGCAATAGTTTATTTCTTATTTTATATAAAACCAAAATTAAGGTAAATAAATTATTTGTTTATCATTAGCTCTCCTCAAAATTTTGATCATATCTTAAAGCACCATCCTTTTGATTTCTTCATATCATCTTATGTTGTTATCCATTCAAAGTATCATATCATAGTGCTAAACATCAAATGTTTTGTAGTCTGTTCCAATCCCATTTGATATCCTTGATATAGAACCAAATGTTGTGGTATCCAATGCCAATACTCATTTAAAATTATTGAAAGGAAAGTTTTCTTGAACATGATTCACTTTACTATGATGCCAACCCTGATCTCTTCACAAATGCCATTAAAAGCCTAGGAGCACCTCATCTTCATATAATGAAGGCTGAGATATCTACGTTGGGTGGTAAGGTTAATAATTTATTTCTCATCAAAAATAATGATGAGTATTTCAATGCCCACTAAGAGGATAATCCATGTCTCTCAGTTTTGACCATCAGAGAAGTTTTGTTTTTTTCATTTTGCTATAATTTTTTAACATCTAACTGAAATTCTCATGGAAAGGTAGTTCAATGTGTGGCATGATGGGATTTATTGTAAATGAAGGTCTACAATGGTTTGTTTAGTAAGCATAATGTGTATCACCTATTTCATTTGACCCTCTTTACTTAATATTATGAAATTGATGTTGAGATTGGTGGTGGATGACATTATCATAAAAAATGTACTTGGGTATGTTGTGAAAAAACATGTGTTTTTTATATATTTCACACATATGCGTGACATATAACCATTTTTGATATTTTTTATAAATCGTTAATATTTAATAGAGAATGTTGTGAGATTGAGATTGCTATTGGTGGTGAATGGAAAATTGAGTATTTCTTTTAATATTTTATTAAAAATAGGTGACATTGATGTGATGATAATAATGTGTAAAAATTATGTAGACATCCAAAACTTTGGATAATTCACTATTTTATAACATGAAATCTAGGAATTTTTCATATGAAAAATAAATGTAAAAGTAACCCAAATCAGATGAAAGTGATGCCACAAAAAAATCTAGTAGCATCACTTTTGGGTCACATTATCATAAAAAATTGTGGCATGAATTTATCAAAACTTTAAGTAGAAATCATAAAACAATAATAACATATTTCAACATGAATTCAACCATATTGATGATGAATATGTACAAAAATATAGTTGTGAAGTGAATAAGGAATTCCCCCGCTCATTCTAAGGCCATGAAATTCTAAATATTATGGATTTATCTTATAGATCTCAAGTAAAACAAGGAAAAAAATCAAATAGACAAATAATTAAAAATTTGATGGAAGAAATCTTAAGTGACAAAAGAATCACAGATGAAAATAAGTGTACAATATTAAATCAAAGTATTCCTGAAGAAGAGACAAAGCATATACATTCATGATGTGAAAAGAGAGGCAAGTGATTTGAGCAAGTGCAAAATGAATAAAGAGAAAAGAGAAAGAGAACTATGAATTAAATGATTTAAAATTGGATTGGTCAAATGAAAGGAAGCAAAATTAATTAAAAAAAGGAGATAGTGTATTCAAGGAGCAAAAAATAAACATTTAGTTGAGCCAAAATTTAATTGTACCATAAGTTTCTTTGTTCAATTGATCCAAATGGGTAAGTGACACTTGTATTCATTAATTCAAATGGCCTAACAAAGTAAAAAAATGTACCCCAAGGTACATCATAAGTAGTTTTATATTTTTTCTTGAGCTAAAACCAAAAACTCAGTCCATTAAAAAAATTATTTCATCTCTTAGCATATCATGAAGCATTACTCTCAATAAAAATAATTTCATTTCACATGGCATGGAGTGTAGTCACAACATTCCATTTTATAACATCTGAGTAAATCATGGAACATTGGAAATCATTATGTTTATCATAACATAGAATAAAACATTTGAATCCATGGAAAAATATTTTGAATTTGCATTATATCAATCAACATTAAACAACTTGTGTGAATAGATGCATGTTAAGCCACTAGACTTTGAAAAGTGAATAAGCAAAATGAACCTCACACATCCACTCTTTCAATCACATTTGATTATGTCTGTATTAACAAGATTATTATTTTATCATATAAAGGTTATTGTGGATCTCAAATAAAGTGAAGCAAAATAAAGAATATTAAAAACTAAGAAGAATCAACCTAAAGTGAAATAAAAACCACAAAAAGAGAATAATAAATATTACCTTAAAACTAAACACCCTTGAAAAGTAAACAAAGCACATAAATTTATATAATGAAAATAAGAATAAGATACTTAGTAAAAATAGAAATACAAACTAATAAGATGACATAACATTTAATAAATTTGAAATATACCATTCATTTTTTTTAGACAAAAAATTAATATATGTCAAACAAGCCAAAATGTAAGCATGCTATCAAGTTTGAAATCTCAGATATAATTTGAATCAAGAAAAGAAAAACCAAAAAATAGATACAATATTGAGAGAATAAAGGGTTTTTAAAGTGATAAGAGTTTAAGTGATGGTGATCCATCCCCTAAGAGGTTATCCTCATCCATTTTTATTCATGTAAAAACAACATACTCATATCCTATTGATTATTTGATACCTTTCTCCTTGCACTACTACATATTGTGTATTTGGAGTCACAATCCAATTCAACACCATGTCACATTTTTTTTGAAATTTAATGTTAAGTTGATGCTACTTTTGTGTAAACTAACCTTAAATGTTACACTAAATTGACATATTTAATATCAACTTTATCATGCGAGGAATGAATAACAAATAAAATAATAGGAATTGGTGCAAACCAAAGTTATTGCCTTAATGAATGAATGAATACAATATTTTTAGATAGATGTGTGAATATTCCTTTCCTATTCCAAGAACACTTTTCACCTTCTTATGGAGGCTATCTAGCTACCACTATGAGAAAAAAACAATTCCATAATTACTCATAGGATTAATATTATTATATTACAATAATATTATATCCCCCTTAATCTATAGGGGTTATTGTGAGACTAAGCATGCCTCTAATAATTTCAATTTTTTTTCTTCCTAGTGTTTTTATCAAGATATTTGTTGGTTGCTCTATAATAGGACAATGTAGAAATTTTATATTGCCATATTTTACACAATGTCAAATCACATGAAATTGAGTGTTGACATGATTTTATTGGTCATGAAAAAATGAATTATTTTCCATTTGAATAGTAGATGTGTTATCAACCATAGGAGTTGTTGACTAGACCTATTTTTGCTACAAATATTAAAAAACACTTATAAGCCTCAAAATTTATCTGGTTATTTTTTAAGCTGCCATGTATTTTACTTTTACTAAATAAATTGTAGGCATTGATTGCTTCTTTAAATTTCAAATGACAACTCTTGTTTACAAATTCATTGGAAACCTTGAAGTATATTTTCTATCTTCAAAATAATAAACATAGTCAGAATCTGAATATCCAACTAATTTGAACTATCCTACCCTAAAGTATTTGACCCCAAAAATTTGTGTTTCTTTGAGATATTGAAGGACTATTTTTGTTACTACCCACTGAATTTATTTGGGTTGTTGTATGAATCATGAAAGAACACCAAAAATGAAATAAATATCTAGTCTAGCTATGGTCACATAGATCAAACTTCCAATGTGACCTTTGTATTTATTAGCATCTATTAAATATGTGGTATAATTTGATATCAATTTAAGATTTTATTCCATGGGCGTACTAAGAGGCTGACAATATGTCATAACCAATTTTCTCATAATTTCACCAATCATTTTTGTTGAAGGATAAAGATATAATTTAATTTTTTAATCATTTCAATACCCAAATAGTGATGAACATAATCCACATCTGTCATTTCAAATCCTTTCATCAAATTTGATTTGAAATTTTCACTATATTTCTCAAATGTTTTGACAAAAATAGTTACACCTTTGAATTTGAAATGTTTGAAATTCATGTTTAGGAGGTGTTTTGTGAGTTTGTTGTACTATGATTTTGGGGCTTGTTTTAAACCATACAATGATTTTTATAATTTTCAAGCTTTGTGCTCTTTTTCATTTATTGAAAAACCTTTGGGATGAGTCATGGACATTGTCTCTTTGAGATCACCATTCAGAAAGGTAGTTTTGACATCCATTTGGTGAACTTTCCATTCATTGTGAGCTACCAAAGGGAACATGGTTTGAATGGTAGTTCATTTTGCTATTGGTGCAAAGGTTCCACTGTAGTAAATTACTTTGTGACAAGCCTTGTTTTTTTCTTGTCAAGTGAGTCATCCAATTTATACTAGTTTCAAAAGATTCACTTGTAGAAAATATGTTTACAACTGATCAAAGGATTAAAAAAATTCCAAGTTCTATTTTTTACCAATGAATCATCCTCACACTTCATTTTTGTTTTCCATGCATCAAGTTTTTTATCTTGTTTGAAGGAAGTAGGTTCAAAATTAAAAGAAACATTGAATTATTCTTCCAAAGAGTCTTCCAAGGTAATAATTTATATCTTATTTTGAATTTCATATAGGAATGTTTTTGATTATTGGGTGGTTATGTGCACACTTCTCGTGCTTATTTTTATAAACTCATTAGGTTTGTCATGTTTTAATGTCTGTTATGCTCATTTTGGTATATTTTTTTGTGTAACTTATAAAATCAATAGTGCCTTATTTTATTAAATTTAATATCCATCATTATTTAACATTGTACCATCTTTTGATGAAGTTTTAATTTAATTTGTAAGGGGAGTGTCATTTTCAATTATTGGAGTCAATAAAGATTCAAAATTTTCCCAATTGCAAATTCCCACTTCACTATTTGGAACCTCCATATCAACCTACTTGAAAACATCAAATTTGGTATATTTCTCAAGTTAATTCAATTGTTGATTGGTTCTAGCCTTGTCCTTTGCATTTTCACAAAATGTGATAACTATTGAGATGATAAATTTATTATTGTTCTCATCAAATAACATTTAGGATTTTAAAAACTTTGAATTTCCAAAAAGCATGCATTTATGACTCTTGTGTTCCAATTTGTTCATTTTCTCCTTCAAAATTAATACATATCACGTGGATCCAAAAATATGAAGATGTTACACTAAAGGGACATGACCACACCAGAATTCATATAGAGTCTTAATTTATAGGGCTATTGATGGCAACCTATTATGGAGGTATAGTGTTGTTTGGGATACTTTTTTTTTCTAGAAATTGAAATTTACCCCTTTGAAATACAACATTATCTGAACCATGTTCATCATAGTTATATTCATCTAATTAACTATGCCCTTTCATTCAAGAGTGTAAAGCACTATGAGATGATGTTTGATTCCATTCGACTTGAGATAGGTTTTAGATACCTTTGATGTGAATTCACCATCATTATTAGTCATGAGTTTCCCAATGTAGGATTAGGCTTCATTTTCAACTAGAGTTTAGAAAATTTGAAACATTTCAAAGGCTTCTAATTTTTAATTTAGAGAATATATCCAAGTCATTCTACTGTAGTTCAATGAAAAACATGATTTACTTGTGACCAAAAGTGGAAATAATGTAAATCAATGTAAACCAATTACAACTCCTTATTGGCTTTCTATTTTGTATTTTGAAATAGTTCCTTATTGTGTTTGGCCAAAATTTAGGCTTCACACATTTCAACATTTTTGGGTAATATCAACAAGCTTACAACACCATTTTTATGCATATTTTAAATGTTTTCATATTGTGTGTGCCCAAATTTTTCATGTTAGAGAAGACTTGCTAGCATTTCTTCTTCAATGAGATGAACAAAATTTATTGACACTGAGTACTCACCCCTAAATTTTTGAAAATTTCCTTCCTCATAACTAGTTAAAATATTGGAGATTAGCATTATTTATATTTAATTTATTCTAATTTATCTTATTTCAGTCCATAACATAGGTGTGTATTTATTATTATTATAAATTCACTTTGTCCATATTTATGAGATATCATACCTATTTTGAGGAATCTAGTTTTTTGACACGTCTTAGGCATGCATCCTCTCCCATTGTAGTCAAACTTGAATAAATTGATAGGCTTTGATAATCATGAATTATCCAATGGATAATTCCATATAATTTTAAGATAATATTGTTAAGTAGTGTTGAAACATCATACATATGCACAAAAATACATAGAGTCTACAACTCATCTATCAAAGGTTCAAGGTAAACCTCCATGTTTTTCACTTGATTCTTTCATGGGACTATTAGCAAAAAAAATAGATGTTATTTTTGTAACATAAGACATAGATGAATTTTATAATTTATCAAAATAACATGTCAAACTAAATATGTTTTTATTAAGCTCAAATATGGATTAACCCCATCCATTACAAAACCTAGCTTAATAATACTTAATTTGTACTTCAATTTTATAGGCCAATTTTTCTCAATGTGTTTCATATCTTAAAAATAATTTGGTACATGCATCACCCCATTACCATTCCCATTGTAGTCAAACTTGAATAAATTGATAGGCTTTGATAATCATGAATTATCCAATGGATAATTCCATATAATTTTAAAACAATATTGTTAAGTAGTGTTGAAACATCATACATATGCACAAAATTACACAGAGTCTACAACTCATCTATCAAGGGTTCGAGGTAAACCTCTATGTTTTTCACTTGATTCTTTCATGGGACTATTAGCAAAAAAAATAGATGTTATTTTTGTAACATAAGACATAGATGAATTTTATAATTTATCAAAACAACATGTCAAACTAAATATGTTTTTATTAAGCTCAAATATGGATTAACCCCATACATTACAAAACCTACCTTAATAATCCTTAATTTGTACTTCAATTTTATAGGCAAATTTTTCTCAATGTGTTTCATATCTTAAAAATAATTTGGTACATGCATCACCCCATTACCATTCCCATTGTAGTCAAACTTGAATAAATTGATAGGCTTTGATAATCATGAATTATCCAATGGATAATTCCATATAATTTTAAAACAATATTGTTAAGTCGTGTTGAAACATCATACATATGCACAAAATTACACAGAGTCTACAACTCATCTATCAAAGGTTCAAGGTAAACCTCCATGTTTTTCACTTGATTCTTTCATGGGACTATTAGCAACAAAAATAGATGTTATTTTTGTAACATAAGACATAGATGAATGTTATAATTTATCAAAACAACATGTCAAACTAAATATGTTTTTATTAAGCTCAAATATGGATTAACCCCATCCATTACAAAACCTACATTAATAATCCTTAATTTGTACTTCAATTTTATAGGCCAATTTTTCTCAATGTGTTTCATATCTTAAAAATAATTTGGTACATGCATCACCCCATTACCATTCCCATAATTAGAATTACATATTATTATCTTTTTAAGTGACTTGTAATCATAAATATTATATAGTATGCTAATCAAAGGGAAATATTGTTAAACCTTCCTTTAAATTTGATATATACTAACATTTGCATATGAAAAATGTTTCTCACACTTAGGATTAGGAAAAAATATATGATGTAGGAACATCTAGGTCCATGTGTAATATTACATCAACCAAAAACATGAGTAGGTTAGTAATAATAAGCAATGGTGAAGCTCTTGGATGTTTCAATGGTTTAAGACATGTTTAAGAATGATAGGATAATTTTGTGAGTTGCTACAATGTCTTATTCTATTTTTAATCACCATATATCACCACACAAGTACAATTGTTTTCTATATTAAGCATGTATCTTTGTCTTAACTTTAGCTAGTAGTACAATAGATCACGAGTCATTTGAACACTTAGAAATATTTTTTGAGAAAGGTAGAATATATATATGGTCACATTAGAAATATAAGAGTGAGTAATACATAACATGGTGATGTGTTAAAGGTCATGTTGACACTTGGATTTGCACCCCTGAGGAGATGCGTATCTCTCCTCATCCAAGTGGCACAATGGAAACATCCCTCTTTCTATGGGTGACACTCATGAGAGATGAATCTCTAGAAAGGCTAGTTCCCTTGATGCACTCTTTGAAGTACTTTCTTACCTATCAAATTTGGATGAAAGGGTTTAATGAAAAAACTAAGAAAAATAAAAAAGGTGATGCACCAATGTTTAGTCTCCTCCTATTGATTTAATTTATACTAATTAAATCCAAACAAAGCTTTTCTTACACAAAACTCACAACTCAAGATGCATTATCACATCAATGTTTCATATGTTAGATTCAAGAAGGTATTTAATACTTAGGAGGGTAATGGATGATTTAATGAAGTAATATAGTCATAAACCACTTATAAGACACCTATACACTTATAAAACAATAATAACAAAGAACTAAAATAATATCCTTTCAGCACACTTGGTAGACAATCAAGGATAACATGCTAGAAAAGAAGATCTTCTACTAGACAAGACCAACCAGATTGAAATAAGACTCAAATGAATAAAATTTAAGTATTAAAATCACTTTTTATTCCTTCAAGAGTCCTTAAAGTACAAAATTGGCTAGGGTTTCACCATCAACCAATGGAGGCTGCTCAAAAGAGCCAAAAGAGTCCATATTTATAGCTTTTGAGAGAGAAACAATGCAAAGGAAGCCCAAAGGTCACTTGGACACGTATAAATTTGAGAAAATAGGTTAAAATTTCATGAAAAAGGGATTTTAAATGAACCATGCAATGTCAAGGGGTCCAAATGTCCATACAACTCATGAAATTGATGAAAAGTGTCTCAAAAGTCCTTATCCTAGCTCAAAAAATTACCTTCATCATTTGGACTTGTTTGAACATCCCACTACTAAATAGGGATAATTTTTATGATGGGAATAAGATGGAATTAATTCAATCATGAAATTACATGCATTGGTTGCACTCCTACTCTGTTGGAAACTCTTGGAATGAGGTAATCACTGTTTATAGTTTAGAAAACTCCTTGCTTCAGTCACCCCTCACACTTGGACTCAAAAATGCCTTTATTTTTCCATGAAAACACATGGGAGGGAGTGAGTGACACTTTTAAAGACCCTCAATGGTCTTATAATTCTCAAATTCACCTTAAAAAGACATCCATTTGAGTTTTCCACACTTTTCACTCTTGTGCTCACTATGCCAGTTTTGACTGGCTGAAAGGAGAGCTCTAGTTAGGACACTTATAAGTTTTTTCATAGAATAAAATGACCATAATAATTTATAATAGGTCTTGATATTCCCATCAAACTTTATTGCACCTTTTGAAATGTCCTAGACCCTGTAAAACACAAAAAATAGTGAGAAACACCCTATTTTACATCCTGTCCATATAATTATGTATAGATCATTTACATGGATGAAATATTGAGTGAGTAATCTCCATGTTCCAATAGGTTTCATTTCCAAAATATTCCATTTTAATGGCTCTCCATGATTTTTTTCTCCATGGGGTTCTTCCAAGGGTTTTACTAGGGTTTTAGAGTGCTTTCTACTCTTAACTATTGTTCATAAATATGTCATGTTCAAATTTGAAAAAAATGACATAATTTTTTTTTTGAAGACCCTATCTAACTTCCCCTAGCCCCTTTTTTCCCCATGTAGATCCTTAACAAAGATATGAGCTTTATAAGTTGACCTATCAATCTTATTTCTCCACTTTCCTGCATGTTTGAGCTATCTCTAGGCCAAAAAAAATCTTATTGAAAGTTTATTTTCATAAAAAAATATCATACATGTCTGAATGCACTCCATAAATAGGACCCAATCATCTAGATAGCTCATTAAGGACTAAAAATGAAGGTAGATCCCCAATTGGCTCTAAGTCTCCTTAAGGTCTAATGGGCTTGGCACACCCCTTGCTAGTTTAGATTACTTGGGATGTTATAAGATGGTTTATTATACATGTTCACACCTCATTCATACTCACAAATCCATCACATAACCTTTAAAACACTCCTTTAATCTCTTTTGCCAATTAGGCCTAGTGGAAACTTGCCTAATTAGATTGTGTGCATGAAAAATTAGGTCATTTTAAAGTGTTAGAGATTGTGTGAGTGTTCATAATAATCCATCTTCCTTACACATCCCCTAATGTTTCTTGAATATCCCAAGGCCTCATCTTAATTCCTTTACTCATGTTGGCACCCTTTACTTGTTTTGTCAAAGTTCTGATTTTCATGAGTGGTTGATATTTGAGACAAAATAGAGAGGTATTTACCTTATCTAGTATGAAAAATGAGTGTTTTTAAATCTGTGCCAAGTCATAATGACCATTTAATTTTTTTTTGGCATGATTCCAAGTTTTAGATGCCAAACCATCTCTAAATGTCTAAAAAAGGGGCAAAAAACCCTATTTTCTTGCATTTTCCTCCAAATCCACTTGTGGATGATATTTCCAAACCAATGAAATGATTATATTCTATCTAAAAATTCTCCCCACATTTAAATTGTGCTCATTTAGTTTTTAAAACCATCCAAAACCCTTTTCCTTAGTGGATTCTTCATGTTTGCTCATTGGGCAAAGGTTTCCTAGCCTTCTTGTACGGACTGATGGTTTTGTCCAAGAAAGAAAAGTGATTGAGCATATTTTAGGAGTCTTAAAGTGTGTAAAACATTCATTTGACTCATCATGGATCATGTCTTGTGTATTTAAATCTTATTTTCACCCTTAGACAGTCCATGTTCCATTTAGCCCTTACTTGCTTAGACCCTGCTGACTGAGACAACATTGTTTGTTGATCCTTGCTATAGGTTTCCTTGATTTTTGAATTTTATTGTAATATTTATAAACATTTCCTTTAATTTATTGAGGTGGAAAAAATTTATTTTATATTATTTCATACCTTGAATGCCTTTAAACACCCTTTAAACCTAAAACTAGATCACTGTCTTGTAGACTGAGACATTTACTTTGTTGACTTGCCTGTAGGTGCTTTTCTCATTGGGAACTTATTTATTATGTGTGAAAGTTTTCTTGAATTTACCTCATTCTCACAAAAATTCATACTCATTCCTTAAACCATATTGAATGCAGTTTAAACATCACCAAGCATCAAGACTATTTCACTATCCCTTTGACTGAGACTCTTTGTAATTGACCCTGCTACAGGTGTGTATTGGGTTTATTGAAACCTTTTCATGATTTTGAAAATGATTTCTTCTAATCTTGATGGTTACCTTTCATATGAATTCACCTTGGGCTTATCATGGATGGGTTAAACACTATCAAAAGCCTTGACTGAGACACATCCTTTCTTAGGACCCTGCTGTAGGTCATCACAGGGGTTGATTAAGTGATTTAATGAGTAAAAGGCCTTTTGAATCTACCTTAAAAATTTCAACACTATCTATTTATCCCATAGTCACTTTGGATGGACTAAACCATATGAGATATTCACAAACCTTTCTTCAGTTTCTTTGCTTGTCTAACTAGATTGAGACACATGTAGGTGTCATTTCCCTACCTGAGGGTGTCTGTAGGTATCCTAGGAGGTGAATAAGGCTCTATCTCAACCTATCTCTTGATGAATTTTGTCCCATTTTTATTTATTATGCTAGCCTATTCATATCCTTCATGTAATTATGCTTAATATTTGTCCTCAAGGTAACAATGGCCATTCACCACTACAGGCCTATAGATATCATTAAGGTTTTTCAATGTGTTTTTAGGTGTGTTTGAGGCTTTAAAAAACCATCTTGACCTTGTCTTTTCCTATTCAAATTTGGCAAGGTCTTTGTCCAATGGTAGTGTTACAAGGTTCAGCCTTTTATATGTCTTGATGCATTTTTCAAATATGCTTTATAAGGTCCACCATAACCTCTTGGAGCTCTATTTTGCTCCTTTAGGGATTCCATCCCCAAACCCAATGTTTAACCTTCCAACATGATTCCATGCTTCCTTTTTATTTTAGGAGTTTTGTATGGGTTTTTCATGGTTTTCTTATGATGGAGATGACAAAAGAGAATGGGACATCCTTTTGGCCCCTTTGTACAACATCCCAACCTCATGCTCAACCACCTATAAAAGGCTTTTTTGAGAAGCAAAAGAGTAGATTGAATGTGGACAGTTAAAAACATGTGTGTGAATGAGAGTTCATATTCCTTTGATGAACCTTCAAATGAATTTTAATCAAAACAAGAAATTGTGGTCCCCATCCATCTCTCCTTACACCAATATGACGTCAACAGGGTTGTAGATGCATGTTTTGGGCTAGTTATTCAGACAAAATGTGGGAATTTAGGTGAAACATGATGGTATATATCTTAATACTATCCAAGTTCCATTTTCACTCCTCAATTATGTGACCTCCATATTTTTAAAATTATAACTAGCTTCAACACACCTGTTACAACATAAAGATCACCTATATGTACATGGAATTCAACGATCAAGGGCATTTCATGACTGAGATAACTTGAGACATGAGCACATGGTCAAATCTATACCTCATTTAACATGCAAAGGGAACCTCTCTCAACCTCCAAAGTCTTGAAAAAGACAAAACACCTTCATTACCACCTCATATATAGGATGAACAAGCTTATGCATGGAATTAAATTGAAACTAGGCATGAAGTTGGCAAATGGAGTAAGACAAGATTGTAAGCTACTCAAAGAATGCTATAGTGAGATAAAACCATGAGAGAAAGTAGTGATATAACCTAGGTATTTATTGGACACTCTTTCCCAATTGTATGAAACCTCTACAGGGGAAAAAACTTAGCAAGCAAGAGAGATCTCAACTAGAACTACACCTGGTGGTACCTCCTTGAAATATGCACTAAAACACACTTACAAACACTATGAAACTTCAAACAAAGAGTGGAGACCATGTGAGAAAGAATTATACATCTTATGGAGCCAACATCACCAACTAGTTCATAAGGATTTGGCAAAAAATGGAGCAAAACCTACAGGGTGCACCAAACAACTATCAAATCTACATAGTTAACTTGTTAGCAATGGTTCATACATCATATTTTACCAATATTTAAAATCAAATATTCATATCCCCAAATCATTTGTCATGAAACTACTTGTGCTTCTCGTACCGAGCAAAAACCTAAGGGTCACTTCAGTCTATCCAAAAAAACCAAAAATGTGTAGAATGGTTTTGGCTTAAAAATGACACTTGCAAATCAAACAAAGCATATATATGAGTTTTATCAAGATGAGGAGACCCCCTATGATCTTCCACATGTGGCATACTTCCCTATGTGCCACACAAATTCCATATTTCCTCTTTTTCAACTAATTTATATAATTTTAGTTAAGAAGCCTACAAGATTATGATGTAACTGACATATTTGACACTCCTACTAACGGATTGTATGTTTTACACAAAGTTAATACACTTAGGCACCTTGAGAAACATTCCATTTTCATTAATGACCCCTACAAGTACATAAAATAGCCCTAAATGGAAAAATTGTTTAATGTGACTAAGAGTAAATCCAATATGACCTCAAATGACATCATGTAACAAGTAATAATTCCTATTATAACTTATTAGGACCCCTTCAAATGTTTAAAATCCAAAATTTTGCCTAAGGGTGCCCAAATTTGACCAAAAAGTCAAATTTGGTCAACAGGTCATTGGAATTATAATGTTCATTTAATGATGGTAGTGAATCTTAATGTATTATGGGACATTTCATATTTAAGGCCTTGGTGGTTTCTTGAGAGCAATTAATGTAAGTAGGGGGATTATGTGGCTATATAAAAAAAATCTTACAGTTTTATAAGGCATTAAATTCTATATTGAAGAAAGAGTCTAATTACAATTGCAAGGAAAACTAAAAGCAATTATGTGCACATATCTAAAGAAGGGCTAGTGGAACTAAGTTATTTGGAACATATTTTGCAGTGGTTTTCATGTTTATAAACTTGTATTCTATGTTTATGGTTGTGTCTTTGATAATTTTAACATTGTATCATTAACAATCAGTCTAATGTTGTGTAATATCTCTTTGAAGCAATAAAATTCTATTATTATTCTATGAATTTATGTTGTATATTTGTGGGATACACAATATGAGACATATATTGTCTGAGACCTCTAACTATAACTACATCATTTGGTATCGAATCCATGTTACAACTCTGGGATTGAGTGATCAAGGTTGGTGTTCTTCATTATTTGTGAAGGTGGGTAGAGAATAAGAGGAGTACATAAGAGAGATCTGTGTAGGATTGTGAGTGGTATAACAACAATTCTTAAAGCTTGCAAGAGAGTGATATGCATATATTTTCAAGTGGTGCCAAAATAGATCTTGAGGAGTAAAATAGGTGTGATCTATGCAAGTTTGTACATGGTGCAATAACATATCTAGAGTGTTATGTTCTCCATATTATTAGGTGGGTATAGAGTTGAGAATTGATAAAAGTGGATAACTTGTGTAGGGTTGTAAAAGGTGTAACAATGGGTTTAAGGCATGCACAAGGATAATGCGTAAGAGATGGAAGAGGATTACATAGCCTTATTGGTTGGGATGAAGATTATGTTACAAGATAAGGTGGATGATTAACTAAAAAATAAGAAAAAATATATGTGGATTGCATCGTATGTTATGAAGATGAAGAGAAATAATGTTCCCTAAAACAAGTGAACCTTAGAACAGATTGAGGAAACTCTAGTGGATAAGAGAAAAATGATATGTATTTTTTAAGACATGGTGGTGGATGTAGAGGATGTGTAAGTGAGCACACATATAAATATGTTGAGGGAGAATATCTTCATAATGTGAAAGATGAGGTAGATGTAGAGCAGGCACATGAGGTGGCTATGATGGTAGATTAAGGAGATTCCATATCCAACCAAGGGGAAGAAGAAGGCCATATCTTAATTACAAAATATATGAAGGTAACTAAGTGGATGTTTGAGTTATTAGATGAAGATAGTGGTTGGAGCACAAAAGTGGATGTAGAGAGTGAAGAGGTTGATGAAATTTTAAAGTCATCATATAAATTGAAGCAATGCGAATGGAGGTTGTTAGAGTGGATGTGGTAGATTTATTTGAGGTTGCAATGAGATGAAAAAATATAATAACCTCAGGATCATTCCTTAATTAGTGATGAAGACAATTGTCAATGTTTATGATGCCCATAGTTGTGGTGAAATAATTAGCTTATGACCTAAACAAGAAAGGGCTGAAGAGGAAGTGGAAGAAGTAAGAGATTGACTCTTACTTAGGAAAGAAATGTGTATGATCATGGAAGTGTTGGAATTTATTTATAAGAGGTATGTAACAATAAAGGAAGAGTTAGTACACAAATAACTTAGGAGAGATAGAATAAGTGAAGTGGCATAAAGTCACAAATTCTAATAATGAACTAGAAAGGTGGATCTAGATGATTTTTTTCCATGCAATGGGAAGAGGGTGGATGAATAAGGCAAAATGTGCAAAGATACTGAGTAGAACCATAGAGTAAAATGAGTGGTTATGTAGAGGAAAATAATATTACCATGTATATGAAGGTGGACAAGAGTGTGAACCATAAATGCAAGAAAATTTCAATGTGTAGTGTCATAATGGGGGAGTAAAAGAGTGGATTTCACACTTCATACAGAGGAGGTCAACATAAGTAGAGTGGGAAAAACTCAACAATGAAATGAAGGTTTTTTGGAGGAGGAGGTTAGTTTTTTACCTAGTTCATCAACCAAACAAAATGGAAGGTGAGAGTTGTATCACATGGCAAAAAGGCATGCCAAGACCTTTAGATAGGGTCAAAAGAGTGGTTTTCCTACTCATCTTGTGTGTGTGAGAACTATTGTCATACATTTTTTTAATTAAGGTTAAAGGGGGGGGGGGTTACTAGGGACCCCAATCCATATAAGGAGTACAATATAATAGTAGAGTCAAGAAGACTCCCAAAACACAAGAGATTAGAATTTACAATTTAGGCTCATATAACCAAAATCATACCAAAAACATCAAAAATACTATTGAAATACCAATAGAAAACCACTATTTTCTCAAGCTCCCTTCCACATTTTCCCAACAAATGTTCATAGGTTTAAGGTTTGAATCAATCTGTTGAAGCACTTTGTACGATGGAAATTTTGAGCTATTGGATTTTATTGTGCAATTATATCAAAATACCCAAAATATCAATCTACTTCATAATTTAAACCAATTAGAATATAATGCAAGAAAAATAGACATTAAACCAACATTATAACCTAAAGCTAAATTCTCTAAACAAGATGCAAAATAATAAAATGACTAATTGATTATGGATTGATTACCAACGACTCAAATTTTTAGCATGATGGCATGATGTTGGCTTTATCAATGACTTGGATGAAAACATGGACTAGTCGATCATATTGACATGGATGATTTTATGGTTTTAATAGTTATCTTGGCCATAGAAGATGGGTTGGTTTAAATAGGCCATGGAGGGAAAATCAATGGAAAATATTCAAACTTAAGTTAGGAGGATCAATGGTCGAGGATTATCCAAGGAATTAAAAATTCCTTGGAAGCCTCTCAAACAGAGGCTTCTAGAGTGAAAAGGGCTAAGATAGAGAGGATTATAGAATTGTAGAATTATAAAATCCATTAGGAGATAATCAAGATTAGTTGATGATTAAGATAGGTGATTAGATAGGTGATTAGGGACTAGAAATATATGAGAGCCTAGGAATAGGATAGAGTAGGTGGGTAGGTGGGTCATGGGAATTTTAAATTCCCAAATATTAGAGAAGTGGGATAGGATAGGATTAAGTGATAAATGACATATTAGAATAATGATTAATTGGCTTGTGGGTATAAATAAGGTTAGTGGATGAAGAATAATGAAAGGGGATATTAGATAAATGACTAGAAGGGGTGTTATTAGGATGGAATTAAAAGAGATAAATGAGCTAAGTAGAATTAGTGTTGACTCATAATAATATTAGTGAAGATAAATGAATCAAACAAATTTAGATGTAAGTATTTTTCCCCTCTTTGAAAGGGCATTGTGAGTGGATGAAATGAAAGGAGTAATGGTCTTTCAAAGAATAAAAACATGAGATAGATGAATGTTAGTAGATGATGTTAGTGGACATATGATGCCCCCTCAAGGTGACATGTGGGGAAGAATGATATAGATGGCCACTTGGAAGAGGGAACGAGGGGTGAGATGTGATGAATAGATAAGGGGATGGGATTCGAGATGTGAGATAATGAAGAAAATGAATGCAACTTGAGAAATGAGCTACAAAGTGATGATGCCACTGGAAAAGACATATGCATAGAGAGTGGAAACATGATGATGATAAGATAAAAGGTTATAAGATTTAGATTAATCCTAGGCAAGAATGCATGCTATGGAGAGTTTTATACCAATATAATAAATTACATGATATGTCAACATATCCCAAGAAAGGACACATACTGGGAGAGCATCGGGCTAAAGATAAGACAATGATTTGATATGATTTATGATGAGTGTATCTCAAATTTGAATTCAAGTGATATGATGAAGGATATGAGAGAGAATAAAATGATATTATTGAGTGACCAAAAGATGAAGGGAAAGAATTGGTTAGTGTGATGCATCAAATCAATGATTCATAATGTGATTAATAACGATGATGTCCATAAAAAAGACACATGACAGGGAGTGAGAGATGATAATAAATTTATAGTTCTTTTTATTCCCTAATCAAATGAGGAAACCATAAAATTTAAATGATGAATTGACCAATCAATGATAATGGATGACTGATGGAAGAATAGATGGATGTTGTGATATGTTAGGCCCAATTGATAGGTGTGGGTGATTGATGAAAAATATTAAGGAGATGATTGTAGAGATGGTGATTGATCAATAAACTGATTGATTAATGATTAAAGTTATAGCTCAAGTATTTGACTGATGTACAATATGATGATGATAAGATATATGTGATGAAAAATGATGGAAAAATAGTAGAGAGTGGCCAAGAAGACTTTAGACACATTAGGTGACTAAAGACTACCTAAATAATCTAAAAAAAGCTCAGGCTAATATAGTTTAGAATAGAGTAGATGATGATGATAATTGTTAGACATTCTAGTTGTTAGATAGATGTGAAGTGTGATGATGATTAGATTGAGATTTGAGTTGAGATGTTAGATGCTGATGACTAGAGAGATGATAGATGATTGGTTAGAGGATATAGAAATTATGATAAAAGGACTCAGAGGAATGATTGGATATAGATGAGTAGACTGAAATGATTGACTTGGTGATGGGAATAAGATAATTAGACATTTAGACATGTGAGAGAGGAGAGGATAGATGATGAGGGTATCAATATGCCATTACTGTAATAAATATCATCATAATCTAAGCAATCCAATGTAAATTTAAAACTAGGCAGTATCCCTAATGATATAAGTATGACCAAGAGGACATTATGCCAAAGTGCATGATTATAAATGAGGGAAAATAGTTAACTCTACATCATCAAGGGAACCTAAAAGAATCATTATGGATTTTGGTGTCATCATAACATCTTTGTTCACTACCTTATAGAAAAAAATAAACATGATGCCAGACTAAAAGGAGCATCAGACAATCACATACATGAAAAAAGACATGCAAGTCAAACAACATAGAGCATATAAGTATTTACATGCAAGGTCATTGTCTTTTGTCAAATTATCCTGATGAGAGTTGATAAGATGATTGATCAGGTGATGTGTTGGACTAAGTTTGATCTGGGCAACAATTTAGGTGATAGGTTTACCCCAGTTGATGACAAAACTTCCAAGAGCCATAACTTTTGCATCGTAGCTCCAATTGACTCACCGTTTGAATCGTTGGAAAGATAAGAAAGAGAAGAACGTGGTGAGATGGCATGAAGCTCTAATTGATGTAGTTTAACTCTAGAAAACCCAATGGAAGTGCCCCAAATTTTAATTTTAGTAGTGCAGTCTAAAAATAGTAAGTTTCTAAAAATAGTAATTCCTCAAATTCTGTATTGTTGTAAATCATGGAAGTTGAACCAATTCATCTCCCTTGAGATTGGTGACCTTCCACATCCTCCCCCAACTTTAAAAACATGTAGAAATGAAGATGTAACCTAAAATGGAAATTAGACATCTCTTCTCAGAGATGAAAATATGTTTGGGTCTACAAATTTGATCAATAAAACATCTCTTCTTAGAGATAAAATTATTTGAATTGTCTTGTTCTTGTTTCTCGAATTATCTTTCAACCAAAGCTTTTGAGTTTTGGATCAGTGGTATCAGAGCGATTTGTCTTTAGAGTGTATGATCCTAAGGACAAGGTCAGATTACATGAACCCTGGGTGGAAAATAGATTCAATAGACTATCCACCTTTTCACTCCAAATGACTTCAAATGGTGGACAACATTGAGACATCTGATCCTTTCAAGGAAATGGTGAACAATTGATCCTACACAATTTCATAAATCATAGTCCATTCCAAGTTTGCATCAGGAATCAAATCAAAGTAAAACTACCCCACTTGATGACAAATCTTGATGCAATGGGGACCATTGCTTCTCAAGGAGGGAGGAATTATTTGGGTAATAATTCAAGTGATGGGTCTACCCCAATTGATGATGAAACTTTTGAGAGCCATAACTTTTGCACCGTAGCTCCAATTGACTCACCGTTTGAACTATTGGAAATATAAGAAAGAGAAGAATTTAGTGAGATGGCATGGATCTCTACTTAATGAAATTTGAACCCCAAAAAATCAATGGAAGTGCCCCAAATTTAAATTTTAGTAGTGTAGTTTAAAAATAGTAAGTTTCTAAAAATAGTAATTCCTTAAATTCTGTATTGTTGTAAATCATGGAAGTCAAACCAATTCATCTCCCTCGAGGTTGGTGACCTTCCACATCCTTCCCCCACCTTCAAAACATGTATAAATGAAGATGTAACCCAAAATGGAAATCAGGCATCTCTTCTCAGAGATAAGCATATGTTTGGGTCTACAAATTTGATCAATAAAACATCTCTTCTTAGAGATAACATTATTTGATTTGTCTTGTTCTTGTTTCTTGAATTATCTTTCGACCAAAGCTTTCAAGTTTTGGATCAAAGTTGGGCATGGTGATGTGATCTGAATTTACATTAAGGATAGATTTTGAGAGGATATATATTCCATCTAAAAAATAAGACATTGAATTTTAGGTTGATCATTGTCATAGTGAAGACCTCATTAAATTTTTTTTTATGCATCTCATGGTTTGTAAAATGGAGCTCATATGAAAAAAATATCACACATCAAAGATCAACTAGGGCAAGTAAAAAAATTGGGTTTGGATAGAACATCTAGTTGGACATCAACAAGTGGTGAGTGGTTGATAATTGGTGAGTCGAGATTGGACCACATGGTGGGTCCTCAATCCACCACATGGCTTGCCACCAATTATTTTATCATTGTCCAATTTTATATTATTTCCCAAATTTTCTAAACAAACTATATATAACTTACCATTTCCACATGACCCATCTATGTCACTACATTACATACCATACATGCCATGTTACATGCCCAAACATCCACGTACATGCCACATTCATGCCACCATGTCCATGTGAAAAACTCACCAAACCCACATGCCACCATAATCCCATAAAATACTTGATAATGACAAACACTTGGCACATTACGCCACAAAATTCATGGTTTTAAGCCCTACGTGCCACTCCCCACTATCACATGTGGGATTAATAGATTTGCATTACCCACCAAAAGTATTGGGATGGGTTTCATACCCTTATCCTCCCATGTAAAAGAGATAAGGCCCAACCAATTGGGCTACAAGTGTGAATGGGTATTTAAAGCTGGGAACTTGTATTTTTAAGGCATTTGAAGAAGTTAAGCAACCATTATAAAGGATAAGAGCTAGAGATCTTGGATGAATTGTAGAGGGTGCTAGAGGTAGAATTGGGGAAAAGTATGAAAATGGACTTATATTATTTTTTCCTAAGGAATAACTTTGCAGTTGATCAATTTTCATTTTGGAGATGTTTATAAGTATTTTTCAAGCATTTTTCCTAGTAAATTAACCAATTCAGGACCCAAAGATGTAGGCCATCATGCCAAACTTTGTTATCAATTGTGTGTTGAATATCTTGAATTATTCTTGTTAAATTGATGTTTTATAAGTCAAAATTTTAAATTATTCTATAAAGACTATTTTAAATCAAAATTAAAATATGTAAGCGTATTATTACTTCAGTTTATAGATCACATTAGTATCAGAGTGGTTAGTGTGTTGGGATAACTTCTATTTAGGAATTATTATAGTGCATCAAGTTTGATATCAAAACTAAATTTGTAGGTGAATTTGTGATTTTGTTGTTTTAACCAAATTTAGTTATTGTAGAATAATGGATCTAATGCTAACTCAGAGTTAGTTGTTACTAGATTTCATTATCACTGTGATAATGCAATACATATAATCTCAAGAGTAAAGTTGACAAGCGGTAGAACAATGATAGGAACAATAAATCAAGAGGCTCCAATAGAGCATTGATGCACTATGAGCAAAACTATAGCAAGAACATTGGTAGAAGCAAAGGATGCATGGAAATTTAAATATTTGTGGACATTGTGCTCAGTGAGGTCATATTGCTAAAAAATGCTAGATCCTACATCCCAATCAAGCTCCATTATGGTTTAGAAGATGGAATGAGGAAAGAGGCAAAGCACTAGCTGAGTCTAGTAGCAATCAATCAATTTGACCAATATTACCTCATTAGGAAACTCCAGAGTCTCTAATGTGATAGTTGTTACTGATGGAAGTGCTAGATATTATGCTACACTATGAGGAAACTCAAAGGTAGAATTGCATTACTATTGCTGAAGGAAGTTCATGTAGATCTATTATAACTAAAGTTCTAGAGCCAATTATATTACTAAAAGTCTCACACAATGTCTACAACTAAGGATTCTTCCATTACCCAATACTAAGACATTTGGAGGAGTTGATGGAATAGTACGTGGACATGTAACTCATTATGACAACCTATATTTTGGCATCATAGGACTATTCTTTGACCAATTAGCTCTTGATATAATTCCATGAGAAGCTGAGGAGGTAACTTTAGGTCATTATTATCTCACATCTCGACATGCCAAAAACACTTCATCAGGAGAAGGAACCCAATTGATGACTAATCATACCTATGAGATTCAATTTGGGACAAGCCAAACAACAAAGGTACATTCTAGTTATAGCAATGATTCTTTTAATTTATATACTCCTGCTAGTCATATTAATGAAAATGATGTTGAAAGTCTAGAAACAAATAATGCTTTAATTATCAATGTATCTTTTGATGTACATTCTGAAGATGAAACTAATGAAATCAAATCTTCTATCTATATTGACAATGTTAGGGATACTAAATGTACTAGCCCTAAACATTTATCAAGTTCATGTGTTAATACATTTGAAAAGCACATGATAGGAATAGGTTCTAAGCTGTTAGCTAAAATGGGATTTGAAGGAAAAGGCCTCGGCATTAATGGTTAAGGAATTGTTCAGCGTATCCAAGTGGTAAAGAGACCACTCCATGCATGATTAGGATATGGAAGTGAAGGACAAATATCCCAAGAAACTGAGCTGAAGAGTTATTCAAGAAATAAGTCAGAACACCCTGAAGAGTTGAAGGAAGCATTATTAGAAGATTAAGTAGTTAAATCTAACAAGACATCTTCAAATGACTTATCAAGGTATGAAAAGAAGAAATAGTCAAATGTATCTTATAATTATACCTCAAAAATCCTTATAAGGATGCTTAAGAGACATGCAAGAAGAAAATTATCAAAATAAAATTACCTAAAGAAGACATGAAGTTAGGTTTTTACTTCAATGCTAAAAGGAAAATACTGAAAGAAGATAAGTAAAGTCAGTAAAATCCTAAGGCAAAGGTTGTAACTGCATCTTCAATGAAGTAGAAGATAGAGTCTTGTTAGTTAGAATCAGAGACAACATCATCAAAGAAGATGATAGTCAATGAGAAGGTGACAATTTAGAAATTGTCACCCTGGAAAGAAAAGTAATATTTCTTCAAAAGAATAATAGTTAAGCATTCTAAGATAGATGCTATTTTTGATAAAAATTATCAAAATAATATGATCTAGATGATGTTGTAGAAACCCTAGGTTTGGAAACTAAGCCACATTCCCAACCCTATTATTTAGATAAAATAGATGATGATAATGGTGTATATATAAATAAAATATGTAAACTAGGGTTTGCAATTACCTCTAAATTTTAAGATGAAGTTGAGTTAGATGTAGTTCCACTATAGTTTAGTGGAATTATCCTAAGTAAACCATATTTATCTCTAAGAAAAGAAACTTACTCCAAGAAGTAAAATTGATATAGCACTTCTAAAGGTGAGATAAAATATCTTGTGCGAGCACATTGACAATAACCATTATAAATAAATGGTGCATTCAATGTTTTTATACCCATGTATGTTGTAGCTATGAACACTACAAGACAACATAAAGATGTCATCATGAGAAGCATCAAGAATAGCTCAAAAGATAGGTTGTATATTTTAATCTATATAGAGTGTGAAAACATGCACACAAATTTGCCTTATGTTTGTAAGACCTAGGCATTGTTTATAAATGCATAAGACCCAAGTATGGGAAATGTTTGTAATCATTAAATACAATTATAGTGTTTGTAAATACCCAATAAGGGTAATATTTGTAAATTGTGTTGCTATGTAAGACCCTAAGAGGGAAATTGTAAAATGGTGGTTGTTATAAGACTAGGTGACATGCAACAGTCCAAATTTGAAGACCTAAAACTAATTGAAATTGAGGAAATCATTCAAGCTGGAGCCATGAAAATATCCTCATATTGAGTACCAGGTCTAGTACCAAATTTTTGATGATGAAAAGCCTTCTCAGTGGGGAGGATTGATCTATGAGGATCTATATTCACTCCAAAAAATAAGAAATTGAATTTCAAGTTGATCATTTTCATGACAAAGAGCTCATCGAGAGATTTTTTATGCATCTCACGGTTCATAAAATGGAGCCCATATGCATAAAATATCATGCATCAAAGATCAACTAGGGCAAGTAAAAAAATTAGGTTTGGATATAACATCCAGTTGGACATCGACAAGTGGTGAGTGGTCGATAATTGGTGAGTGGATGACAAGTGGTGAGTGGATATTAGACCATATGGTGAGTCTTCAAGCCACCATGTGCCTTGCCAACAATTATTTTACCATGGTCTAGTTTTATATTATTTATCAAATATTCCAAACACACCATATATTACTTACCATTTCCACGTGACCCATCTATGTCACCATGTTCCATACCATACATGCCATGTTACATGCCCAAACATCCACATACATGCCACATTCATGCTGCCATGTCCACGTGAAAACCTCACCAAACCCACATGCCACCACAATTCCCATGAAATACTTGATAATGCCAAACACTTGGCACATTACACCACAAACTTCATGGTTTTTAAACCCTACGTGCCACTCCTCACTACCACATGTGGGATTAATAGATTTTCATTACCCACCAAAAGCATTGGGATGGCTTTTGAACCCTTATCCTCCTGTGTAAAAGAGATAAGGCCCAATTGCTTGGGCTATGGGTGTGAATGGATAAATAAGGCTGGGAAATTGTATTTTTAAGGCATTCGAAGAAGTTAAGCATCCATTGTAGAAGCTAAGAGCTAGAGAGCTTGGACAAATTGCAGAGGGTGCTAGAGGTAGAATTGGGGAAAAGTCCAACAAAGGACTTATATTATTTTTTCCTAAGGAACAACTTTGTAGTTGATCACTTTTCATTTTGGAGATATTTGTAAGTATTTTTCAAACATTTTTCCTAATACATTGGTTAATTCAAGACTCAGAGATGTAGGCCATTATGCCGAACTCCGTTATCAATTATGTGTTGAATTTCTTGAATTATTATTGTTAAATTGATGTTTTGTAAGTCAAAATTTTAAATTATTCTATAAATTAATATTGTAGAGTAAAATTAAAATACGTAAGTGTATTATTGCTTAAGTTTATGGATCAAATTTGGTCATTAGCATAGACTAGGGACTTGGATTAGGATAAGACTGCAAAAGACATATGACAAGATGACTAGGATGTTGAGACAAGGCAAGAAGACAAAGTGATAAGACCATTAGGACATACATCAAGGTACGATGATAATGAGATGGACAACTTAGGACATAGGAGAAGGTAGGATGATAATGAGATGGATAACTTAGGACATAGGATAAGCTGTCTGGGATATATAGGACATATGACAAGACAACACAAGATAAGACAACTTAAATGATTTGGGTTTTTTTATATTTTATAATATTTAGGGTTTTTAGAATATTTTAATTTTTAGGTCTTTTTAGAATATGCATGTACACTATACAAATGGGTTACTAGAAAAAGGAATACCAAGCCTAGCAACCAAGATAATGATATATAGAATAATGGATGGGATGATAAAAGGATGAGGGTGATGCTGAAAAAGAGATGAAGACCAAGGAAAAATGGACTAGGTTTCACCAATGACCACATCGTAAAGGAACCAAATGTCTAGTTGCCTAAGTGTCCATTAGGGGATATGCTAGGATGATTCCAAATCATTTCTCAAGACATCTTCCACTCCCTTATGAAGGGAAACATTGGAAAGAATGATCAATGTGTGTGATATGATGGGAGATGATATGGATGGGATTGACAAAGGATAGATTTCCCCCTCAAGTGTAGAGGTACAATGCAAATAATAGATTATTTTACCATGATGTTAAAAACTAGTTTTCATCATGTTACTTACCCAAGGCACTAGAAGACTAGTTTTTGCCATTCAATGAATGATTTTCATTATTTATTTATTATTTTTATTTTTTGAGTTTTTTATAATTTTGATTTATTAGAAGTGGGTGAGATGCAAGATGCAAACATTATCGTGATCTTAAACCAAGTACCTATTCTATAGATACATGATATTGGGATCATGTTATCTATGTTGGATGTATTGATGTCCTTGTGACCCTTACTGAATGTTGATTGGGACCCCTCTAGACATCTAGACCAATTGTCTTCATCACCTCTATAAGAGATAATGTTTCTTGGGAAGGTGATGTGAGGTATGGATTGGATTAGATTTTGATGTTGATGTGTGATTGGGAGGTGGGACTATCAATCTCACACACCATTGGAGATATTAGACATTCCACATTTTATTGGTGCCATATCACAAATGATTTCAAGAGATCTAAGAATTGTGGAATACATGATTCTTATGTGATCTGATTATTTATAGGATTAACATTCATGCTAATAGTGATTTTGACATTATTTTGATTTAATTAGATTTGACTTTGACTTCCCCCTGGTGCCTAATTTTGGGCTTCACCAGAGGAGATTGATTTTGATATATGATGATTATTTTGACTTTAATAGTCCCTTAGTTATTCAATGAGAGTTTCACTAGGGGAAGACACTTTTTGATTAGGCCAATGATTTGAATTTTCTTGATTTGGACTTGTTGGATCAAAGGTGATTTGACTATTATGTATGACTTTTTGAATATGGTCATGGAACTTTGTTTTTTTGACACATGCTATATTATTTGGAGAAGAGTCCAACGATTTATGTTCCTATTCATCCCTATGGAGGGAGGTGATGAAATGATCATTGATAGTAAGAAAAGGGTCTACGATAAATGAAGGTGGGGGAGATGGTAGGGTGAGGTCAATGAGTGGTGATTGGGAATCATTTTCCTCATAGGGGTTTCTAAGAGACCTAGTTTTGACATTAGAGAATATCTCCTCAAGATCAGCAAAAGGAACACTAAGACTCGCTGTAGGACATGTATCCAAGGTGAGATTAGATCTACTCTGATAGTCTTAGATAGATAAAACCTATAAAAACTCTATTATGACTTCATCATCTTGATTGGGATCAAAAGATATGCTTGGTGATTGATTGTCATTTGAATTGGAGGTATCTTCAAAAGGGCATCCATAGTCATCATATGCTACAATATATATGAGGTATGATGTTTTTTGATGAGGAATTTGATTCAGACACTTGCATTAAACTTCATCTAGATGTAGATAAAATTGGTGTTGACTCCAATGATGATTATAATGTACATTAAATGATGTTGTTAGTAGAAGATTTATTGTCCACAAATAACCTATCAACATGGGGTATTTTATATGGTGGGTGAGAGGAAGATGATGGAGGGACAATAGATTCACTAAGGATAGGACCATGGAAGGACTCATGAGAAAAGGGAGGAATAGACTTATATGGAATAGAATCATCTTCGATGGAGGATTTGTCAAATATGAGGGGACCATGGAAGATGGAAGTGGTGTCTTGTTCTTGCCTTGGAAAGGGAACAAATTGATCATGATTGGGAATGGAATCTTGGAATTCCTCTTCTTATTCAACCAAGGATGTATAATCATCTAATTCATTCTCTATTTATATGTCACCATGATCGATGAGATCTTGGACATAGTTTTGTAAATTATGACATCGATTAATGATATGCCCCCAAGTTTGATGATATACACAATATTGGTTATCTTTATACTAAGAGGGCTTAGGCTTGGTAGGATTAAGATCTCGTATGGGTGGATAGACCATCATGATATTGGAAATGAGTTAGTGGAAGAGGGATTTTAAGGACATAAGAAGAGAAATATAAGGGATCTCTTCACTTCATGACTTGCATGTAGAAGCACTAACCTTTATATTAGATGGGTTTTGACATGACTTGGTAGGTAGACTTGTAGTCGATGAGGTGGTTAAGATTGGATTGCCTTTGCTAGTATAAAAGGGGCAGATGATTGACTATGACTTTTGAATGGAGGATTTGAATGTGACTCACATAGATGGGTGCATAATGGAGGTAATGTTGGATGAATTGGGTCAAATTTTGTTGGACATGGAGTTCTCATCTTAATGAGGTGGTAAAGGACCATATCCCTATTGGTGATAAAACATTATTAAATTAGGGTATTGACCAAATTTATTTTAGATGCCATAGATCAAGATGGGAGAATGTATGAATTATGTGCTTCTCTATCCGTAATCGACATGTATGGGGGATTGAATATAAATATTAAGGGATGAAGATGGGATGCATGAAACAAATTTTGACAAAAGGATTTCTATAGTCTAATCTCAAGTTTGATTTGATGTTTGATGGGGTAAGACAATATCAAGTAGACCAAATTAGGATGTGAGCTAAAATTTGATGATTTTGACTAGATTCTATTAGGTGATCCACAACAAGATCTAAGATCGACAAGGGGATAGACTGGCCCAAGAGATTGATTTTGATTAGGGATTGATTGGATTAAGACCAATTCAAGACTAATATGATCAACTCAAATAGGATGAGATGGTTAGATTAATAGGTTGATAAGATTATGATTATGTATATTACTTGTTATCACTAAATCTTTCACCCTAGAGAGGGTTTTCAAGCCTTCTATAGATTGAGTGAAACATTGGATTACTTTTAGAACTGTGGGTTGCCTATATCAGAGGTAAACCTCTAGGTTTAAGGGCTAGCTCCATAGATTAGTATTTGATAGTTTATCACCTACCCTAATTGATTAATTGGATGAAAAGGGATAGAAGGAACATAAAAGTAACCTATTTTAATGAGGTGATACACCAAATTGATTTCCAATAGACTACCATATACTTTCACTATGAAACATGGCTCACAATACTAGTCTTAACATCCTAGATTACTCTAACATATGTGTTTCAAACATAGAGGTGATATGAAATTTAATTATCAAGTTGAGTAAATAAGAGGTCATATTATAGACATTGATGCTATGCCTTACACTTAGAGATAGACAAATACACTAACTACACTTCATGTGACCTATTAGAGAAAGAACTACTTGCACCAAACATGAAAGAGTAAAGAGAACACAAGAATAAATAGTCATCACTTGTCATTCCACTATTCACTACTTCACATTGTTAGACAATAAGCTATGATCTTAAAACTACATTTTAAATCTTTATTTCAAAGGAAAATATAGTATTCAAACCCAAAGGGCTTTTCCATACTAGGTGTGGATCTTGTTAACCATTTTGGCCCTGCAGGCCAAAATTGGTCCCCTTCCCTTGCTGTTCTGAGCTAGTTTTAGATTTGATTTTTTCACAAGTATTTTGGCAAAAGGAGGAACCAGTTCAATGGTTTGATGTTAGGGTCCAATGCCATGAGATTTCCAAGAATGTTGAACTTAAACTTTGAACCATTTTTGGTTCATCAGCTTGGTTCAACAGCTTGGTTCAATGGCTTGGTTCATCAGCTTGGTTCAATGGCTTGGTTTAATGGCTTGGTTCATCAGCTTGGTTCAATATATTGGTTCAAAGGTTTGGTTCATCGGCTTGGTTCAATGCTTGGTTCAAACACTTGGTTCAATCGCTTTGAACTTGGAAGTATTGAACTGTTGAATCATTAAGCTGTTGAACCATTGTTGGTTCAAGCGATTGGTTTAAGCAGTTGGTTCAATCGCTTTGAACTTGGAAGTATTGAACTATTGAACCGTTGAACTGTTGAAGCATTGATTGGTTCAAGCAGCTAGTTCAAGTGGTTGGTTCAAGCGATTGGTTTAAGCATTTGGTTCAAGTGCTTGGTTCAATCAGTCGGTTCAATCAAAGGGTTCAATTAGATGGTTCAAAGTGGTTGGTTCAAGTAGTCAAATGAATAAGTAAAACACAGTATTGAACCATTGAACTGTTGAACCATTGAACCAATTATTAGTTCAATCAGTCAGTTCATCAAAAGGTTTAAGGGAGTCTCCCAAAGCCTAAAGGACAAGTTCCCTTGTGAAGGGAAGGGAACTCTTGCAAAGGGATCAAAGAAAAGGGTAAAGGAATTGACCAAATGGCGACGGGTGTGTGAACATCAACTTTATGACAATGAAATAGCCATTGATATTTAAATAAAAGGCACAAACCCAAATGAATTCAAAGGCTTAAATCCAAAAGGAAGAAATCATCGAGGAGGGAGTCCAAAGAGCTGAATAATTAGTAGAAGATAGCCCCCAAAGGATGAAGGAACCAGAAAAGACAAAGCTAGGAAGAGGTAAAAGAGCCAAGTGCAAAAATAGACAAAATAGTCCAAGTGGCAAATGAAGGTGTCAACTCAAGGAGTTACTCCTGTAGTTGACATAGTATCTACCAAGTGGTCATTAAGGGGTGTGAACAGTAAACAACGTGACCCATTTTTATTCATTTTGCATTGATGAGCAGACAAACCACATGAATGACTTAAAGGAGAGGTCTTATTTGCAAACAAATGATGCGGCCCATAATTTCACATATAACATTTAATATATCTTAAACACCTAAAATCAAAATAGGAGCTAACACAACATTATCTATCAAGCCGCTTCCTCTTCCTAATGCTCAAAATGCACATGGGCCATTTGTAAAAGGGCACCAAAAGACCTTTTTCTTCCTCTATATATTGAAAAACTTCTCATTTTGAGAAGGGATCTCTCATGTTGTAAGGTGAAGCCCTACTAATTTTCACTTGGAATTAATAAAATATGCATTTTTTACCTCTATTCTAGTTGGATATATCTCTAAGTGTGTCTAAGTGTTAAACTTGTGTTCAGTCATTTCTTTCTTAATGCTTTCACAAGCTTGATGCCAACGCACCTGGTATATACAAAGTGCCATTCTTGCAAGTTACAAGAAGAGCTATATCTGGAGTACAGAGGTAGAAGGAGGTTACTAGATAGTGTGATTTTACTACAGTGCCTATGGTAAGTCATTTTTCTGTGTCTCCATTAAAGCCTCCCTGTTAAGCTCTCTGCAGCCTAGTCCTTTTACTAGTTAAAGTGTATGTATGTGTTCTTATGTTTTAGAGTGTATGAGTAGATCAAACTTGTTTGGTGCATCACCCTCTTAGGTTAGGTTATATTTTTTAGTAATATTTCTCCCTTTTCAACCCCCCCATTATATATATATATATATATGTATGTATTAGCAACATTATTGGAATAACTCATATGCATCAGAGGGAGCTAGCCCTTATCTAGAGGCTCTCCCCTTAATGTTACCAGACCCATAGGCAAGAGAGGAGTTTCCATCCTGATGCATGAAAGGTAGGAGCTCAGCCTCCTATCGAGGGTGCACTCCACAGCATCAACAATTTTTGGTACACCCAGTGGGACAAAGTTTTAACACTTAGCAAAGTTCTAGGATTGATGTTGGTCCTATTATAGAAAAATCAACCATTTTCAACATCTGACAACTCCACTAGTAAGAACATCAGTCTCTGACCAAAGACCAATCTAACCTTTTATGCCTAAAATCACCACATGATCTACTACTAGGGGTGTCCCTTTTGAACTCATTAAATTGCCATCGAACTTAGCAAAGCGATTGAGGTTTGAAAAAACCCATCCTTATTCAGCAAATCACTTCCCAAACCTGCTATAAGAAAATTTACAAGAAGGCCTCAGTTGAATCCTGTCATAGCCATGGCTTTACCTTTTATAGCTTTTCATGGTCAGAGTCCTTTGAATCTCCTATATTATGACCCAATTCCAGGGGCAGTCCTTAAAAGTGTGCCTCCTTTTAATAGAGAAAGGCCCATTACTACCATTGAACACATCCAAAATGTTGTTAACCTCTACAACATCCACAATGTCATTGAGGAAAACATTGCGATCAGATTGCTGGCATTGTCTTTCAAGGGCAAGGTTTTGGATTGGTATGGGACTTTGTCCATGAATTCAGTCGATTCTTGGAATGAATTGTGTACCATTTTAATGAACTAATTTGGGGAGAAGAGTAACCACCTCTCACTTGCTGAGTAGCTAACCACTATGAAAATAGCTCCACATGAATTCATGTAAAATTTCAACACTCAGTTTCAGAAGACATGGGATAGAATCCCCATTCTGGTAAGGCTAACTCTAAGCTATGCTTTCCTCTATTATTTGAAAGCATTGAATAATGACATTGCTATTATGTTACAGTCCATGGGAGGACATGTGCTACCTGCTACCTATGACATAGCTATAACAACTGAGAATTGCCTAGTGCAGGCAAAAAAGATAGCCCCTATGCCTCATATGCTGCTCTTTCCTAAAATGTTGCCTCCAATCTAGACTGCTCCACCCACCTTGGCTCTTCTACCTAGCATATAAAATCCAAATACTACTTCATCTAATGACCTCCATGAAGTCAAAAGCCTATTATAAAATGTAACAAATGAACTAGGGGCTATTAAAAGGTAGCAAGCTCAAGGCAACCAACCAAATCAAGGATATCAGCAATATGGGTAAGCAAATAGACCCTCTTTGTAGAATTACATCAAGGGAAGGGTTAGTTTGCATAGGCCAAACCTTTTCAAATCTATAATTTAGGCACCCCTTCATCATCCAAGGCTCTAGTGCCTGCTCAAAATAATCTAGTCTAGGAACAACCCAGTTGCTCAACCATGGGATATGGTCATGATCAATCTATTTATATGAATGAAATGTTGAGTCACTACACAAATGTATAAGACAATCTAGCAGCCACCAAATTCCCAAGCTTTGAGGCTTCAATGCAACTCGACATGGGCAGTATTTAGACTCAACCTGATTTTACTCTCATGAATCACCTAGAGGGTGAGCTATATGCAGTCAATTACATGGGTAGTGTAGATAATTAGGGCGAATATGTCACAGCCAGCACAAGGTCCAAAAGGAGATCAATGGAAGAAGCTCAAGTAGCTACCCAAACATCAGCACCACCTTCTTCATCACATGTAAACCAGAAGGTTCCAAACTTTAGACCTCTGATTGCACCTTTAGCTCCTTGGCTTGTGCCTCAGGCTGTAAGTAATCCTAAAGAAAATATGAAAGAAGGAAACCCTTGAGCCAATGTGGTAGACCAAATGAAGAAGTTTCACATGAAAATCTCCTTGTGGGATTCATTATCAATACCAGGACAAAAGGACATGCTGTAAAAGGAATTGCATGAGCTGAATGAACAAGCTATCCCAACAAAAGTCGATAACATTATGATGATGAATAGATAGCCTTCCACATCAAGCCAAGTTAAGAAAGAAGAAAAGGTTCCCATTTTTATTTGTCCTTGGTCATAGGAGATTTCTTGGTGCATAATTGCATCATTGATAGTGGAGCAAGCACCTCATTGATGCCTAAATGCATAACATATAAATTGGGGCTAAAATATGAAGAAATGACTAAGGGAGTCTTATAGCTAGATGGAACACCAGGAAAGACACTTGGGGTGGTGAAAGGTTTGAGATTGATGCTACATGCCTACCTAACCTTATCAGTTCCCCATGATGTGGTAGTGGTGGATGTCCTTCCTTTGGTATTTGCTTATCCAGGGATTTCACATCTAAAATAGGTAGCTACCTAGCAACAAACTGGTCCTATCTAGTTTTTAGAACCAAGTATGGGACTAAGGTCAAGATTAAATCAAAGCCACTCCACAAGGATCATTTGGAACCATACATGCTCAAGGTGGCAAATGTCAGCTATGCCATTATTGACCAAGAAGAATTCCAAGTGGATCAATCTCCACCCTCTGCCCTTGAAGAGTTGTTGACCTACTCTTAAACAAATGGGAAAGTGATAACTTTGAGCATGATCCTTAGAAATTCATAGAAGAGGCAAGCCTTGGGATTTATTGCATGCATGAAGAGGGTAATTTTGTACCAAATCTGATGAAAGCAAGCCAAGAAAGCTCAGGTTTATGACAGTTGTTCTTTGATGGCTCAAAAAGTAAATTGGGAGTTGGTGGTGGAGCGGTGCTAGTTTCTCCTTCAAAAGAGAAATACTTTTTGACTTTCAAGTTTTAATTTTCCTATATGAGCAATGTTGTAAAGTATGAATGCATCATCTATGGTTTGGAGTGGGCGAGGAAAAGAGGAGTCAAAGAGCTACAGGTTTTTGGTGACAATGAGCTGATTATAAATTAGGTAAGGAGCCAAAATCTGATAAAGAATTCTTTGCTTAAGTCCTATAAACATAGGGTATGGGACTTAGTGGAGAATTTCCTTGCTTTCAATGTTACCTCAATTCCTAGAGAGCATAACAAGCAAGCAAATAGGTTGGTAGTAGTTAGTGCCTAGTTTGATATCCCTAGGGAAATAGGCTGAGACTGCAGTTCATGCCACTTGAAGGTAGTAACCTAGCCCTTTGTACCTGACAACATCACTAACTAGTAGGTGTTTGACAGTGACCAAAAAATTGAACTCTTTTTACAAGAAGAAGTTGAGTTCATTGCTATGAACCAGGCTAAGCTATAACAATAGTATGGCAGCCAAATTATTCAGCTAAAGAAAAATAAACTTCCAAAAGGCTTGGTCTCCCTTGAGAGTATCTTTAATGAAGATGACCAATTGAAAAGTGATAAGGCAAGCATCAAAAAAAAGGAGGAGAACTATGAGAAGGTTTAAATATTCAAATATAAGCTACTTGCACTTGGGAAAGTGTGCATGGACCATGAAAGGTAGACCTTCACCTTGTTGTGTTAGGAGTTTGTTGATGTCTTCACCTGGGAGTATAATGATTTGAAGGGTTTTAACCCAAGTTTGGCCCAACATACCATCAAGCTAGAGGAAGGTGCCAAGCCAATCAAGTAGATGCAAAGGCCTATCAACCCAAAGATTGAGCCTCTCATGTGGAAGGAACTCACCAAGTTGATTGAGTCTAGGATAATATTTCCAATCAAACACTCCTTTTGGCTAGCCAATCTTATTCCTATCTAAAAAAAGAATGGGGAGATTAGATTATGTGTAGATTTCAGAGACCTCAATAGAGTCTCTTTGAAAGACCATTATCCTCTCCCAAACATGGAGCATATCCTTCAAATGGTGATAGGCAGCGAGTGTTTCTCCCTCCTGGATGGGTATTCAGGATATAATCAAATTTTGGTGCAAGACTGTGATGAGTACAAGACAACTTTCACTACCAAATGGGGGACATTTGCTTATAGGAAAATACCATTTAGACTATCCAATGTTGGTGCCACCTTTTAGAAAGCCATGGACATGGCCTTTCGAGGCCTGATAAATAACACTGTGCTGGTATATCTTGATGACATGACAATATTCTCTAAGGAGGTGGGCCAACACATGAAACACCTCAGATAAATCTTTGAGAGGTGTAGAGAGTTTGGTATCTCTATCAACCCAAAGAAATATGTGTTCGTTGTCCATGAGGGTAAACTCCTTAGCCATGTGGCTTACAAAGAAGGCTTGTCCATTGATCAAGAGAGACTTCACTCCATCCTAGAGCTGTCCTTGCCTAAACATAAGAAGGGCCTACAGAGCTTCTTCAGTAAAATAAATTTCATCTGGAGGTTTATTCCAAATTTTGTTAAGGTAGTCAAGCCATTGAATTGTATGCTAAAGAAGGATGAGAAGTTCATGTGGATAGTGCAAAGAAAGGATAGTTTTGAAGAGATCAAGTAGGCTATATCCCAAGCTCCTACTTTGATCAACCCTGACTTCACCATGGTTTTCAACCTCTACACCTTCTGAAATGAAGAGGTAATCTCTGCCATGCTTACTCAAGTGAATGGTGATAACCTTGAACAACCACTTGCATTTTTTAGCCAAGGCCCTGAGGGTTTTGAGGTTAGGTATACATATGTGGAGAAGCAAGTCCTTGCAGTCATACAGAGCCTAAAGAAATTTAGACATATGCTATCCAATAGAAGGATTCACCTCATGGTCCCTCATCTTAGCATCAAAGATTTCTTAACCAACTATGATTTGAATGAAAAGAGAGTGGGATGGATCACTAAGGTATGGAGTATGATGTAGATGTCAAGATCACCAAGCTGGTGAGAGGAAAAAGCCTATGTGAACACCTTGCTACAGACCTTAAACAATAAAGAGAGGATAGTTTTTTAATTCATGATGCAGCTACAGGAGAGGAACTAACTGTTATGAAGGATTGGACATTAGACTTGAGGCATTTCCTTCTCAATGGTGAGTGCTTGCATGGTATTGATAGGACCAAGAGGATATATTTCAGACTCTAATCTCTCCCCTATGTCTTGATAGATGGAGTGTTGTTCACAAGGGATCTCTCAGGAGTCCTTTCAAGGTTCATAGACTTGAGTCAGGCCGATAGGGTGCTGTCTGAGTTCCATGATGGGCTAGCTAGTGGTCACTTTGCTCCTAGGCCTACAGCTATGAGAATAATGAGAGCTAGTTACTTTTGGCTTACTCTATTCAAAGACACTCATGCTTGGGTATGAAAGTGCCAGAAGTGTGCACTCTTTGATGGGAAGCAATGGATAGTTGCCATGCCTTTACAACCTATTCAAGTAGTGTAGCCATTCATGCAATGGGGCCTTGACTTTATAGGGATGATTAACTCTCCCTCCAACACTAGACACAAGTGGGTCCTAACTGCCATCGACTACTTCATAAGATGGGTAGAGGCTATCGCTTTGAAGGAATCCAACAAAAGTGCAGTCCTAAATTTTTATGAGGACCTGGTGGCAAGGTTTTGGGTTTTATCTACCATCATCTTAGATAATGCTTTAGCTTTTTTGGGAACTAAAACAAGTGAATGGGCATTGAGATATGGTATCTATCTTAGCACTTCATCAAATTACTATCCATAGGGGAATGGGCTGGCTGAGTCCACTAATAAGAATCTGATTAAGATTATCAAAATAATAATGGAGGATAATTAGAGAACTTGGCATGCCAAGTTGAAAATAGCCTTGCGGGCAGATAGGGTCACTCTAAAGAGGGCAATTGGTAATTCACCATACATGCTCATGTATGGAAGGGAAGCTAGGCTTCCTATTTCACTTGAGTTGCCAACTTTGGACATTGCTCACCAACTACAGTTAGAAGAAGGCAATAGCATGGAGGTTAGGCTATGCGAGTTGATGGAGCTTCAAGAGACAAAGGACTAGGGTATGGCTTCTAGGACTAGCCACCAACAATAGAAAAAGAAACACTTCAATAAGAGATCTTCATCAAAAAGTTTCTCTAAAGGAGACATCATCTTAAAATGGGATGCAGATTGAGCTAAGATTGGAAAGCATGTAAAGTTTGATGCCATATGGAGTGGTCCATACGTCATCACTTAGTGCAACCAACACAATGCATTCCAACTCTCCAGGTTGGATGGTGAAGAACTATATATCCTAGTAAATGGGATACATCTTAAGCATTATCACTGAGCCCTCTTCTCATCATGTATATATTTTCCTTATTTTTCCCTATTTTCCCTAAGTGCTTTTGCACAAGTAGTGTTTTTAGCCTTGTGTGTATTTTCCTTTGTGTTTTGGGTAAAACCTTCATGATTGTTTATTAGATATCACAATTTTGTTGCTGACTCTTTCAAAGCTGCATCTCGACTCTGTACCTAATGGATTTTGAGGCTATTGGTTTCTAAGCATAACATGCATGCTTCCCCTGGGAATTGTTAATTTATTAACCATTTTGGCCCTATAGGTGAAAATCAGTCTCCTTCCCTTGCTATTTTGAACTAGTTTTAGATTTGATTTTTGCACAAGTCTTTTAGCAAAAGGAGGAACCAAATCAATGGTTCGACGTCAGGGTCGAATGCCATGAGCTTTCCAAGAACTTTGAACTTGAACTTTAAACCATTTTTGGTTCATCAGCTTGGTTCATCAGCTTGGTTCAACAACTCGGTTCAATAGCTTGGTTCAATGGCTTGGTTCATCAACTTGGTTTAATGGCTTGGTTCAATGGCTTGGTTAATCAGCTTGGTTTAACAGCTTGGTTCAATGGCTTGGTTCATCAACTTGGTTTAATGGCTTGGTTCAAAGGTTTGGTTCATCTGCTTGGTTCAACACTTGGTTAAAACACTTGGTTCAATCAGCTTAGTTTAATCACTTTGAAATTAGAAGAATTGAAATATTGAACCATTGAACTATTGAACCATTATTGGTTCAAGTGATTGGTTCAAGCAGTTGGTTCGAGCGGTTGGTTCAAACGATTAGTTCAAGTGCTTGGTTCAATCGCTTTAAACTTGGTGGTATTAAACTATTAAACTATCAAACCATTGATTGGTTCAAGTGGTTGGTTTAAGCAGTTGGTTCAAGTGATTAGTTTAAGTGCTTGGTTCAATCGATCAGTTCAATCAAAGGGTTTAATTAGATAGTTCAAAGCGGTTGGTTTAAGCAATAAATGAATGAGTAGAACACAATATTGAACCATTGAACTGTTGAACCAATTGTTGGTTCAATCGGTCAATTCATTGTAAGGTTCAAGGGAGTCTCCCAAAGCCCAAAGGACAAGTGCCCTTGTAGAGGGCAGGGAACACTTGCAAAGGGTTCAAAGAAAAGGCTGAAGGAATCGATCAAATGGTGATGGGCGCATGAACATCAACTTTACGGCAATGAAATAACCATTGATATTTAAATAAAAGGTGCAAACTCAAAAAAATTCAAAGGGTTAAAGCCAAAATGAAGAAATCATCAAGGAGGGAGTCTAAAGAGCCAAATAATTAGCAGAAGATAGCCCCTAAAGGATGAAGGAACCATAAAAGACAAAGCCAGGAAGAGGCAAAAGAGCCAAGTGTAGAAACAAACAAAATAGTCCAAGTGGCAAAGGAAGGTGTTGACTCAAGGAGTTACTCCAGCAGTTGACACAATATCTGCCAAGTGGTCATTAAGGGGTGTAAACAGTGAATGGTGTGACCCATTTTTCTTCATTTTGCATTGATGAGCAGACAAACTGCATGAATGGCTTGAAGGAGCGGTCTTGTTTGCAGACAAATGACATGGCCCATAATTTCACATATGACGTTTAGTATTTCTTAAATAGCTAAAATCAAAATAGGAGCCAACACAACATTATCTATCAAGTGGCTTCCTCTTCCCAATGCTTAGAACACACATGGGCCATTTGTAAAAGGGCACCAAAAGGCCTTTTTCTTCCTCTATATATTGAAAAACTTCTCATTTCGATAAGGGATATCTCATGTTGTAAGGTGAAGCCCTGCTAATTTTCACTTGGAATCAATAAAAAACACATTTTTTACCTATATTCTAGTTGGATATATCTCTGAGTGTTAAACTTGTGTTCAGTCATTTCTTTCTTAATGCTTTCACAAGCTTGATGCCAACCCACCTGATATATACAAAGTGCCATTCCTACAGGTGACAAGAAGAGCTGTATCTGAAGTATAGAGGTAAAAGGAAGTTACTAAATAGTGTGCTTTTCCTATAGTGCCTATGGTAAGTCCTTTTTTTGTGTGTCTCCATTAAAGCCTCCCTGTCAAGCTCCCTGCAACCTAGTCCTTTTACTAGTTAAAGTGTATGTATGTGTTCTTATGTTTCAAAGTGTGAGTATGAGTAGATCAAACTTGTTTGGTGCATCACCCTCTTAGGTTAGGTTATATTTTTCAATAATGTTTCTCCATTTTCAACCCCCCAATTATATATATATATATATATATATATATATATATATATATATATATATATATATATATATATATATATGTATGTATTTATGTATGTATGTATTTAGCAACATTACTGGAATAACTTAGATGCATCAGATGGAGCTAGCCCTTATTTAGAAACTCTCCCCTTAGTGAGAAAGAGAGGAGTTTCCATCGTGATGCATGGAAGATAGAAGTTCAGCCTCCTATTGAGGGTGCACTCCATATCATCAATAGATCCCTTACAAAGCCAAAAATGTTTGCATATATAAAGCATATGAGAGGAAAGAAAAGAAGTGAAGTGGGAGGGTCACATGGCCAAGTGTCAAGTTGTGAAAACTAGTTACAATTTGAGATAATGAGGTTTAAAATAGACCATGAAGTGGTCATAAACAAGTTTCTATTTGAAATATGACACCTTCCTTCAATTTGGTATAAATACTCTTCACCATTCTTCTTGAAACTGCCTTGTTTGATGATGAGTTCACTTGATCACCCAAAAATATCATAGGGGTATTTGACACATTAAACTATCTTGGGAAGATGTAATCTTGATGGTAAAAATCATCTATGCCTCTCCAACTTTTAACTCTCTCTTTACCAATTGTTACTCACTCTCTAACAACCACTCATTAGTCCTCTTCGCTTCAATATTCAAATTTATCACTTAGGTGAATTGTATATAATCATCGAGGTTTGTTGAAGGGGTGATATATAACTCATCATATCCTATTTTCCTTTTAGTCTAGTATATATACTTAAATAAAACTCAATACAACACTTATTACCTCTCAATTTAGACAGTCATGCTCCTTCTCACTATCTATCTAAGACTACCTATAATGAACAATGTAGCGGACAACTTTTCATGCTTCACTGGGGTAAGATATGGCTATAGGGAGTTAGGACAAGTTCCTCCAAACCTCCCTCAATGGATTTAATCTACAAATTCTCATATATACCTATGCAACACATCAATTCCTACAAGAAACATAGTATTAGTTCTATCCATATAGATGATAGTATAGATCAATTGGGTGGTAATGAGATTTATGGAGTTCTAGATATGTCCAAAACACTTTCATGGCCATTTAAGCCCTCCTAGATGCATCTCTATTTGTTTCTTCTCCATCAAATTAAAGCAAGGGTTTAAAGAGGGTTTTGGTCTCTTGGACTATTAATGATGGTTCATAAAAGTTAAATGTCTAAATTTTGAACCAATTCCATAAATTTGGGGTATAGGCCACCTTTTAACTCTCGAGCTCTTTGTTATGTTCTAGGTACTCCTGATATGGATTTAGGATTGAATGACCACTCATAGGTTATTTATTGAAATTAAATGGTTCCTAATAGATTTATACTCTCCCATGAATTCTATCTCATGCCTTGGGAAGATCATTTAGTCATCTAGATCAAGTTAGAGATCATGAGGGTTTAAGCCTAGTTTTATGCCTATTAGACCTAGACTGTGCATTCTGAATATTTGACCCTTATGAGTGTTTCTAGTGTTTATGGGGTCTTATAATACTTTATTTATCTTCATATCAACCCCTCAAATCATTATACAGTGTTTTAAGTCTCTTCATGTTATTCTTTCAACATTCATATACTAAACCTGTAAGGTGGTCTGGATAGTGGAGTGCCCTATGTCTGGGATAAAACAAATGGCATCTCCCTTATTTATATGACCAAAGTGAGATTATGGATGGATTTATTAGGTCATTAATATAATCTATGAAATGTTTAAATATTCTATTATATATTTATAAGTCTCAACATCTTAGATCGTCTAGACTAGCTTTTAGGTTTGATGATTTTACATAGAATTTTGTTTGGGCCGAAGAACCTTGAGCTATGACTATAGATTAAGGTACTTACTTCCTAAAAACACTTTATTATTGTGTCATTACCATTGTGAAAGTGGTTTTAAAATGGTACATCCATTATACACCTCTACCAACCTGCCAAGCTCACATCTCTAATTTCCCAGAACTAGTATGTAGTCAAACTATAGGTGTCTTATTGAGGAATACAAAGCATTCTTGTAGGTTCTCATCTATGTCAAATAAATACACCTTAAATCATTTGATTTCATTTGAGATAGAAAGCCTTATTTACCCTTGAATGAACCTATATCATGCCTTGTAACCATGCATCATACTCTCACCATCAATGGATTATGTGCCACTATAAGCTACAGGTTCATTTGGGCTTTATAGCATTATAGCCACTAAATATCTTTAGTAAAAACTTGACTAAGTTGAAAGCCATCCAACCATCAGTGTTTATTGACTTATTAACCCCTTCATGCATCAAGATGTTGTCTCCAGGTTTGGGCTATAAGAGATCAAATATTAAGTCTATCTAGACCTCAAGACACTCCACCATGGGATGACTTTTTGTGAGGCAGAATCCTCTTTCATAGAGATTAAGGTAAACTCTCCCATTAAGCAAATTTTCCAACTCTAACTGACTGTGAATGTCAATGGAGGTTCTTCCAATTAATATTCAATCACCCTTAGTGACTCAGTCTCATTGTGATCATCTTGAGGGTCTTATCACAACCTTGAAACTTTCTTGCTTCATCAACATGACTAATCAAGGCTTAGTTTCACTTGACTGTAGGTGAAAATCACAAGGAGATCTGACTATGCATGTATTTTGACTGTATTCTAAGTTATATTTTACCAACATTGGGTCTCTTAATGGTTCAACCATGTTGCTAATGATACATGAGATCTTATGAAATTTTAGACATTCTAAACTCATCAATACCCCTGTCTAAGAGCTCTCACATAATCTTGAAGGTGGCTATTGTAGGGTTTCTTGACTATGTTTGTGTCTTAGACATTTCACTCTATCAATGCTACTTTTGAAACTAAACCTTAATAGGAGAAATTGATCACCATACAATGAGATATTTAACACAACATATCACCTTTTTTTGAAAGACCAATACAGAAAGATAAGCTTTGTAATTATGAAAATAATGTTCTATAAGCCAATAGTGCTCATTTATAGCATAATGAGGGTAATCCTGGCAAGCTCTTCACCTTTACACATGTAAAATGAGTTTAATACAACATGAAAAAGGAACAAAATGTCCTAAAATTCCATGTATAACACTTTTTTTGTACATACCACTACCATCAGAAAGGAAAACTAAATCCATTGTGGATGCACACGTAATTTGGAACCATTAACAGTGTTAGTGATTCTTTATGAAACACAAACCATTAATCTATAAACCATTGTCATGAAATAGAATAAAAAATGACTAATAAAACTCACCAAGTTCACTTGATTTAACTCTACTCCTCCTATCCATATGAAGTGGAAATTGGTTGACCTCTTTGACTTGTCCAAGAGAGTGATGAGAAAGAGAGGTCATTTCTTTCCATTTTTAGAATTGTTAGAACTAATTAAGCTTGGAATTGAGTTGTGGGGATCTCAAGAGACTTAGCTAAAGAATTCTCATGTGCCAAGTGTGTCACTCAAGATGTACAATTGCCTAAAATTCCTCTTTTTACAATGATTCTTCTTCTTTCCACATTAAATCTATAGTATCTCAGTTTCAAAACTACTTTTTGACATTCACTGACATGACATGCATTGGATATCTTCTTGACACACTTGTATTTTGGTTAAAAACTATACAACTTCATTAAAATGACCCAAAAGGACATAAAATGACATAAAATTAATGTAGACAAATGCGACAAAGATAAAACATGCTATATGACTTCATTTAAGACCATGGTGCACATTTTTCAACCTAGAAGACCCTATGACAAATTTTAATATGTAAGGGGTTGACCTAATTTTACCTGGGGTAAAATTATTCAAAATTTTATCTAGGGGTAGCAAGCCAACTATGCTAAAGACTACTAGCCTTCTCCTATCTATTGGGATATGGAATCACCTATACATTGTACTTGACACTAAAATGCCTCTAAAATAACACCAAACCACACCAAAAAACATGAAACAAACACACAAGATAACATACCAAATTAAACACAATTGTGTTCTCATGAACACTTAGGGAAACACACACACCAACTCAAGCAAAGCACACCTATCTTACTATGTACAAGACCTCAAAAACTTCAGGGGAAGAACAAATTCATCTTTGCTTTAATTAGGGTCAAAGATAATGCTTCTTGCATCACTACTGCTCTATGAAAGCAATCCATCATATGAGGCATACTTATCAATGAGCACTTGCTTATGGAGATAGTCAATTGAATTACTATCTTTGGATCTTTTGTTAGTAGTAGATTTGTCATTTGGATTTCTCATGAACACCCCATCTATCCCTCTAATAGGCTTATTTGAGTTTGTAGTCTAATTTACCTCTATCATATCCACTTAACACCTCTCAAACTAAATCTTGGGAGTCATCAAAGTTATCTCAACATTAAACTCTTCTAGAACATGATGCATTTGATGTCTAGAACCATCAATCTTGTCCTCTTGATACTTCAACGTGTATAAAAGTGATTCAACATTAGACTAAGGTTTGGATTTCTCTTCAACCACGCACATTTCTAACTTAGCCTCATTGCACTCCTTCATGATTACAACCTTCTTAACAATAGTTTGACATTCATTCTCATGCTCAATATGACACTCTCCTTCATGCTTATAAGATCCATCAACAACCTCACTATCAGATTCATGATTATTAAGAAGGGGAGTTGACTTACTCAACTGTTCAAACTTTTGAAATATGAAATGGAACTAATGCCATAAATCATCTTCATCTTCATGGGTGTCAATTCATGGACTCCTCCAACTTGGTCAAGCATAATGGCATTATCTTCTTCATTATCTTGATCTACCATGCTTTGAAAACCATTATTATAATGCATATGAATAAGGTAATTACTCTCATCAACTTGTTGAAAAGAGTTATAAATGCTTATCTTAGATTGTTCATCTCCTTTCTCATGGATGATGTATGTGCCAAGGTCAGTCTCTTCAATGAAAGTATATGGATCATGTCCATAAGTGTCAATACTATACTCATCTAGGGAAAGATCAGAGATTCCTTCAAGTTTGGAGAATTTTTCATCATCCATAGCATGTTCTTATTGATCATTGATGGTACAATTAAAATTAGAACTTGCCTCTACATATGACTCAATATCAAACTTAGCCAATGATTATGTTTTAATAGTTACCTTTAATCCATACCTTGTTTTAAAGGCCAATAAAGACCAATTATCTGAGAGATATCCTCATATCTTGGTGGTGAAATTATTTGATAGGCAAATAACAAAGTGAGCAGGTAGATCAACCACCACTATATCTTGAAGGATTGGGAAACTTGGTTAGTCATGCAAGAAAACTCTCAAGCCTTTGATGAGCCCCACTTACTTAGCTATATTCACATAAAATTGAAACACTCCCTTACTATAAGGATCATATTTCAAGCCCAACTTATTTTCCACAAGTTTAGGTATGACTGAGGTACTTGCCCCACTATCCACAATGCAATTGTGAACAAGCTTGTCTCCCAAGATGAGAGTGAGGTAGAAGGGTGGGGGATTTTCAAATTTGGTAGAGGGTTCAACAATGTGACTAGGAGAATTAGTGAGGGATAAATCACCATGTATTAATGGTTGAGGACTGATGTGGACTTGGAACAACTATTCTTGAAGGAGTTTTTTTTTATTAGGCATGTGGATCACTTCCCAAAGAGATATAAATGTTTTAACACTATTTAAAAAATACATAATATTCAAATAAGGAATGCTCACATTTTATTGCATTCTTGAAGGAAAATAAGTTCCTTGATCTTTAGGCTATGGATCACTTTGAGTCTCTCTCCCCACATTTTAATTTTGAATAGGTGTTGAACTTCTAGGGGCTGCCACTCTTACATTCACACCTTGCTACCTTATAGGAGGATTATTTGAACTTGTGTCAACACCATGAACATATCCCAAAACTTTCCTTTCTGACCTTGTATTGGATGTAATTGAGGTTATTTGGTTTAAGACAAATGTGTCTTCCACTATAAATTTTGTTAAGCTCACTCTTTGAGGCTACCATTCTTCATTTATTTATTCTTACATGAAATTCTCATCTTCTATTGTCAATTGAAGAGTGAGTCCTCCTTAAGTTACTAAAGTTTATATTTCACCTTCATTGACATCCATATACTATAAGTTAGGTTTCCATTCCTCACCTTGAACTAAGTTACTATGGACTAGAACCATATCTCTTGTGTTGGGAGTTTAGGTTGGATTATATACGTTGGGTGGCCTATTGAAGTTAGGTTAGCCTTGCCCTCTCTCTTGACCATATTTCTGAAGTGGGAACCTAATTACTTATGGAGGATAGGAATAGGGGCTTTGGTTAACTCCATATTTTAGATTTAGCTACCTAACTTTAGCCTCTAAGACCTTGCATCTTTCATCCATATCAATGGTATCTTCTGACTTCTTTTTGGAAGCTCTAGAATTATTTTTTGCACTTGGGATTGGAACAAGACTTGTGGAAGTAGAAGACATGTTAGGTAGAATGGGAATATATACTTTTGGATGGAGTTTACTAGTTTGTATTAAAGCATTCTCAGCTCTAATGACCATGCCATAGGCTTTAGGATAAGTGTATCCACCCATGGACTACAACATGATGGCTATATGATTCCCAATAACCTTTAGGTATGTAGGGAAAACAAATATTGTAGGAGGTCTCATGGGAGGTGGCAGCCTATACCATGTTCTTTGAAACCTCTCATTGAAGTCATGCATAGTTTCTTTATGACCTCTTTGAATCACATTAAAATAATGAATGAGTGATGGGTGATCAATTTTGTATTTAAATCTTTGAGTTAACAACTCCCCAAACTCATCCCAAATGGTGATACATCCTCCTGGTAATGTCTTATACCAATCAAGGGATTTTTTCCTAAGATAAATGGCAAGTAGTTTGAATACAATGTTAACTTCAATGATATTATGAAAGTTTAAAAATTTATAAATTTCCCTAATATGCTCACTAGAGGTGATAAGATCCTCCCCATTAAAAATGGGATACTCTTGGTGGCATTAGGAGGGATATTATTATATGCATTGAGGTGTATGGGATTTTTAGTGTTAAATGCTAGGAAGGCATGATGCCTAGCCATTTTGTCTTCAAGTTCCTCATCACTCTCTTGATCTTCTTGTCTTGAAAAGTCTTCTTACTCTTCAAATTTCAAGAATGGTTGAGGATGTTGAACTTCAAGAGGAAGTCCAAGTTAAAGGAGTGGGTTTATGGGATTGTTACCTCTACTAGTAGTTGACCTAGTAAGGACCATGAAGTATGAATAGAATGAATGATAAAACTTTGTCTACAACCATATATTACCTTTAGTGGAGTCACCAAATGCTGAGTAGAGTACATGTATGGGGTTGTGATGTTGTCAAGACCAATATTCACCTTGACAAGATGTACTTGAGACAATAATCTCACCAAACATGCCATAACTATTGTCACTTAATATTGCACCATAGAGAGGTTGTTCAAGCCTTCTCTAGATTGAGTGAAACATTAGATTACCTCTAGGCCTATGGGTTACCTATAAAAGAGGTAACCCTTTAGGTTTAAGGGCTAGCTCTGTAGATTAGTCTTTGATAGTTTATCACCTACCCTACTTGCTTGCTTGGATGAAAAGGGATAGAAGGAAAATAAAATTAACCTATGATAATGAGGTGATACACCATATTTATCTCCACTAGACTACCATACACTTGCACTATAAAACATGACTCACAATACTAGTCTTAACATCCTAGATTGATCTAACATAAGTGTTTCAAACATAGAGGTGATATGCATTGTACTTCTCAAGGTGAGCGAATAAGAGTTCAAATTGTAGACACTGATGCTACTGCTTAAAATTATATACATATATAAATACACTAATTACACTTCATGTGACTTGTTCAAGGAAGAACTACTTGTACTAAACATGAAAGAGTAAAGAGAACACAAGGATATATATTTATCACTTGTCATTCCACTATTCACTACTTCACATAGTTAGACAAGAAGTCATAAAATAAAAGCTAGATTAGAAATATTTATTTTAAAGGTAAATACAATTTTCAAACTGACAGGGCTTCACCATACCCAGTGTGGATCCCTTACAAATCTAAAAAGTCTTGCATATGTAGAGCATAGGAGAGGAGAGAGAAGAAGTGAATTGGAAGGGTCATAAGGCCAAGTGTCAAGTTGTGAAAAACAATTAAAATTTGAGAGAATAAGGTGAAAAATAGACCATGAAGTGGTCTTATACAAGTGTCCATATGAATTATGATACCTTTCTTCAATTTGACATAAAGACTCTTCAACATCCTTCTTGAAATGACTTTGTTTGATGATGAGTTCACTTGACCACCCAAAATTTTCATAAGCATATTTCAAACATTTTCACTATCTTTAGAATATGGAATCCTAATGGTGACAATTATCTAGGCCTCTCTAACTGATAACTCTCTCTTTACAAATTGTTAATCACTCTATAATAGCCACTCATTAGCCCTCTTGGCTTCAATCTTCACATTTGTCAATTAGGTGAATTGTAGTTACTCATAGAGGTTCATTAAAGGGGTGATAGAAAACTCACTAGACCCTCTTTTCCTTTTATTCTAGCATATATACTTCAATGAAACTCAATACAACACTTCTCACCTCTCAATTTACGCAATCATGCTCCTTACTATCTGTCTAAGACTGCCTACTATGAACAATTTAGCAAAGATATTTTCGTGATCCATTAGGGTGAGATATGGATATAGGGAGTTATTAAAAGTCCCTAAAGACCTCCCTCAGTGGATTTCATCTACCAATTATCCTCTGTACCTATGAAACACATTGAATATTGCAAGAAACATAATATTAGGTTTGTATGTATTGATGAAAATATAGATCAATTAAGTGGAAAAGATATTGAAGGAGTTATAGACATGTCCAAAACACTTTCATGTCCATTTAACCCCTCTTGGATTCATCTCTATTCATTTCTTCTCCATCAAGTTCAAGCAAGGGTTTTAGGAGGTTTTTTGGTCTATTAGACTGCTAATGATGGTTCATAAAATTTAGACATCTAAATTTTGAACCAATTCACAAACATTGGGTTATATGACCCCATTAAATTCTCCCCAAGTTCTTGAGGCACCATGCACACTATCTGTACATATGTGAGTGAAGAAGTTTACCTCTCAAGCTCTCTCTTAAATTTTGGTTATCCCTAATAAGAATTTAAGTTTAATTTGCCACTCTTGTGTTATTTAATATAAATAAATGGTTCTTAATAGCATTATATTATCCCATTAACTCTATCTCATGCCTTATTAAGATCATGTAGTCATCTAGATCAAGTTAGAGGTCATGATGGTTTAGGCCTAGTTTTAGGCCTATCAGACCTAGATTGTGCATTATGAGTTTTTAACCATTCTGAGTGTTTCTAGTGACTATGGGGTATTATAATACTTTATTAATATTTATATAAACCCTCCACCTCATTATGAAGTGTTTTAAGACTCTTTATGTTATGCTTCCAACATTAATATACTAAACCTATAGGGTGGTCTTGATAGTGGAGTGTCCTCTATCTGAGACAAAATAGAGGACATATCCCCTATTTGTCTGACCAAAGTGAGATTATGGATGGATTTATTAGGTCATGAATATGATATATGAAAATTTTAAATACTTTATTATATATCTATAAGTCTCAACATCCTAGATCTTCTAGATTGGCTTTTAGGTTTGATGACTGTGTACAGAATTTTGTTTGGGCCTGAGAACCTTGAGCTATGACTATAGATTAAGGTCCTTACTTCTTGAGAACACTTGGGGAATGTGTCATTATAAATATGAGAGTGGTTTTAATATGGTCTATCTATCATACATCTCTATCAACCTTCTAAGCTCACATATCTCATTTTCTAGAACTAGTCTCTAGTTAGATTGTAGGTGTCTTATTGAGGAATACAAAGGATTCATGTAGGTGCTCATATGTGTCAAATCATTATACCTAAGCTCATTTTATTTGATCTAAGACATTATTCCATATTTTCCCCTGAATGAACCTATATCATTCCTTGGAACCATGCATCATTCTCTCAACATCAATGCATTATGTGCCACTATAAGCTATAGGTTCATTTGGGCTTTATAGCATTATAACTTTCACTAAATATCCTCAGTAAAAACCTAGATGAGATGAAATCCATCCAACCATCAGTCTTTGTTAAATTAGTAACCATTTCATGTGTCAATATGTTTTCTCTAGGCTTGGAATACAAGAGAGAAAATGTTAAGTCTATATAGACCTCAAGACATTCTACCATGAGATGACTTTTTGTGAGGTAGAATCTTCTTTCGAAGAGATTAAGGTAAACTCTCACATTAAGGAAATTTTCCAAGTATGATAGAATGTGAATGTCAATGAAGGGTATGAAAACTAATATTCAATCTCCTTTAGTGTCTTAGTCTCATTGTGATCATCTTGAGGGTCTTATCTTAACCATGAAACTCTCTTGCTTCATCAACATGACTGATCAAGGCTTAGTTCCACTTGACTGTAGGTGATAGTCATAAGGAGATCTAATTGTGTGTGTATTCTGAATATATTCTAAGTTTTCCCTTTCTAAAAATGGATATTTTAATGGTTCAACCATGTTTTTGATGATACATGAAATCTTATGAATGTTTAAAGGTTCCAAACTCATCAATACCCCTATCTAATCACTCTTACATAGTCTTGTAGGTGACTGTTGCTTGGCTTCTTGACTATGCTTGTGTCTTAGATATTTCATCCATCAATGGTAATTTTGAGAATAAAACTTCAAATGAGAAATTTATCTCCATATAATGAGATATTGAACACAACATATCACCTTTTTTTTGAAGACCACTACATAAAGATAAGCTTTGTAATTGTGAAAACAATGTTCTGTAGACCAATAGTGCTCATTTTTAACATAATGAGGGTGATCCTAACAAAATATTCACCTTCACATGTTCCAATTTAGTTGAATCAAACATGAAAGGGAACAAAATTCCCTAAAATTCCATGTACAACACTTTATTTGTAAAAACCAATGCCATCAAATAAGAAAATCAAAGCCATTAGGGATGCACAAGCAATTTTGTGTCACTAATAGTCTTAGTGATTGTTCATGAAGCATAAAAATTAATACACAAACCATTTCCATGAAATGGAAGCACAAATGGAATACTACCACTAACCAAGTGCACTCACTTAAACTTTGCTTCTCTTGGCCATACCAAGTGAAAACTAATTAACCTCTTTGATTTGTCCAAGAGAGCGATGAGAGAGAGAGAGGTCAATTTTTGCAATTTTTGGACCTATTAGAACCATTTGAGATTGGAAGTGAGTTATGGGGATCTTAAGAGACTTTTTGAAGCCTTATCATGTGCCAAGTGTGTTACTTAGGTTGTATAACTACTTAAAACTCCTCTTTTTACAGTGATTCTTCTTCTTTCCATATTGAACCTATAATATGTCAGTTTCAAAACTAATTTCTAACATTCCATGACATGAAATATGTTTGATATCTTATTGAAACACTTTTATTTTGGGTAGAAACCATATAACTTCATTAAAATGATCAAAAAGGTCATAGAATGACATAAGATCAATGTAGAAAAATGTGATAAATATAAAACATGCTATATGACCTCATTTGAGACCATGGTGCACATTTTTCAACCTAGCAGACCTTATGAAAAATTTTAATATATAAGGGGTTGACCTAATTTGACCTAGGGGTAAAATTAGTCAACATGACTCAAACTTGATGAGACACAAGCAAGCTAGTGATGAGAACCCTGATATGAAAAGAGTTGTTTGCCAATGTGGATGAGCACCAAAGTATGACTACAGACTTGATGAGAGGACTAGTATAGATAAGGGGAGGATATAATAAGGATTATGACTAGATTATCTTGCAAATGGTAAAGTGGTAGATAAGGTGATTAGGTTAGAAATGGTTAAAAAGGTGATGTATGATTAGTTATGGACTACAGGACTGAGTAAGTCAAGGTGATAAAGATGATGCTAATATGGAGTTAGACTATGATAAGGTGTGATATACATATGATGAGACTTGATTAAGATATGTAATTTATGGGGGTATAGATAGTATTACTAAGATGTGACTAAGATGAGAGGGGTGATGAGACATATGGCAAGATGTAAGATGAGAGAAGTTTAAAATGATGTACACAAATGTATAAAGAAAATATGCATAAGAGGATGAATGAGGATGAGACAAGGATTTTCAAGATGATATGTGAAAGATACCTAGATATGTATATATATGTTTGGGTTAAAGGCTGACTTGGCTCATAAACAACTGGTCTAATACATAATTCACCAAATCAAGCATACCACAAACCTAAAATCAATAAATTGATTAGGTGTATAACTCGATGACTACACTATCTAATAGATTTGTGGGTGAGGTTGTAGGCTAGTGAACCATTAAATAATATTCCAAACCCTCTCAACCCCATTTACACATGATAGTCACTTGAGGGATGATACTGACTTTGGAAATAAGTTTCTTGTTATGGTCAATGGTCTTATGCTAGGCTAAATGGGCTCTCTAGGGGCATCCTTAATTTATATAAGGAATGGTGTGGTATAAGTATATATAGGGTGCTATTTGATGTATATTTTATATAATTAACTCTTCCCCTTCATTAAAGGCTTGTATGGGGTCAATCGCTTAGCCTAATAATAGTTGTCCTTGATATTTATACTCTGCCAGAACATAGAGTGTGGATTAGTGCATGGTGGTGAAATCCACATTCATAGCCCCCTAGGACTATGAAAAGTTCATGGGTATGAATTCCACATCATGTTGACCTTAAAAAGAAAATGGGAGGGTTTATTAGTGGTTTTCAATCCTCTAAGAGTCACCATAATGATGCAAGGGGGAAAGCATACACCATTGTAGCCCTCAAGTGACACATAAGTAGACAAAAATATTTATTAACTGATTAATTTAGATGTGATATATATATAAAATGTATACATGATATTTACAAGATGATTTTTCAAAATTCCAATATATCTTTTCCAGGTAACCTACAAATAAATTTATTAATAGTTTCAATTGGCAATCTTGAGGCACAACCAGCAAGACAAGATGTTAGAAAAAATATATGACCTACAAGAGAAGATGTTAGCATGCCCAAAATTACCATTAGATTCACCCTTGTAAAAAAAAAAAACATTAGACCAATAATCCTTAATAAAAAAACTAAAAAAATTATGATTTTGCACTATAACTTCTTTGAATGGGGGGCCACAATATGGACATCTAGGGTTGGCAGCATCTGGTAGGTTCAAGGGTTAGTTTCCCTAATGTTGAATGTAATTTGGGACTTGTAGAACCCTTGGAATGACTCGGAATTCACAAAAATGATCTAAAATAAAACAATCAACAAAGATAATTTTTGAAGGAAAATAAAGAGCAAAATCACCACTAGATTTTTCAAAACCATAGATACGCAGTTAGTATTAATCAAAATCACATCCATAGAGTATAATACTATAATTAATAAGTAATACCACAAATTTGTATATGTAGTTTTACAACTAGTCAATTTAACTATAATTATGTGGTTTATAAAAACCACTTATGGTTTCTATAAAATTGCCTATGCAAAGCAATACCACTAATTATAAAATGTAGTTTTGTAAGATATACAAAAAACACTAGATTTAAAATAAACTATAGAAATAAAAGGCCAAGAATTCCCAGAAGTGATATCATGTTGTTTAAAATAGACTAAAGGCTATATTATGGTTTTTACTAGGTTTTATTTGGGTGGATGTACTATAAAACTAGTATAGGTCAAAACCGCTTATCATTATTTAAAACTGACTTTTGTAGGTTAATATCGACTATTACGAGATGTAATTTTATAGGGACTAAAAATTATAGTATATATATAATATATATAAATTTATTATGATAATAAAATATTAGGAAAGAACTATTGATCAAAAGGTGATATCAACTATTTTCAAAACTGCTTTTGCAACTTGCAAAAATGCATGTTAGATTTAAAGTTGCCTCTATAAATAGGCACTATTTTTCTAGGTAGTCAAAAGGAGTATTTTTAGGAATTCTTGATGTTTTTTAGATAGAACTTCCCCTTTACTGCAATCAAAACATAATCAAACCAAGATAATCAAACCAATAGAAAATAAAAACCATAGGTTTAAGTTAATAATTTTCTTATCTAGGTTAAAACTACCTTTTTCAAAGGCAAAATTGCACTTAAGAATCAAAATTGCATTTCAAAAAGGCAAAAATTCATTTATGAATCGAAACTACATTTTTTGAGATGTGGTTTTGTAAGAGGTTAGAGATGCTAAAAATGGTCATGATTAGTGGTCAAGGTTGGTGGTTATGCAAAATTGCAATTGGAGTTTGGAAAATTGCCTCTGTAAAATTAGAAATTACATAAGAATGTCATACTTCACATGAAACACAATATTTTTAAAATTTTGAGCCATAATCTACTTCAATCTGACCTATAACCTTAAGAAAACACACTTAAAGTACAAAATGTCAGCCCAATGTAAGATCAAAATTTTGAGTAATTGGATTTGATTGTGCAGTTATATAAAAATTCCCAAAATATCAATCTACTTCATAATTTAGAGACATTTAGAATATAATGCAAGCAAAACATACATTAAAATTAGCATTATAACCTAAAGTTAAATACTCTAAATAAGATGCAAAATAAGAAAATGACTAATTGATTATTGATTATATATTGCTTATCAAAGACTCAAATTTTTTAGCATGATGGCATGATGTTGGTTTGATCAATGACTTGGATGATAGCATGGAATGGTTGATCATATTGACATGGAAGATTTTATGGTTTTAATAGTTAACTTGGCCATGGAGGATGGGTTTGTTTAAATAGGCCATGGAGGTAATATCCATGGCCAATATTCAAAGTTAAGTTAGGAGGATCAATGGTGGAGGATTATCCAAGAAATTAAAAATTCCTTAGAAGCCTATAAAATAAAGACTTTTAGAGAGAAAGGGGCTTAGATAGAGGGGATTCTAGAATTGGAGAATTATAGAATCCATTAAGGGCTAAGCAATGTTAGTTAATGATTAAGATAGGTGATTAGGGACTAGGGATGTAGGAGATCCTAGGAATATGCTAGAGTGTAGGTGGGTCATAGGGATTTTTAATTCCTAAATAGTAGACAAGTGGGATTAGGATATGATTAAGTGATAAATGACATTAAAACAAAGATTAATTGGCTTGTAGGGTAGGAATAAAGTTAGTGGATAGATAATAATGAAAGGGGATGTTAGATAAATGACTAAAAGGGGTGTTATTAGGATGAAATTAGAACAGACAAATGAAATAAGCATAATTAGTGCTGATTAATAGTATTATAAGTAATAATAAATGAAGAGAGTAGAATTAGATGTATACACACTTGATCCTTAAAAAGTCTTTGGAGAATTCATTGTAAATGAAATTTTTACCCAAAGAAATATTTTTAAGAGTTATAAGGGTCTCCCAATGTGACCTAAGTTGTTCACATTTTAAATGGTCACATTCATAGTTGTTTTGTTGTAGTCCACTAGATACTTGATGTTGTCCTTAAGCTTGTCATTTTCACATTTAAGATCCCCCACTATCTCCTTATTTCTCTTGATGTGAATTTCCCAGTCCCTTTCCTCTATTTTTTGAACCAACATCTCATTGTATTTTTCAAGACTTTTTACCTTCTCTTTTATCCCTATCAACTCCCTCATAAACCATCTCATGAGAGATTTATGCAAATCTAACTCCTACTCAAACTCAACCATCTTTTTTTATTCCTTCATATAATCCTCCACATTTTTTAAAATTTCATTTTTGTTGATTTTATGAGGTATCAAATCCTCATTAGGATTCTCCTTATTCTCATCACCTGCCTTCCTCTTTCCCTTTTTAATCTCCCTAGGATTCTCTTTTCAATTAGCAATTGCCTTTCTATTTTTATTTTTAGCCTTATCCACAACAGGGTCATCACTAGTCCCTATCATATTAATATTGGCCATCTTAATCGCAACCTATGAATCAACCTTTTCTACATTTATCAACTTGATATTAATTCCTTGGTTATAATGAAGATAAGTTTTATTATAATTTTGTTTGGGGGGTAGGTTACTAGTTTTGTATTTAATCCAAATCTTTTGGGTTTTTTGGTTATCCTATAAACCCTTGGGTAATTACCTTGGCCAACCAAGTGGCACTTATTACATACCTATAAATTATTTATGTATCAATAAAATTATTCCTTGATGTCACCTTTCCAAGGATTGCAGGATAAAGAAAGGTATACTAATTGGAATGAAATGCTTAAAGTTTAAAAAAACAAAGTGAGATAAATATACAATGGTATACCTTCCCTCTAGTGTGATTTATTTCATAATGTATTTGACCACATCCCCAAAAGGTCTAAGTAGAGAATCCCTATCAAAACCATTGTGAAGCTCCCTCAATACTTCCCCTTCTAGCAAAAAACTATTCCTTTATTTTTTGAAACCTCTTCCCATTTTGTAGACCTTTTTCACCTCCACTTCTAGCCCAAAAATATGCATAATCAAATCCTCCATGATCTATAACAAAACCCCATTAACATTCAAAGTTTTATTTTTCCAAGCTTTAGTAGACCACGTTGAGATGTGGTTATCATGGACCTCAATCCTCTACATAAAATTAGGCATTCCCCATATTTGCAAAACCTTCCATACCTACTAATATTCCTTGATCTCATCTAGAATCTCAAGTTCAATTTTTTTTGGAATCCCCATATAAACAAATTGGGTTATATTATGAAGCTTTCCCATGAACCAGAGTTTTTTGAAAGGCCTGTAATGCAAAATATCACTTAAAGTCCTCATGTCACTACATAAATACTCATCATTAATATTTCTCCACCCAATATATGGGTATAATATATTATGATGCCATTCATTATAATTCCATTTTATAGTACCATACATACACTTAATGTAAAATATCATAAAATTGAGCATGATGCCAATTAAAAGAATCCTCCCTACTTCTAAAAAGAAACTAGCCCTTGTATTTTTGTAATCCATTTATGTTTGCTTTTGCAAATTAAGAGCTTTATCATCTATCTTTTGATAGATATATTGAGGTAAATCCTCCCTATAAATCCATCTTTTAAAACCAATAGACACCATCCCCAGGTTTGCAAACAGATCAGCCACACCTTTTCTTACCCAAGGCATATGATGTAGGAACATTCAGGCCCACATGTAATGTTTCATCAACTATAGGTTAGTAATAATAAGATTGGTGAAACCCTCATATGTTTAAATGATTTACGATATGTTTTAAAATGAGAGGCTAATTTTGTGAGTTATTGTAAATAAGATTTTATCTTACAATGACATAAGGTCAAATTTATTTCAATGATGTTCGGTGAAGTTATTTTCTCACCGTGTCTCACTACACAAACACAATAGTTATCTACATTAAGCATGCATCTTTATCTTGACTTTAGTTAGTAGTAAAATTTATCACAATTCATTTGAGCACTTAGCAACAATAATTTTTAGTAAGAGAAGAATAACTACAAAAGATATGATCACATTAGAGATAACAAAGTTAGTAGTACATCACATAGTGACATGTTAAGGTTCATTTGAACTATAACATGATTTTAATGATGGTATTCCATCTTGATGTATTAGGGGCATTCAATATTTGAGGCCTTGGTTTTGAGAAAATTTATAGTAACTAGGTAAATTTTGTGGATATATAAACATTTGTAGAAGACACTCAATTTCTAGATTGGAGAAAGATTCTAATTATAGTTTTAAGGAGTAATACAAGAAGTTTTGTGCATATATATAGTGGAACCGAGTCATTTGGAACCATAATATAGTGCTAGATTGATGATTATAAGCCTACACATTTTGTTTATGTTTATGGTATTGATCATTGTAAGGTTGTATCATTGGTGATCAGTCTAATGTTGTGTAATATCTCTTTGAAGCAATAAAATTATGTTATTATTGTATGAATTTATATGGTAAATTTGTGGGTTTTTGTTAGCAAAGGTTATTGAAGCATCATAACATGCTAAGGATCAGGATAGTTATGAGATACTTCATGTGTGTAGAACAATTTACCATAAAATATAGGAAATTGGATGACAAAAATGTAAGATGCATTTATTATTTTGCATTATTGATCAATTTTAAGAACCAATATTGTATAAACTAAAATAATGCATTCAGAATAGTTTAGATAGAAAGTAACCAAGACATTACACATGAGAGTGAATGAAAGGAACATAACAAGAAATCATACAAGTAACCATAAATAGATAATCTCTATTGATCTCTTCTAAAATTAAAACCCCCTTCTTATAAAAAAAAGTATATATAGACATTTCCAATCTATGATTGTTCATCTTATTCTCGTACTTGGCACCACAAGTGGGGTATCTTCATATTATAGCTTATTACAACTCATGAAGATAATACCAAATAGGCTATATAATGACAAAATGAGTGTATAACACATGAATATCAGATAAATATCTTTCACAACTTTACAATTCATGTTCTTTTACCAACACTTTCCCAGACTTAAAATATTGTCTCATCCTGAGATAAAATTATAGGTTCTTTGAGAATGTAAAAGTTACAAGGTGCTAAAGAAATGGTTGAACTAGTAAGAGTCATAGCAATCACTCAAGGCATCATTTCTAGTTTTCACCTCTTACACACTATTTAGCCACCCTTTTAGGTTTTTCAACTAAGTAGTGTACCAACTTAATACCCTTTAAAGGTTTTAAATAGGTTGATGTAACCAGGTGGCTGAACTTTATGGGTTTTCAACCAACTTGGCCCCACTTATCTTACTAAGTCTTCCCCAATACAAAATTTTATATAAAATTTTCAAAATGTGTACTCTATATAGTACTTAAACTCAAAGGTGGTGGCATGGATGTAGACAAAGGTTGAATGAAAGAGTCCTTAGATTGGGACTGAGTAGTCTTACACTATGTGATGATCTCCTAGAGCTATGAAGGTGGCCTATAGGCAGGTGTATTCATAATATGCACAATTGAGATGGTGAAAGGAGTCATATATGATTTATATGTATTTTAATCCAGCATCACTTATTATATCAAACATAGTAGGGTGCATGATAGAGCTTGGTATTAGATGATCTGCTTGAGTTTTGCATCATTAGTGATGCTTAATATAGCCTTGGTATTTATAACCCTTGTCTAAATCTCTCCACTCAGTTGCTCCATCTTGTCTATGTGTCTTTGAGCTTGGAGGCTAGCAAAATAACTATGCAATAATTAGCTCTACCATTCTATAAGGTTTACACATACATTATCCATGAAATTTAATGATTATTGGAGTGATCCATCCATCTCCTCCATAGTTGCAGTGTGGATTTCCATGGTTGCTTTAGTTATGTCAGCCTTTACAAAATCCACATGAAAATTGGCTAATGTATTATCCAATTGTTGCTTCCAATCAAACAATCTATGTGTGACCTATTGGGCTTGAACTGCAGTAACATTGAACATACCTTGGTACTCTTTGATGTAGAGTTACTCTTAACTTACAAGTATTTAGGATCTTTAACAAAGGTCTTACTATCTAAGCTTGTGCAATAACTTATCTGCTACCTCAGGACTCTTATCCTTGCTCATGCAATGCCTTTCAAACCCTTGAAACAATTTCCCTCTTGTCTATTCACTGACTGCTCTCTTTAGTCCTTCACTTGGCTTGTAGCCCTATTTTGGTAAAATCACTTATTTTGTTCTATACACAAACATTTCAAGAAAAGATAATTAGGTTTTTGACAATCCTTTTCCATGTCATTACTTCACACAAAAAAATTGAGTTAGGTTCTTTTGCAAAATATTGTACCTCTAGGCTTACTTGACACTCTAATTAGCCCTTTAAATGCACAAAGCTCTAAGGTTTGCCTATTATAGAGACACTTTAACAAACCAAGATTATTTTTGACCATAATTTTAGCCAATATTTCTTTTCAATCAATTTTGTACCTCAACTCTTAACCTAAGTTCAACTTTCTTCTTTAGCCTTTATCTCACTAGGTCTTTTAGGCTAATTGACTACCTACAAGGTAGTACAGTATGTAAAATAGGTGATACAGGTATAAAAATAAATTATTAACTTGATATACCCTAATACACATTATATTATAAATTTTCATGAATTTTTAAAGGTTTAATCTCTCCCAATAGTTAAAACCCTAAAAGTCAAGGTTTGAAGCACCTGTATAAGCCAAGACTAAAGAAAATTGCATATAACATCCAACTAGGACTTTTGAGAGAATATAATTCTTGGATTAGATCTTTCTATTTCTCATGAAAAATTTTCATTCAGTGTCTAAGATCTTATGACCCCCAGAGCGTTCACAAACAAGTAATCTCAGTCTTTTTATAATGTATTCTGAATGTTAGAAACAAGGGTATGTAGGGTCTCTTTGTCTTTACTCATAAAAGATTATTTCAAATTTAATGGGTTTTTTACCCCCTCCTATAGTCATTATAAATCCCTTTCCATCACTTTTGAATCAAAAACAAGATTCAATACAAAAGAACATAGTGTACAGAATTTTGAGTTTGATGATTATGTACCTTCATTGAGTGATAAATATGACCAAATTGAAACATAAAAAAATATTGACCAAATGAATACTGTAGAAATTCTATATCCAAGTAATAATACATGTTTTCATACCTATATCCTCCACATTACTCAATAGATGAAATAATTGAATACGCAATCTGTTATCTTGAATAAAAGTTGTATGAATGCATTCCCTATTTAGTAGACTTGGCTATCTCCTTAAAAATAACTTGCTTTCAACTCAATTTGTATTTCCTGTATCAACTTAAAGAATTCAACTTGATCATAAACAATATCAACAATCATGAAACAAGGTTACTCACCATTCTGATTATCTAAACACATTTTATACTCTGTTCCCATCATGCAAACTAATTACACACAAAAATCTTACACCATAGAGAGTCTTTTATCAACAAGATTTTATTTTCAACTCCATTCACTAGTATAGATTGAATGGAATATGAGGTTAAAACTAAAAATTTGACTCATATATCTCTTGAAAATGTGCATAAATACTTCTTGGGATCTTTTCCTCACATAGGTCTCTTGTTACATTGCATTGTCTTGTGTTTTACATGATATAAAGTATCTAGAACCATGACAATGGATTGAAGAAAATATTATGTACCTATTATCATGTCAAAACCCCTTAGACATGTTTTTTTTAACATCTTACAATCTTCAAAAACATATAAGAGTCCTTACAAAGGATTGGCAAGATTCAAATTTTCAAAAGAGGTTTTTGGTGGGAAAAGTCAGAATTCAAATTTCATGCATCTTAAGACTATCTAGACTACATATTATGACTACTCAAGACCTATAATACCTAAGAGACACTCACTAAAATACTTTAAAACAAAAATGAGTCAACTTTGGGGTCCTTATAGGATGCCCTTGCATTACTTCCCCATAAGAGTGATGAGTGTGTCAGCTTCGGCCTTGACATCTTGGCCTAAATTTCCTAATGCATGTAGTTTTGTCTTGTAGACCAATATTTTGTTAACTCAAAGACAAGTGTCTTGATTCTGCACTAGTTAGACATTACTTGGTCCTTGATTTCTTGAGTGATTAAATTTGGACAAGTATCTTGGATGATTTTTGTAGCTTCATATAGTCGGTTCTATAACTCGATGTTCTTGACCTTAGTTTGATCGACTTCCTACTCTAATAAGGTGGCCTTATGTGCGATAAACTTTTAAAATGCCATAATTCCCTCTAACTACTTCATCAATGGTAACCTAAAAACATCTAAAGATTCTTCCTACTAATGTGGGAAGGCTATAAAATTTTCTACGATAGTTGAAAGATCAGGTCATGGTATGGTCATAATTAAAAGGGAAAAGGTGGTACACTGAGCACCCACAATTGCAACATCCCAAAGCCAGACTCCTCCCAAAGGTAAGGTTTTTTTTTTTCATTTATTTTAGATATGGATGTGTCTACTTCTTGCACTGTCTACTCTGATCCATCTTTTTGTTGTTCATGTACTTATTATTGTTGTGCCTTGGCATCTTCTTCAGTCTTCAGTTGCTATGTAATGTCTCTATCTAATTTTCTCTTTGCTTCCTCCACTACTTTTTGGTTTAGCTCCTCTTACTCAATTTTTTTTTTATGTTCTTGTTTCTCTACTTTATTATTTTATTATTCCTCTACTTATTATTTCTATGCACGCTCTTCTTCTTTTTTTTATTCATCAAACATAGTAGCCTTGTCTTATTTGGCTTTGAACTAGGCATGCGCCTTGGTTGCATACACTTGTTCTTCCTATGATTGAACCTATTGTTTATGTAAGGATTAAAATTATTCTTCTTTCTTCTTCCTTGTAGCTTAATTATCTTGTTGTTGGACAAGAGTCGTATCCTCTAGAGGCTTCTTTATTTTTACCTCTGCATCTTCTCATTGCTTATCTTCTTCTGCCTTAGCCTTGACTATGAGTACAACCTCTTTATTCCTCTGCTCTTTGTCCATATTTTTATAGACCACCTCCTACACCTACTTTTATACATTGTTAACTTCTTGTGCCTTCCTTGCTTCCTTAATAGCCTTTTGGTGTGAAGCTTCTACGTCACAAGCCTTTTACTTGGCCTTGGCTTCCTCAACTTGGTGGTGTGTTTGCTCAGCTTACTGCTATTGGGTCTGCTCCTTCTATCACTTCTTTTATTCTTGATGTATTCATAATTATCCTATGTGATATGATTCCTCTTATGAATCCTTTTGCTCTTTAGCTATAAGATGATCAGGTATCAGCTCTTTGATATCAAGGTCTTCTTTTATGGGTAGTGAATCACTCGGCTGGACAACTGATCTATAAATAGATGATTTTTTCCCCCAAAGTGACCAAGCTACATTTGGTTGGTGGTGAATTAAAATAATGAGAATGCTTTAATTCTTACATAATGTATGCCTTGTTAAATGTGCATTCTTCAATACTAGGAGAAACCCTAGACTCTCTTTGGGTTTTGGGTCTGTGTACTAGAGTCTCTTACAAATTGTTAGGCAATGAATCATATATATATATATATATATATATATATGGTTGTGAAAGTGGTGGAAGGTTTCTCCCCATAGTGTTTGGATATATTTTAAATTTTTTCAACCTCTTTATGCATGGTGTCAACAAATATGGATACCAGGCATGGTGGTATTTATACACAAAGACTTGGAATGACCTTTTTATGCACTTACATTATGTGTACTACCTTTCAGAAGAATAAATACTTCTCCTTCTCTTTTTCATATAGGTCACCTACCATATCTTCAATAATTCCCTAGTAGACCTCCTAATCGTCAGTCCCCATCTAAGGTAGGTCGCATGTGTTTATGATATATACTACCTTAGGGTCATCTTGCCAAGTTGATGTACTCCTTATCTTTTACTTTGGTGGAGATGATGGTAATTGTTCTATAGAGATCTTTCACTTTCTTTTGTACTAATATAAGGTTATGGCTTCTAGTTTTAGATGCACTGAAGGAATTGTTGTGCCAGGTGGTATGGTTTAAATATTTATCGCATGCCTAGTTTCATATGATTTTATTAGTGACATCAACCTACATCATGACCATGGTAATAAAATATGATAGGGGTCCAAATGGTGATCTAAGCAGCTCATGTATATGAATCAAGATGCCTTTTGGAATAAAAGTGACAATAACATGTTATCCTAGGTACAACATAACATCTGATAGCACCTATGGCTGTGTAGAAATAAGCTCCAAATAATCCACCCACCATTTCTTGAACTCAACCACATGAGCTAAGGAACTACACTCAGGTGTCTATATTAAATTATGAAATTCTTATGTTGGCTAGTATTCAATATCTGGGTGTACCTTTCCTTCAGGGGACTTCCATTGAATGAAACATAGAAAAAAGATTAAAAATTAGTATTGGAAGTCATGTAGCACTTGCTGATATTTATAAGTAGTTATTTTACAAAGTACTCAAGCTAGTTGAACTACTCATTAAAGTAGATCAGACGATGTATAATGTCAACCACTCCTTTGGGGGTTTGCTTTACAGACTTGGTGGTCTACTAAAATATGCATGTAATGCACTCAACCAAGATGTGCATGAGTTCATCTTAGATATCTTCAATTGGGATTCCTATGGACCCCCAATCATACACATCTCTAAATTTTTGAAGGATAGGAGGCATTCTTGACTTGTAGAGAGTAAAAGAATCACCCCACATAGATATACCCAAAGCTTTAGTAATTGATTCTATGTTGATGATGATAGTGATATCTAGGAAAATGTAAATGTTACCCTCATTATAGCAGCCAAGAATGATTTGCATAATCTCTCCCAAATCACCAAAAGTAGGCATTTGAAGCAAGTGCTTGATGTCTATGTTTTATAAATGATGTAGGACTGTAAGAATAAATGGTTATGCAACATCTACTAGATCTGGTTGGAAAAGTTTTTGTTATATAGCTCTAAGGTAATCAAACAGATATAGATCATTATATTTAGTCTACCAAATCACAATATCAATGCTCATTTATTCCTTCTGAGCATATATCAAATTGTTGATGAGTTGTAAATAATCCATGGTATTTGAATACTAAAAATTAGAAACTTTTTACTTTATATGCTAGATAAGTTGGCTTGGTCCTAGAACTTTAGCTCATAAAATGGTTACAATAATGAAATGCAAACTTGATTCGTAACCTTTTACCTTTATATATTTTGTTCCTATTATTTTATACATAAATATGACATTAATCTATCATTTCATTATCAATTTGAATGTTGATGTGGCAAAGATTATCTAATATAGTAATAAATGTGGTTAGTTATTAGCACATGCATTGAGATATATCATTATATTCTTTGTTGTATGTACTAGGGTACATACTAATGATGTTGATCGATCACTAATTTAGTGAATATTAGATTAATCGAACCTAGGCTCTCACATTAACTACTTGGGATGTTCATTATACTACTAAGATCTTGGTTGATGTGACTTAACCATACATTTCCTATACTTAATTGCTTTCTTTCACTTCTACTGATATTAAAAATAACACACCCAAATTATTTTATAGACAAGTGTCACATGCTATACTTATTATCATGGTTCCCAAATTTGGTGAAGAGATCATCTAACCTATAAATAAATAAACACACACACACATAATGAAACACACAAGAAAATATAAAAAATTGAGAAATCCTAATCTACTCAGTGCTACTTAGTACCCACTCTTTTAGAAAAAAGAGATCAATTAAGACTATTGGTGGTAGGGCTTAAGCATACATCCATTCACCCTCCCTAGAAGAATGGTTCCCTACAAATCTCTTAAAACAATAATTCCTTACTATAATATTTCATGTATAATGTAAGGCTCTTTCCACCTAATCTATAATTTACTCAAAAATGCTCTAAAGTGACTATCATATAAAAAAATTGGTTGATCTTTATGTAATTCCTTATTTCATAGGTTCCTATTGTGCCATGCTTTTTGACTCTACTTATGAACTTCTTGCATCCAAGATGCTCTGCATCAATACTCATCCATCCAATTTTGAGTTTATAAGCCTATTTATGAGATAATCATGATCCCCTAGTCTCATAACCATTTCAATACATAGACTAGGTAGCAAATATTCCATAGGTATTATTGCTTCAAGCCCATATACCAACTGAAATGGATTAAAACCTGTAGCTTTCTTATAATGCATTTGATAAGCCCAAATAATTATAAGAATGTAATCTTCCCAAACATCCCTCTTGACATCATAAAACTTTGCCAACATCTTGCCCAACACTTTATTAGAAGCCTTAGCTTGTCTATTAGCTTATGTAGTACTTTTACGATGAGAAATCATGAATTATTCAATAAAATCTTTGATAGTATTATTCAGGAAGTGTGTCCCTTGATCACTGATGAGTTTGATGGATAATCCAAACCATGTGATAATATTCTCATAAAGGAGATTTATTGCATCCTTCACCCCAAAATTGGGTGTCACATTAGCTTCAAACCATTTGGTAAAGTAATCTATCATAATGATAATAAATTGAGCTTTATTATGTTTGATCGAGGGATTGATAGGTCCTACAAAATAAATGCCCCATTATTCAAAAAGTTATTCAAATAACAAAGGTTGTAGGGGAAATTCATCCTTCTAATGTGGCTTACCCATTCATTGACATATGTCACAATGTTACACTACTCTATGTGCATCCTAAAAAAGATTTGGTAACCATAATCCACTCTATAACAGGTTCTATGCAGTAGCTTCTCTATTAAAATAACCTCTTATTATTCCTTGGTATGCTTCCTATAACATTTATGGATGTTCATGTTTCAAAACTACCCTATGTAGTACTTCATCCTTCGCTAAATGATATAAAGGCCCATTTATAATAGTATATGGAAAATATTTGGTGAGAAACTACTTCTTTTCTCTCTCTTAGTAGTGCACAGGGAATACCCCTTATTCTAGGAAATTAGTAATTTATTCAAAATTCTTAGGTATCAAAATTCTTAGGCATCAGGGGAATTTTCTTGTAGTTTTTCTTGATCTTCCCTATTCATGATGTGACTGAGATGATCCAACCCAACATTTTATTTTCCTAGCTTGACATTGATGTAAAATTGGAATTCATGAAAGAGCATCAACCATCTTGAAATTCATCCTCAGACATAGGCTTAATGACTAGGTATCACAAATTTTGATGATCTATGAAAAATGCAAATGGTGTTGCAAGAAGATAATGTCTAAACTTATACAATGTGAACACTATATCCAGTGCTTCCCTTTCATTTGTTGTGTAATTATTTTTTATGTCAGACAACTTTTGGCTTGAAAAATATATGAGGTGGTCCATTTCACTATCTCCTAGATGTGCAAGCACAACACTAACTATGATAATAGAAGCATCAAAATACACATTAAAGGGCTTACTCCAATCTAGAAAGACTAAAATAAGTATAGTGACCAATCTTTGATTTAGTTCTATGAAATCTACTTGACAATCAAAGGTCTAGACAAAATTCATACCTTTGTGCAAAAAATGATCCAATGGGAAAGAAATGGTTGCATATCCCTTGATGAACTTATAATAGTAACCTATGTGGCCAATAAAGGATCACACTTCCATCGAGTTGATTGATGGGGACATACTAACTATGACTCCAATTTCAGCCTAGTCCACCAAAATCCCTTCACTGTACACCACATGACCTAGTAGGACACCAAAAGGTGTAAAAAGTCAGCACCTTTTCATACTCAAGAAAATATGTATATCTTGGTAGTATCTAGCATGAGGCACAACTTGGACAAGTTATCTTTAAATAAAGAGAAGACTACCCAATCATCTAGATATACTTCTAAGAAGTCATGAATGAAATCCTTAAAGGAAGTCACCACTACTCTATAAAAATGTGCAGGTGCATCCTTGACGCCAAAAGGCATTACTTTGTAAGAAAAGGATCCCCATTATGTGTCAAAAGTTATTTTAGATCTATCTTCTTCTATGATGGGTATTTGTTGATACCCACTAAACCCATCTATGAAGGAACAAACTTCATTACCTATGATAGATTCCAAAACTTCATCTATGAAGGGAATAAAAAATGGATCATTTACACATGCATCATTAAAAATTTGATAGTCACCACATACTCTAATCTCCCCTATTTTCTTAGGTTAAACTACCATGATACTAACCCAAAATGCCTTCTCTATAGGATAGATTATAACTGCTTCCTACATTCTATCCAATTTAACCTTCACTTTCAACTTCATGTTTGGATTCAACTTATACAACCTTTTATTTATGGATCATGCGCACTCTTTAAGCTCAATATGCATTTCACCTAGGGAAGTATCTACTCCTCTAAATTCTAAAAATTTTATGGGAAACACATCTTGATAATCCTATAGGAGTTGCATAGCTTCTGAAACTTTAAATTTAGTCTAATTGTCACCCATATGTACTAATTTATGAATCTCCTCATTTATGATGTTTTTCACATGATTTTTAATAGGTTGATAATAAATCTTGTGCTTTTCCTTAGTAAAATATTCTCACAAAATTATTTCCCCTTCTTGCTCTAGAATCTGAATGTTTCACAACTTTTCTTCTTCATGGGTTCTATGACTAGATCCTTTAATGATTCTACTAGTCATTAAGGTTCAAACAAATCAGTTAGATCAATATCACAATCTGTATCTAAATCTTTAAATTCCTCCTCTTAATCCTTTATTCAGTGCCTTGGTTTCATAAGAGATTATTATTCCATCTTGGTAGATTTATATCTTCGTAGTGTTGTATTCAGATCATAGGTTGTGTTCTTCTACATAGTAGACTCTGTTGTGGTGGTTAAATCCTCTACACACCCATGGCATAGAAAATGTTTGATTATGAACAATGCATTATGAACCATAGGATTCTCACCTTTCAAACATACATGTATGAAGTCACTTTGCACCTGTGACCACTACTTTGTCTCCCTTCTACATTCTTGATACATAAACCAAGTTGATGGTAAAGGGGTAAGTGCATAATAAAATGTATAAACCCAATACTTAGGTGCCACATATTATTTAGTCCAAACCTCAACATATTTATGGATATGGATTTTAGGGCATTCATCTTCTTGAAAGAAGGGCCAATTACTTTTGATTACCCATGATAGTTGAAATCTGTTAATCATAAGTTTGTATACATCATCCTAATTGAGATAATCATTTCTAGGAATTGTCCACCATGTTATTGAAACTCCATTCAAAGCATAATTCAAGGCACTAACTCATTGAATGATCATAGGCACATAATGAATTGATTGATATACTCAATCTCAAAGTATGGAGAAAGTTATCTTTCATTAGCAAAGACCATTCTCATAGGTCAGAGTTCATGATCACCATGAGCCTAGTGAAGTATTTATCTTTTTAAGTCTCTGCTTACAAACAAAGATATTTCCTAAGGCAAGGTACCTTCTCTAGTTGGATATATATAATCCTACATATGATCATCTGCTTGATAGAGGAAATGAATTTCTAAATGAGTAGGTGATTTAACAGACATAGACATACAATCTTTGATGACAAACTAGGGTGTCAATGGCTGAGTAATTATTGGTTTAGGCTTCTATTGTTTAGATGTCTTCAACTATTTATCAATTAAAAAAAGTACCTAAGGTTTATTATGATCATATAATAAATTACACTTGGCTATGCATAGAGCTTTCAGGTTCTCCTTAGAGTTTACCTTCATCCAGTTGGTTTTTTGTGAAACATAAGGAGACTCTAGTTTAGCTAGAATGATGTAGGTTTTATGTGCCTTATTTAGAGGAATGAATATAATCTTATCTCCTTGATGTGTCTCTAATTGATTTTACACATTATTGATAGTCATCTAACCATCATATGCTCATTTCTTGCCAATCAGTGCAAGATAATGAGTTTTTATTGTCTTCATATCAATGACATCAAAGTCACATCACAGGCTTAGTTATATGAATTTTATTTTAACATCTTGTAACTGGCCAATGGGTTCAACTCTTCCATAATATGCTAAACATAGAGCCACTAGGCTGTAATGAAGAACTATCCATTTAATCACCTACCATGTAGACCTGGGGATCATGTTAACTGTGCTACCAAAATCAAAGACAACATTTGAAATTTCATATCATATAACTTCAATGTTGATTCATGCATCTACATCCCATGGCTTCTTTGTTTTTACATACCAAAAAAAAATTTCTATCTTTTGTTGCCCTCGTTTCACACATTCTAGTAAATTATGTAGTAGATTTTTAATGTTCTGGGAAATATCTTCATTATACAATGTATTTAGCAGCTCTAGTAAATCTATCAACATAGTAAAAACTTCATCTTGTCTCATAATTCACATAATCTACCCATACATTTGGGCATCTACTATTGTATCATCTCCTTTAGTAATGGATTGGTGTTGAATATTCTTCAACATCTATTCAACTTCATACATCAGCCCCTTTTCTACAGTTGGGTCTATGTATTTATCCTATTTCACTTTTTAGATTCCCTAGTCCTAAGGCATTTCAATAGGAGGCATTCCTCTCTCTATTGTTGGTGTCTCATAATGGTGTTTAGAAATGCATCCTCCTTAGGTTGCACATTCACCATGTTAACATTCTTGACGACCTTTTATTTTCTTTATTTTTATAAAACAAGATAGTATTTTGTATCATGCTACTCATATACTTTACAATATGTGAATTAAGATTGTCTTTGGGGATTCAAATGACAATTGTGCTACAAATGGTTATACTTTCCACATAAGTAACATTGCAAAAAAAGGCATTAATAATTATTTCCTATGCCACCTTGATAATCCCCTCTGTATCCACCCCCAAATCCTCCTCTATTCAATTGATAGCCTCCTCTATAACCTCCCTATTGTTGTGTTGTATTCTAATTTTGATGATGCTAGGTATTATCTACAATCCCATATTATTGCTATGCAACTAGCAGAGTCCAACTAGTTTGTTTTTGCTACATCATTGTCAGATTCCAAGGTGCTAAGTAGTGGTATTACGGTGATGGTGGTGTCTAACCCAATGAAGGAGGAGTCCATCTGGCCAGACCTTAAGGCTATTACGGAGGTGATATGGGAATTCATTATAGACCTATTTAGTTCACACATAACTCATCGACCTTTGGGCCTGGAATCATCTGCTTCACTAAGGACCCTTGTTGTATAGTGATGATAAATACATTCTTCGTAATATCTTATTTGATCTCCTATAAAGCCTTACAATTCTTTTCATCATGATTATGTAATTTAAAAAAATATAATACAAACCCTATGGGTTCTTTATATATTATTGTAGGAGATGACAATGCATTGTTTTGTGCCCCACTATTCTATAGATTTCATAGAACTCTATCTTAATCTTAGGATAATCAATCCTATGATGTCCTTCTTTCCCACACTCTATGCACTATAAACTTATCTTAGGCTTATTTTCTTCATGATATTGTTTCATCCTCTTCATAAAAGCTTTCAATGTACTTTCAATCCTAGAACCCGCTATGGAAGCTTCCCCATAATCTTCAATTTGTTCCACCTACATATTAGTAGTTTTAGCATCTGGCTTAGTAGCAAATTGAGTCTACACTATAGCAAACTTGATTCTAGAGTGCAATCCTATGAAAAACCATACATCGTAATATTTATCTTCTAGGGAACACTCTACCTTATTCATAACATCTGAGAACCTATGATCATAATCATAGACTGATTATCTTGAATTATACCTAACTCCTTTAGGTCTTAAATAGTCTAACTTGTACATTTCTTTATTTTAAATTTTATGATAAGTTACTCCTTAACATGTTGTAGATTTGCCTAAATGATATCTCTATGGTATATAAACTCAAGTTATCTTCCATTTAGTGCCCTGATTAGTTTACACTTCTTTATAGCCTCATTGGTAATACCCTTAGATTTCCATTTCATCTCACATGTTAGTAAGTATTGTTCAAGGTCTACAAATCCATTATATGGTGCCAGGTTTATAAATGCTCCTAAAGTACCTATATTATAAATTGGTGTTAATGGGATATACTTAATATTTTTTATAGTGGGAGGATGCATTCTATGCAATATTGCCTACAAACTAAGAAGATTTACCTGTACACTAGGAGAGTTTGTCTATGCACTCTACTTTTTTGTATTTTTTTATTTTATTTCCTAATTTTTAATGAACCCTATGACCTTCAAAGCCTTATGAATTAAGGTTGTTTAAATTTCAATACCCCATCAATGCACTTACTCTGAAATGGACCTTTCTGACTACTATATGCCTATCATTTTAATTGAAAACTTTTACTATAATATAACAAATTGGGCTGTGGGGATGTGTACTCTTTCAGTGAATGATTCTTTCTTACGACTTCTTCTCTTTCCATACGTGAACCAGTGATTACTCTATAAATTTATCCTAATTATTTTATTAATACTTCATGTACTTATTTTGTTAATACCCATTATTGTAGTTATGTACTACATCTATCAACTAAATGATCTACCATTACACTATTCTCATCTTCTTCTTCGGACATCTCTTCTTCCTCTCACTATTCATCACTTCTTTATTTCTACCAGCATTTGTCTTCTTCTTTCATCTTGTCTTTCTTCATTATTCATTATTTGTATCTTTATTCTCATTCATCACTTCTTCCTACTCATTCTTCAACTATTTTACAACTACTTTTAACTCTACTCACATCTACTTGGGTATTTTTCTATTTACTCCATTTACTCTATTATCGTAGCTCACATTCTAAATCTAGACTCTTCTTCCCTCGTGTATCCATTTTGGATTTAGGTCTAATATTTATCTACTCATCTAATAATCATTCATTTTCATGCCGTACACACACTCATATTCTCAAAGTGACTACTCCATATTGGCTAGAGTAGACACTATGGCCTTGTCCACAACCAACATCTTCACTAGGATAAATAGTCACTCTAAAAATTTCCCTTATATTCCTCTAATGAACAAGTTCTCCACAACTTCAATATACACACACACACACACACACACACACACACACACACACACACACACTTGCACTGCAAACTTAGTTATATATCCATCTACTATAGTAGAAACCTAATGATCTATTACTCTTGTCTCGTCAATTTTGAATCTCTATAACCAGTCTATCATTTTTTCAATACAAATTATAGTTTCTTCCATCCTTGGTTTAAAATAATAATATTATAATAGTGCTAACCAGTTAGTTATCAATTTAGGTAACTTGTACTAGAAGATTTCATAAATTTCTCCATAAATATTCTCTCAAATGATCTCCTAAATTGAAAGACATATCCTTCTTAATTCTTCTTCTATGAAATTACATATCCTTTGGTCCAACCATATATCAATATCTCTCTGCCCTAGTAACCATCTTAGAATAAGTTCCCCCAAAAATAGTTTCCACACTCATCATACCATTATTATTATAGGTTCTTGAAGCATCAGAACATGCTAAGGACCAAGATAACTGTGAGATACTTCATGTGCATAGGATAGTTTATCATAAAATACAAGAAATTAGATGACATAAATGTAAGATGAATTAATTATTATGCATTATTGAATAATTTTTGAACAACCAATATTGTATAAACTAAAATAATGCATTCAAAATAGTTTAGATAGAAGTAACTAAGACACTACACATACAAGCACACGAAAAGAACATAACAAGAAATCGTACATGTAACCATAATAGATAATCTCTATTTCTCTCTTCTAAAAGTGGAACCCCCTTATTCTTACAAAAAAAAAGTATATATAGACATTTTTAATCTATGAATGTTCATATTCTTCTCATATTTGGTGCCAAAAATAGAGTCTCTTCATATTCTATCTTATTACAACTCATGAAGATAAGATAAAATAGGCTATACAATATCAAAATGAGTGCATAACTCATGAATATCAGACAAATATCATGTTCAACATTAAAATCCACATTCTTCTACCAATAGTTATGTGGTAGAAGACATCTCTTAACTAAAACCTCTAATTACAGCTCATCACTCTAACATCAACATACTCTTTCCTGAATAGTATGTAGTCATTGATGCATGAATCATATTTTGTATATGACATGATCAATTAAAATAATATTGTTATTATACCCTATATGATGCAAGAATTATGTTTTCCTTGAGTAAAATAACATTTTTAGTAATCTCAACATGTATAAGAACATTTTTCAACAACCTGTACATTTTTTAGAATTAATGTATCTATTAAGAAGATCATATATAAGGTAAAATCTTAATGTTGGAAAGATATTTTGTTTTATTACTTTAGTAGTGTTTTGAAACTAACATTTGACCATTCAAATTTGACCTTCAAGTCTACCAATGCTAAAGTGGCATTCAACATTGTTGTTCAAGCCTCATGTCTTTAAACAAAGGATCTTTTATTAGTTTATTTATATAAATAATGCCCTTATCCTCTACATTGACCTTTGCACCACCTTCAAGTGATTTTTTATTAAGATTTTCACAATTTTCATTCATAGTATTAATACCCTCATTATCTTTGTTAATGTCTTGTTGAATAGAATCATCACAAATATGACCATAAGGATGAGATATCATATCATCCAAACCCACATCTTGGCCATATTCAACTTGTGGTTTATATATCATATTACATTATATTTGTGATTGTGTTCTCCATTATAAGTACATTCTAGGTTCAATATATAATTTCAAAATTTCTCTTTTTTAATAAATAATAATATTAGGGTGCATGAGATGATCAAGAAGGCATATGAGACATGTATATGTTTATTAAACACCAACACATTGGTGTTTTGACTGAGAAGAGTGATCACCAATATAAAATATTTGAATTAAGCAAATGAACATAAATAAATATTCATAATAAATTTTTAATACATTCAACACAAAACATAAATCGGTCAGTAAAGTTATAATATAGCAAACATAATTGTTAATTTATAAAAACTTTTGAAACACATTCATGAAAATTAACATAGTATAGTTGCAAGTATGCATTAGAAATTTTCTCCAAGTGTTATATATAAATCCATGTTTTTACCATCATAAGTGAAGAGATGAAAAAATGTCATCAAATTGATACACTTTCTATTTCATTGTCTTAACTTTACAAAAGGGGGACAAATATAGTTATAATCAATTAGAATCTCTTCCCATAATCTAATATACCTAATTTCCTCAACCAATACATAATGAGATTGATTATTTGGCATCTTATTCTCTTTGTTGGTCCCACACTCCATAAAGTGGATATTGGATTTATTTTAAATACATACTTTAGAACTATTTATAAAATAACCAATATTATTACAGGCACACATGTGCCCATCTATGCATGCATAATCATGCATTTTCTAGACTTTACACACTTTCAAAATATGTTTCTTCATTTGAACATAGCCAATAATATGGCATGTGCTAAATTCATACTCATCCAACTTGGTCCAAACAATGAAGGGATACTCAATCTCTTAGAATGGTAATATGGGAACACCATGATCTGGACAAGGTTCTTATCCCACACTAATGATGGTCAAAATAAATAGACCCAAACTTGTATCAAATATAGTATATGGTCGTATCATCTATTGTTTCCCTAAAAGATAAAAGGTTCCTACACTATAAGAGGTGGATTATTCATCTTCCATGAACCAAACACTATGATTTTTTTTTTAAATTGCATCATAAAATCCATATATTTAATTTAAGTTCCAAATCACCTATAAATTCATTATCATAAGCTTTTTACAATATATACCATTAAATTTGATCAATTTATTCAAGATAATTAATAACCAATGTTTTCATTAAGTACTTTTTAACTCATCTTCTTCATCTGAGGTTTTGTATCAAAAGGACATGGTGATTTTTTTGGTGCATTGAATGAATAAGTAGACCTTAAGAATGAGGATAGTGATGAAGAGTTTGAATTAGTATCCCTATTGGGATTTACCTAAAAAATTTAACCGATCTCATCAAAATTTTGAACCCTTCCCATTGTTCCTATTTGACCCTTGCCTATTTTATACAATGGTAGATAAATTATATCACCCTCATTTCCCTAAAAAAATAAAATTCTTTTGAAAATAAGCATCTAAAAAATAATTGCATAAACTACAATTTATTGCATGAATATTAAAAGAAAAGCATACATGATAGGAAAAGAGATGTCATTGTTAGGAGTCATATGAGAGATGTATGCAAAATAACTTGATTGAGGACATGGAGGATAATCTAAGTGATAATTACACAAAGTAAGCATGGAATCCACACTTTCATCTAAACCACTTATAATATCTATTTCAAAAACATTATTGACATTTATTAATGTGCATAATTATATATGTATGTTTCAATGTGAATGTATTTATTTAGGTTTCATACAAGACATAGGGGTTGAATATGGGTGAAGACTGCACGATAACTTATCAGAGTCTAAATTCTTAGGCCTTACATGGTAAGTGTTGAGGTATTTATGAGCATCTTTCAACATCCCATATTAAATTTTGGCTTTATTAGGTGTTTACCCTACACAGTAATAGTTACTCAGGTCTTCAAAATGGGTTTTCACCTTGAAAAACTTGGTTAGAGGGTGAAATACAAATTGAGAATTGGATAATATAAAATTCCCATGGTGGGTTTCCCATCCCAAATTAAATATCTAAATCATGTTTAAAAATCAAAAATGGATAAGTAATGGTCAAAGGTAATACATATGAAAATGTTAAATAATGTTGAGTATCAATAATTTCATCTACCCCTACCAATATAAGTAGGCCTAAAATGAAGAACACATTTATTTTTATTTAATTATACAATCAATAATTATAAAACCTAGGTAGTGAGATGACACTAAGTACTTGTAAAATATGGGGTTTATACAACTAACTTTTGAAATTCACCACATCCAATTTGCTCTCAATTTCATGTAGGATGAATCCAATTCACTCTCAATTTATTGTAATAAGAGTTAAATTAATCCTTAATGAACTTGAATGAATAATTTCATCTCAATTAAACATAATCCTCTTTCTCAATTCATCAAATACTCAATAAAATGATGCCTTGGTTTTATCAAAATGATGTCCTGATTTTCTCAAATCATTACAAATACTCATAAAAATGATGCCTTATTTTTCTCAATGGCACTTTTTATACCTAAATATAGTCATCTAATATTATGTCCAACTTAATACATGAATTTAGTAAATACAACCTTAAGTGAGACATTAAAGTCACTTTTAAAATGATGATAAAATTACCTTTGGTGACACCACTTTGTGACAAACTATTTTCACCCCTTAATGACACCCTAATGTCACCCTTAAAGTTACATTTAGTGACACCCCTTAGTGATGATAATAAATTCACCACTTTGTGACACATTATTTTTACCCCTTAGTGACACCCTAATTTCACCCTTAAGGACATCCCAACATCAACTTGTAACGTCACCTTTTAAAGTTTCCTATTAGTGACACCTAATGTCACCCCCTGAATTAACCTCCCAAATGTGACTTTAAAGACATTTTTATTGTTCAAAATTTAGAAAAAATAACCTAGGTGACATTAAGGTGGCTTAAAGGAAACTTTAGGATCTCAATTTAAATGTTCAAAATGTTGTAGTGATTCATATACAAATTTGCAACATCTTGGAAAATTGTTAGGAACCCCTTATCCAACGGAAGCACAATTGATTACTTTTCTTATAAGTAATTAAACACGGAATTATACTAGAATGATTAAGTAACTAGAAACTTGAGACAGCAAAGAATTTGAGAGACAATACACACTCTTATATTAAATACTACTAGAAGAAAATACAATAAGGAAGATGCCACTTCTTCCTCCACCTCAAAGGCTTGCCACACCTCAAGACCTTCTTCCCTCTCTCTGTTGCTCAACCACAACCAACTCAACAACCTGAGTTGTTATCCCCTCCTTGAATGCTTCAGCTGATCTCCTTGACCTTACACCTGTAGATCTCCTTGACCTTGCTCCTTGCTTCAATGCTTTTACTTGCCTGCTTGATTTACAATACATGCCTCATGGGTCTTTAAATAGAATCCCATGCATACAAAAATAGAACTCTAATTACAATAATTAAACACACAGCTCATGACTATAATTAGCCCTTAAACATGCAAACACTCACTTCACTTAACTGGCTGTTCATCAACAACAGTTATGGAACTGCCACAGGCAACCGACGTCAGTCCCTGTCTTTCTGGTGCTGACTGATGTCAGCCAACTCCCTACCGACGCCGGTTGCCTTCTGCACTGGTCATGATCGACATTGATCATGCTACCGATGCCGATACTTCTAGATCTTTAGCAACCTCCCTTCTTCGTGTCTGCAGTAGTTAAAGCTTTTAGCTCCACACTCTAACAATCTCCCACTTGGAGATAAATAGCTGTAACTGTACCTGTACCTGTACACAATCTACTTTGTTCCCTTGGCTCTATATCCCTCTTCAAAGTCACTCTTGAAGACCAACCACCACAAAACATGTGATGCTATACCTGTTACTTATGCCAAAAGAATTTTGTTGCTCCCAAATTCTTCATGACATACTTCTGAACCAACTTTACCCTTAGCTCAAAAAACTCCCAGTAAATGAAACCTTGCAACAAGCAACACAATACAGTAATAGGATAATGTAGCTAATATTATCCAACCTGGTAAAGATAAATACAATGGTCAAACCTCCATTGTCCTACAGCCTACTCAAGACCATATACCATAGCCTTCTGTCTCACATGTCCATCCACTCTCTTCTCTAACATGGGAATCCATTCCTCATCCAGTGCTTTCTTCCAGCTGACAACTCCACCAACAAATACCTGTTTGGTTCTTCTCCAAGGACTCACACTCCTCATCCATGCCAAGCTCCCACTGTTTCTAGATTTTACCTGCATTGCTTCTTCCATCTTCCTAGTTCTTAACCATCAATAAGTAATATAAAGAAGGTGAACAATGAATATGAGGTTCACTTACCCTTTCTAACCTCCATATGGGCATTTGAGACTCCTTGATAGCTTGCTGTTTGCCCAACATCTGTTCTAGTGACCGATCTCAGCCATCTCCCAGTCTGCTCTCGATTGATGTCAGTTCCCTACACTGACCCTGACTGCCGATGTCATTTTCCTAGCCGACGCCGGTGTCCCCTCTGCCGACGTCGGTTCCTGCCTGACTGATGTCAAACTTCTCCTACCCGACTCTATCGACCCTGCTGGTCTGTACATGACCGATGTCGGTATCTGCCTGACCAACGTTGGTTCCAAGTGACTGATATCGGTGTCTGTGTGTTCCTGTAAGTGATGAAATATTCATTCGCAAGCTCATCTTGGATCAAACCCCTATCCATACTACCCTACTCAGAATTATTTAGCCCTTGTGACTGATCTCTGTCCCTCATCTCCTCCATAAACACCAAGGCTTCTTTGTTTTTGTCAAAAGCATCAAATTTCCTTTTCCTGCAATGAACTCTATCTATGCTTTTCGAATATGAACACATACCTTTTTAATCAAGAACGTCCATTCCCTTCTTTCATGTGACCAAGCCTATTAAGCCACATCTTCGAATCTACAGCTGAAGTAGATAAACCAGAAGTAGAATCAGTAATACAAGTAGATAGATAAAGAGTACCTACTTTCTTACCTCTTGCTAGAACAAGTCCACCCTTGTTAACCTTCCAAGAATCTGTTGTGAGGGTTATTGTGCATCCCTCATCACCCAACCTTCCAACAAAAACCAAACTCTGCTTCAGAATTGGGACATGCATGACCTCCTTCAACACCCATGTGTTGTCCATCTACAATCTCAGCTGCACTTTCCCTTTGCCAACTATTTGACAAGGTGTACCATCCCCTAAATAAATCACTCCAAAGTCTCCCTGGACATACTCATGGAACAAATCTCTATTTGGGGATGCATGAAAAGAAGAACCAGAATCTAAAACCCATGATCCTACCTGACTATCCAAAGAAAGTATGAGAGCATCCTGTACCACAATATTTGCATCCTTTGCTTCTTCATTACCTTCATGTTGATTCTCTTTATCCCTCAACCAACACTCCTTCTTTGTGTGTCCTCTCTTTCCATAAAACTAGTAGGTAACACCTCTAGATTCGGACCTCCTTCCCACCTTCAACCTTGATTTCCCTTGCTCCATCTTCTCTCTTTGCCTTCCCCTGCTTTTTGCACTTAGATCATTCCCTGATCATTCACCTGTGCTTCTCCTACGTATTTCTTCATTCAAGATCACACTCACAACATCATCAACTTTTAAGATTTTAGAAGCAGATGCCGAATTACTTACTGCCATAACCAAACTATCCCAACTTTTAGGTAAAGAGCATAAAATCAAGAGAGCCTTTACTTCATCATCAAAAACAATATTGACTGAAGCTAACTAGTTTACCAAACCATAGAAATCACTAAGATGAGTATGTACCGATCCACATTCCTACATTTGCAAAGTAAATAGCTACTTCATAAGAAATACCTTATTAGAAGCCGAGGGCTTTTCATATAAATTCGCCAAGGATTTTATCAACTCTTCCATTGTCTTGCACTGTGATAAGTTGGAAATCATAGACGATGCAAGGCTCAACCTTATGGAACCCTGAGCCTTCCGATCAAGAACGTTCCATTCTTCATCCTTCATATCTGTGGGCTTGCATGCAACCCCACCCAATGGTAAGTACAAATCCTTCTGATATAGATAATCCTCTATCTGCATCCTCTAATGTTGATAATTCTTGCTGTTAAACTTCTCCATTTGTATCTTACTTTCTTCTGCCATTGCTGAACTCCCACTCAATCAAAAAACCCTATGAATGACCTATAATCAAACAATAACCTGCTTCCTGCAAACCGTAGCTCTGATACCAACTGTTAAGAACCCCTTATCCAATGGAAGCACAATTGATTACTTTTCTTATAAGAAATTAAACACAAAATTATACCAGAATGATTAAGTAACTAGAAACTTGAGACAACAAAAAATTTGAGAGACAATACACACTCTTGTATTAAATACTACTAGAAGAAAATACAATAAGGAAGATGCCACTTCTTCCTCCACCTCAAAGGCTTGCCACACCTCAAGACCTTCTTCCCTCTATCTCTTCCTCAACCACAACCAACTCAACAACCTGAGTTGTTATCCCCTCCTTGAATGCTTTAGCTGATCTCCTTGACCTTACACCTGTAGATCTCCTTGACCTTGCTCCTTGCTTCAATGCTTTTACTTGTCTGCTTGATTTACAATACATGCCTCATGGGTTTTTAAATATAATCCCATGCATACAAAAATAGAACTCTAATTACAATAATTAGACACGTAGCTCATGACTATAATTAGCCCTTAAACATGAAAACACTCACTTCACTTAATTGACTATTCATCAATAGCAATTCTGGAACTGCCACAGTTGACTGACGTCAGTCCCTGTCTGTTTGGTGCTGACCGACGTTGACCGACTCCCTGTCGATGCCGGTTGCCTTCTGCACTGGTCATGACTGACGTTGATCATGCTGTCGATGCCGGTTCTTCTGGATCTTTAGCAACCTCCCTTCTTTGTGTCTGCAACAGTTGAAGCTTTTAGCTCCACACCCTAACAAAAATCACATGTAAAGAGCAAGCCATTACAAACACATAATTCCTATTGCCAATGCATATAAATTGGAAGATATAAATTGAACCCTACAACAAAACACTAGAAATATAACATTATTATAACATTAAGGTAAGCACATTAAGGTTTGAGTAATTTTCATAAATTGGAATGACATAAGGCTTGGGATCAAGCAAAAAGAAGCTAGGGATTTAAATCTAGAATCATGTAATGAAATTAACCCTAATAAACATGGAAATTCTGAGATTTAGGACATTATTTACCATATTTAACCCAAAAAGGTGTAAGATACTCTGGGTTCAAAAATGGTTTATAAATAAATGGATTTTAGCTAAATGCAAAAAAAAATAGATATAAAGTTGTTAATTAGGCATGCTAAGCAGATATAATCATGATAATCACAACATCAAGAGTTAATTAATTATTCCAAATCTAAAAGTATGACATTAACATAGGGTTTAAATACATAAATATTTAATAATGTTGGATAAACTTATAGTTGTTTGATTATGAATGTGTAAATATGCACTCAAGAGTGATAATGACGTCGCCTAAAAATATGAAATTGATTGGCTATAGAGGTACCACATGTTGAGGGTGCTCTAGATAGGTTCAAAGCACAAAGGGTAAACCAAATCACTAATAAATAGACTCATACATGAATTGATGACTGTGTTCCCCTAGTATATATCTCATGTTTCCTTATGCCAATTTGTGTATTATGACACATATAACTTATTAAACATATTTTCATCTCCTTGCCCTAAAATGACAACAATATCTAAACTTAAACAAATCAAACTAATATTTCAGGGGCTAGTGGTAAACCATGTGAATATAATATTTCTATATTTCTATTTGTTAGGCCCCCAAATGGTGGAAACCACCCAATAAAAATTATGTCAAAAATAGTAAATGACATAATGATAATAATTCCATTATGTAATAAAAGTGTTCAATGGGAAATACCAATTTTAACAATGATAAATATTCTAATAATTGATTGGTCTATCTAGAATGATTTTGAACACTCAATATATTCTCTATGAATGATAATAAGCTCCAATATAACTTATGTTATGAATGAAATATAATACTTAGATATTTATAGATAATTGAAATAAAATTAGAATCTTATAGGTGCAAAAATTGACATTTAATAGCTAAAAGGCCAAAAATGTGAGAAAGAAGTGAGTGCACTCTAAATTAACTAAGACTAGAAAGGGCCAAGAACATCAGGGGTGATCTAGATAGACCCAAGAGTAGAGGAGTTCCAAACAATGTGTCTAAAATAATAAATAGAAAGGGGGATCACTAAGGGGTAGAGACGAGGGATAAGAATTACTGAAAGTGAACAAACACACCAATAACATTTAATTTAGACTAATAATCAATAAATAAATAAATCATATAAAATAATACTAATTAATAACTAAAAAATATCTCTAAAATCCATTTTTAAGTGTCTAATAAACTATACAATAGTATTTTTTATCTTTTTTTTCCCAATTGTTTTGGGAACCATAATATACCATTTAAGCTATAATTTTTAGTAAGTGGTTGTTAAAAGAGATTATACAAAATATTTATTATAATACATTTATTCTAACTATCCTTGACTAATTTTGAATAAATGATCCTTTATAGGAAATTATATGATAAAGTGATGACACTATAATTAGTACCTACATAATAGGTATCTATTGTAATCAATTTATGCTAATAATTTCCACAGGGTAATGTGTAACTAATGAAATGTGAGCACTTTTTAATTTTAATATTAGGTTTAAAATATTGGAATTTTAATATATACAAAATAATAGAGTTTACTTTATTTTTATTGGTTGATATATGGTGACATGACTATTTTCCTATATATATTGTTGTATTTTAGATTAATAAAAGAAAAAAAAAACTTAAATCATCTAATAAAATCAAAGCAATCTGAAAAATTAAACTCGGATCATAGTCTATTTTCTTAATCATGCAAATTTTTTTGTCCCCAAAATATGAGATAACAAGTGAGATGAAATAAAGACGTAGCTCTTAGTGGCATACAAATGTGGCTCAAAAATATATATCATTCTTTTCAACTGGGTGATGTGTTGTCTAGGGATATGGAGAATGTTGTTATGGACCTTATAATTTCATCAATATTTCATTATGATCTAGGTGAGGGTTGTGGCAGTAAGGAGTTCATCTGCACATTAGTCAATGTAACATATTTTCATTTGGATGGGTTCTCTCAAGGCTCTGACATATCTGATAGGTCTAAATGAATCACATGCTAACAAGTGGTGATGTTTCACCTCTTCATTTAGCCTAGCTATCCTAGGGCCTCACATCTATGAGAGGACCATCAAACTAGTTACATTGATAATTGGTGATGTGGTGTCTCTTTATTTGGTTGGGTTTTTACAAGATCCTATTCATACTGACAACTAGTGATGTGATGCCTCTTTATTTGGTTATGATTTCCCTAGATCTAACATCTTTGGTAGGACCAAGAAACTAGTTGCACTGACAACTAGTGAAGTGGCATCTTTTTATTTAGCTAGGCTCTCCCCAACTCTGACATCTCTAACACGTGGATGAGGCTTAGTAGTCTATATCATTCTCTTAGAGCAGGTGATGTGTTGTCTACAGACACAGGGCATGTTCTTATCGGCTTTTAAATTTTATATGTGGTTTATTCTAAGTTAACCAAGTCCAAGAGACTAGTTATACTGATAACTTGAAAAGTGGAATCTTTTTATTCAACTAGGCCCTTTTTGTCTCTAACATCTCTGACATGTAAATGAGGCTTAGTATTATATATCATTTTTGTAGAGTAGGTGATGTGTTGTCTATATAAATAGGGCATGTTCTTATAAGATTGCAAATTTTATTTGTCGTTTGTTCTAAGTTAGCTGAGGTATTTGGTGGTCATTTCACCAATATTTCATTTTGAGCTAGGTGAGGGCTATATGGCAAGGAGTTAATTTTTGCATTGGTCAACACAACACATTTTCATTTGGTTAGGTTCCACTAAGATCTGATAGGTTTGATGGGTTCACATGCTAACAAGTGGTAATGTGTCACCTCTTCAATTAGCCTAGCTTTCTCAAGGCCTGACATCTCTGAGATATTTAGGGGACTATTCACACTAACAACTGGTGATAGGGTGTCTCTTCATTTGGTTATATTTTCATAAGCTCCTAGTCATACTGATAATTGGTGATGTGATGCCACTTATTTGGTCATAATTTTTTTACCTTTGACATCTTTGACAGGTCTGAGAGACTAGTTATACTAACAACTAGCAAAGTGAGGCATTTTTATTTGGATAGGCTCTCTCTAGTTATGACATCTCTGATATGCAGGTGAGGCTCAATAGATTAAATTGATCTCTTAGAGTGGGTGATTTATTGTTTACAAACATGGGGCATGTTATTATAGGCTTTCAAATAAGTCAGTTAGGTCTGGGAGACTGGTTGAACTGACAACTTGGGAAGTGGCATTTTTTTGTTCAGTTAGGCATTCCCTAGATCTGACATCTATGACATGCAGATGAGGATCAATAGTCTATATCATTCTCTTAGATCCCATAATGTGTTGTCTATGAACATAGGGCATGTTTTTATAGGCTTTGGAATTTTATGTGTAGTTTATTATAAGTTGATCAAGGTCTTTGATGGTAATCAGTTCCCTCACATATTAGTCAATGTGGTGCCTTTTCATTGGGCTAGGTTTTCCCAAGTTGTGACATATCTAGCAGGTGCAAGGAACTTAGCAATCTGGTAAATGGAAATGTGTCTTATCTTTATTTTATGCATATTTTCACAAGATTGACATCTTTGATAGGTTTGAATGACTAGCCACATTGACAACTATGGATGTGGTGCTTTTTTATTCAACCAATTTTTTCCCAGTTGTGATATTTCTACTAGGTGGGGGATTGGTCACATTATACATTGTTGACATGGCATGTATTTGTTTAACCAAGTTATTGTTATCTTTAAAATATTTTCTAGGTCAATAGAATTGGTCATAATAACAACTGGTGACATGGCATCTTTTCATTGGGTTAGTGTTGGGAGAAGAAATCAGATAGTAAAGTTGTGCATGATTTTCTTTTGATATTTATGTGTTATCTATCCATTTTGTCTGATATATATATATATATATATATATATATATATATATGTATATATATATATATGTATATATATATATATGTATATATATATATATGTGTGTGTATATATATATATATGTATATGTATATGTATATGTATATGTATATATATATATATATGTATATGTATATGTATATGTATATGTATATGTGTGTGTATATATATATATATATATATATATATATATATATATATATATAGTCCTACCTCCATGACTTATAATAGGTTAGAATATGAATAGACTCCTCTTTTGATGCCAAGTATGAAAAGAATGTGAACATTTATAAACTGCAAATGACTATATATATGTATGTTTGTAAGAAGAATAGAGTTCAACCTTCAAAGAGATCAATATAGACTATTTGGTTATGGTTACCTATTGTAATTCTTATTTTGTTCCTTACGTGCATTCTCATTTATGATATATGATTTAATTTCTATTTAATTTAATTTGTGTGATCTATAAATTTTAATGAAATACTGGTTATTTTTAATTCCTATCAAACACACAATAATTCAACTTTACTATGCTTCTATTTTCCATGCTCATGTTTGAATACTCTGTACTATCTTGTGTAATAAATTAAAACTTAGTTATCCTCATCCTTAGCATGTTCCAATGCTTTAGGAACCTCTACTAATAATGGTGTAGTGAGCATGAAAACACTCATTTAGAAGGAAACTATGCTAAGATCATTATCAGGGTAAAGAGACATTAAGACATGGTTAGACCAAAAATTATGTAATTTCATAGAAGAAGAATATAAATGGACTGGTCTGACCGCACAAGAAATCATTTGAGAGAATATCTATGGAGAGATTTATGAAATCTTTTGGTGTAAGTTACCTAAATTGCTAGCCAATTGGTTAAATTGGTTGGCATACTATTGTTTTAACCCAAGAATGAAAGAATCAATCATCTAGACTGAAGAGAGGATAGATCAGTTAAAAAAATTGGAAATTGATTAGATGAGGGAAATATATTATTGGGTTACTGCCACCATAGATGGATACATCACTGATTTTGTAGTACAAAGATATATATTTTGAAGTTGTATAGGATTTATTTATTTGAGGAATTAGAGGGAATTTTTTTTAATGACTACCTCTCCTTGTAAATATGTTGGTTATAGACAAGGCCATGGTGCCTACTCCAACCAATATGGAGTAGCCACTTCGAGCGTATGGGGGTGTGTGTGACATGATGGTGAATGATGGTCAGATGAGTAGATAAGGATTGAACCTAAATCCATAATGGAGACATGAGGTAAAAAGAGTAAAAAAAAAAGTATAGATTCAGAACATGAACTGCGACAATAGAACAAATGGAATAAATAGTAGAATACCCAAGTAGCTACGAGTAGAGGTCAGAGTAGTATTAAACTAGGTGATGAATGAGTAAGAATACATAATGAGAATTATGAAATAGAATAAGAATTAAGGATGAAGAAATAATATTGTGAATGCTGAAAAATAGAAAGAAGTGATGAAGAATGAGATGAAGAAGAGATGTTCAAAGAAGAAGGTAAGAATAGTGTAGAAGTAGAGCATATAGATGATAGATGTAGTGTGAAACTATAAGAATGGATATTATCAAAAAAAAAAAAATTAATTAAAGAAGAATATAATAGTTATAGGTTAATTACAAGTTTAAGTTTAGTATAATTCATAAAAAAAATCATTCACCAGAAGATAACATGTCCCCGCAACCCAATCTCTTATATTCTAGTAGAAGGCTTTAGCAAGGTAAATAGGAAGATAATAATTGGGAAAGTCCATTTTTAGAATAGGTACATCATTGGGGTACCTAAATTCAAAAAACATCAATTCGAAAGGATTTGAAGGCCATAGGACTTGTTGACACCAATAAAGAAAATATGGAAATGTAGAAAAACAAAGTGTGCACATTGACTCTCCTAATGTGCAGAGCAGTATGTAGGAAAGATTACGTATAACACAACCTATTCTTGTAAGAGTTACACAATAGATTACATCAACACTAGTTTACACAATGGTTCATCTAGGAGGATTCATAAACGTAACAATCTATGATGGATGAGATGACAAGATAAGACCATTACTGATGACAATGTCAAAAAATGTGAGTTAGTAGGGGGACTAGCCAAAAGAGAGATTAATTTATTATACAAAAGAGACATTCAAAGGTAAAGTATATAAGACATTAAGGACTATCTTGTCATAAATTTCAAGATAAAGAAATGTACAAACCAAAATATTTAGGATTGGAAGGAGATAAGCAAGAAGATAGGAGAATCAATCTACAACTATGACCATAGATTCTCTGATATGATGAATAAGGTATAATTTTCTTTAACAGACAAAGATAAATCTGCATGGTTCATCGAAGGACTATGCTCCATATTTAGGTTTTTCATTATGCAAATTTAGTATGCTACTAAAGTAAATGCTAGAGCTACTGCCCTGTGAGTAGAGCAAATTGAAGACTATGGAGAAGTTCATGTTGTTAATTCCAAGATTGAAAATACACTACAATATTTTATGAAGAGAATGGAGCAATATCATGAGGTAGATAAACCTAAATGTAATCTATGGTGTATAGAATATGAAAAAGAAGGACATCATAGGAATGATTATCCTAAGATCAAGATAGAATTTTGTGAAATTTGTCAAGTAGTGGAGCATGCAACAACATAGTGCCATATTCTAAAATAGTATGTTAAGAGTCCATAGAATTTGTACTATAATTTGTGTATGTCAAATAATCATGATGAGAATAATTATAGGGATTTATAGGAGCTCAATGAAGGCATCACCAAAAACATATTCACCATTGTTGTATAGCACATGTCCTTAGCAAATGAAATTATTCTAAGCCCAAACATCGATAAAGGTTATGTGACCCTAATTGATCCACAATGGATTCCTAGTTTTCCACAATAATAGCCTCAAGGTCTGGCTAGTTGGACCCTTCCTTCACTAATTTGGACACCACCATCTCCATAGTACTAATATGTATGACCCTAGAGCTCAGTCATGATGTATAAGCAACAAATGAGTTGGACCCCAACGTCTATGCAATAATAATTTAGAATTGGGGATAATAACTAGTAGTATTAGTATTTAAACACTGCATAAAAATAATGAGGCTATAAAGGAGGATATTAGTCCAATAAAGGAGGAGCTAAGGGTGAATACAAAGGAGGTTACCAAGGTGGTAGATGGAATAACTATCAATGGCATCCTCTGCAATGCTACCTATGTGGAGATTACAATCATGTATAATGAAATTGCTTGATGACTCCTTAAAGACAATCTTACTATGCATACTACAAAATATATGACCAACATGACATAGAATATTATCTTATCTTCAAGAAGCAAAAAAAGGATAAGGCCATTCAAAATGTGAATATGGTGTGTGCAGCCTAAGCAATATGCATTCCTAAATGCTATTACATGATAACAACACACAAAAAAATATTTACCTCGATTTGAAATGCCTCAATATTAGGGAATATAAAAAGTAAATTAGGATAAGTACCCAAACTTAGCTATAGAAAAGGGGCTCATATATGAAGTTGTGTAGATGTTGAAAAACATTCAACACCAAGACACCATTGAAGGAAATGCTACAATAATAGATGTATAAATGTATGGCCAGACTATGCACATTATACATCAGGATGGAGTTGTCACTGCACTGATAGATCTTTTAAAACTTTTAAGCACATTGCATAGTGAATACATCTCTCAGAATATCACATCCCTGTTACATAATCTACTAAAATGTGAAAAATGAGGACAACAGAAGATAGAGAATCTTGTCTAGTATGTTAAAACAAAAAATCCTTCGGATGTAAATGCATGAATTGACATTGAGATTATAATCTATGAAATCCCAAATGTTATCTTTGATCTTGGTAGCATAGTCAATATGATTCCTAGGTATACATGGGAGGCTATTAGATGACTGGTTCTAAGTTATAGCCTAATGAATTTGAGCTGAGATGATTATAAAAATGTTGATCCTATTGGTAGATTACAAGATGTTGAGATCAAAATTGCATAATTAACCATGTGAGGTGACTTTAAAGTCATAAACATGAAGATAACATTAACACATTAACTTATGCTAATTGGCAAGAAATGGGAATATGATGGTTAGATGACTATCAACATAGTGAAAAATTAATTATAAGTGCACTAAGGAGATAATATTATCATCATTCCAATAAAAAGAGCACACAAACCATACATCATTTAAGCTGAACCAGAGTATCCATATGTCATGCAAGAAACTAGCTGTGAACTCTAAAGAAAATCCAGAAGCTCTATGTGCAGTTGAGTGTAACCTATTCTATGAGCATACTAAACCTTAGGTACACTCATTAATCATTCAATAGCTAAAGACATTAAAATAATGGAGGCTCAAATCAAAAGCTACATAGTTGTTAGTAACCCAATTTGTTATAGAAGATTATGCATCTATGTCTACAAAATCCCCTACTCAATCAGAAGTTGACTTCTTATATCAAGTAGATGATCATATGTAGGAGTATTTAGAGATGACTAGAGAAGGCACTTTGTTATGGTAAATAAATTCATATATTAGTGGAGACTTAGACACACCTACTCAATTGGGCCTGAGGTGATCATAAACTCCAACCTATGATAATGGTCTTTATGTATGAGAGATAAATTCTTATGTACTATGCAACTAAGGATATCAATGAATTCATTCTGCATTTACAAGTTCATGTACCTACCATTAACTAGTGAATCAGTGATCTAAATTATGCTCTGAAGCGAGTTGTCATGACATGGTGGTAAATTCATCAAAATGATCACCTTGAGTGGGATGATGCATACAAGATCATGATTAGTAGGCTTTAGCTATAATAGATAATCCAAAGCAATTAACCTTTATTAGAAGAAGGTGAGTGTCCAAAAATTCATATTCATAATTGTGTTGAAGTTTGAATTGAAGAACGTGTGGCACCAAATTATTGGGTTCACATTTTCCATTATACACTTGTTCTATTACCATCAGCATGGTATATGCATCAAGAACACAAGAGGGAGGCAAAGCATTGGGTGCAGTTGCAAAGTGATTTCATACATATGTTACAAGATCATGATTAGTAGGCTTTAGCTATAATAGATAATCCAAAGCAATTAACCTTTATTAGAAGAAGGTGAGTGTCCAAAAATTCATATTCATAATTGTGTTGAAGTTTGAATTGAAGAACGTGTGGCACAAAATTATTGGGTTCACATTTTCCATTATACACTTGTTCTATTACCATCAGCATGGTATATGCATCAAGAACACAAGAGGGAGGCAAAGCATTGGGTGCAGTTGCAAAGAGAGTTTTTGAAGATGAAAACTCTCTGATTCATAATGCACTCTTAAAAATCAAACATTTCATAAGTCATGAGTGCATATAATATATAAGCACTATGATAGAATCCAATGCATAGAATAATGGAGATTTTGATCTCAATTCAACATTACAAAGATACAAAGTTACCAAGAAAGAAGAACAATCTCTTACATAGTCATGCCACTGAATACAAGATGAAGAAGGACATTGAGGATTTTGATTCTGATGGTGATCTAGATTTGACTGATTTGTTTTCACCAAAATAGCTAACAGAACCACTAAAGTATCTCAACATAGAACGTATTAAAGAAGACAAGATTCACAACATACAAATTATAAAACAAAAGGGAAATGGAAGATACAAGAATATGTTGATGAATAAAAGCATAAGATTTACTAGCAGCCCATTAAAAATCATGTAGCAAACATTGGAACAAAGGAGGCCCCAAAATTGGTGCATATAGATAATTATTGGATAGAATTTGAAAAATATGAAGTAATGCAACTCCTGAAATATTATCAAAACATCTTTCCTACTAGTTTTTAGAGGTCCAAGGAGTTGATCCATCTCTAGGTGAGATGCATATCGAACTGAAGGAGTGTGATTGAACTACAAAGAAATGGCCATACAATCTCAATCTAAACATGAAATTAAAAGTGAAGATTAAACTTGATAGAATGTAGGATGCATAAATTATCTATCCTATAAAAAAGGTAGATTGGGTAAGTCCTATGGTAGTACAACCAAATAAATTAGGGGAAATTATAGTAAGTGGAGATTATCGCATTTTAAATGATGCATGTGTAAATGATCCATTCCCAATTCCCTTCATAGATGAAGTTTTGGAATCTGGCAAAGGACATGAAGTCTACTCTTTCATAGATGGTTTCACTGGATATCATCAAATACCAATCATAGAAGAAGACAGATCCAAAATGACTTTTGCCATGAAATGGGGATCCTTTGCATACAAGGTAATGCCTTTTGGCCTTAAAAATGCACTTATGGTTTTCTCTCATGCAGTGGTGGTTGTGTTTAAGGACTTCATTCATGAATTCCTAGAAGTTTATCTTGATGATTGGGTAGTCTTTTCCTTATTTAAAGAACATTTTTCTATGTTGCACCTAATGTTAGAATTATGTCAAGCTCTATGTATTTCTTTGAATTTAAATAAATGTCTATTATTTACACCCTTTGGTGTTTTAATAAGTCATGTCATATGCAGTGAAGGCATTTTGGTTAACCAGGCTAAAATTATAATTATTCCAAGTATGCCTCCACCAATAATCTCCACAAAAGTACAATATTTTTTGGGCCATACAGGATACTATAACAAGTTTATCAAAGGATATGCAACTATCTCATATTCATTGGAATCTTTGAAGCACAAAAATTCAAAGTTTGTTTGGACTTTAGAGTGCCAAGCCACCTTCATCGAGCTGAAACAAAGATTGGTTATTGTGCCCATCCTCATCTTTCTAGACTGAAGCAAGCCATTTCATGTACATGTGAATACTTTGGGTATCATAGTTGGTGTTATGTTTGTATAGCCATGAGATGGTGGTCTAGACCATCCTAATCATTTCACCAGCTAGAAACTATCTGATGTAAAGAACTACACAACCATTGAATGAGAAACATTCGTTATCATGTTTTCACTATAGAAATTTCAACACTATCTACTTGTAACACCATTTGAAGTCTTCACTAACCATCAATCTCTATGATAACATGTCAATAAGCTGATGTTAGGAGGATGCATCTCTCAATGGTTGATGTTATTTTAAGAGTTCCAATTCTGCATTAATATAAAGCCAAGAAGAGAGAATGTGGGACCAGATCATCTCAGTCGCATTCCTAATGGTGAAGAACTAGAAAAATTATAGGAAGACTCTCCAAATGCTCATCTCTTTAACATTTTTACAATTGTTGAAAACTTAAAATAAATCACAAACTTCCTTAAACAAGGAGTTTTCCCTACGTACTTCCAAAAATGAGACAAGAAGCATTTTGTTACTAGAGCCTTACCATACACCATCATCAATGGGCTTTTGTATCACTTGGTGAAGGATGGAGTACTACACAAAATTGTTCTAAAACATGAACAACCTCAATTCTTGTAGGAGGCACATCAAGGAGTCATAGGAGGATTTCTTTTTGGAGAAGTTACTATCAAGAAGTTGTTATAGATCAGAGTATGGTGGCCAAATATTTCTCAAGATGTATACAGAGTAGCGTAGTGATATGATGTTTGTCAACACATGGGTAAACCACTAAAAATATATGAAATGCCTCTATATCCTTTATTAGCTAAGAAGCCTTTCAAATAATGGGGCATTGACTTTGTTGGACCTATCAACCCACTGAGCAAATGCAATAAAGCAAGGAATATTATTACTATGACTGACTATTTTACCAAGTGGGTTAAAACTACTATTACACCCATTTATGGTGTGAAGGATGCAACAAATCTTATCTATGAGAGCATTATTACAAGGTTTGGATGCCCCATAAAGCTCATTAGTGATCAATGAATACTTAGTATCCAATCTATGTGTTGCCATGGTCATGAGACTAGGGGATCATGAATATCTAACTAACAGACTTCTCAAACTGAATAGGATGGATGAGTATAGATGTAGAGCAACATGGATGTAGGAATTTCACAAGTAGAGCTAAAAATCATGGCATAATAAGAATATGTAATATAAGGAATTTCATAAAGATCAACTAGTCTTATTATATGATAGTCATTTTAGAGCATTCCCATGTAAGTTACAGATTCGATGGAAAGGGCCTTATGTCATACATGAGCTATTACAACAAGGAACCATGGTTTTAAGAGATATTTAGGGAACCATTTTATTAGGGTGGGTAAATGGCTATCAGTGTAAGCCCTACCACTAATATTTGAATTGATCTCATTCTGCTAAGTGAGTGGGTGTTGAGTAACACCAAGTAGATTAGGATTTCTCTATTCTGCATGTTTTTTGTGTGTTTATTTTTTTGTTTGTGTGTGTGTGTAGATGATCTCTTCAATACCATTCAATAATCAACATACCAAGCATAGTGTGCACCATCCATGCATAGGAGAATCCACGTTCACCATCATAGATGTCAATAGAAGCGAATGAAAGAAAATAAGTCTAAGAAAGGTAAAAAAAGGTCACATCAATAAGAATTTCACCATATAACAATCATCCACTAGAATTAACTAGATGCAAGGATCAATTGACTTGATCTTCAACAAATTGATGGCTTGTCAACATCATCCATTCATACCCCTATATAGATATAAAAGATCATAATGATGTATCTTCATACATGTGCCAAAAAATAACTACCTTAGTTGCCAGATTGGATTAGATTTTCCACATCAACCATTATATTTGTTGTCCACAAAAATGAGTGACATTTATGAGACAACCTATGACCTACCCTTTGAAAAAAATACTCTGAGCATTCAAGTCCTTCATTTTTTAAAAGCTTTTCCAAAAATCTATGAACTCATCATTCCTGAAATTAGCAGGTTCAATAGGTTCAAAGGCTTCTACAGGTGAGTTCAATCAAAAGAACAAGTTTCCAACACTTTGTCATTTTTCAGGATTGGTTCAATACCTTGGTTCAACCAAAAAATGTTCATCGACAAGCTTCTAAGCAAGGATTGAACCATTAAACCATTGAACTTTGAACCATTTTAGTTTAATGGGTTTAATGGGTTCAAAGGTTCAACATCATCAGCAAGAGTTAAGCACTTTGTCAAGGTTTAAGGTTCCATGGCTTCAAACACTTAACAAAAAAAAAGGGCTTGAACCGTTGAACCATTGAACCTTGAACCATTTTGGTTCGATGGTTCAACGGATTTAACGACCAAATGGTTCAACACATTTGGTTCAAAAGATCAAAATGACTTAGCCAAATAAAGAGATTGAATCGATTGAACCATTGAACCATTAAACCAAGGTTGGTTCAATCGGTGGGTTCAATTGGCAAGTTCAAGGGGCTACTCCAGGGCCGAAGGAACAAATGCCCTTGTGGAGGGTGCCAATATTGGTTCAAGGGTCAAAGAGAAGACATAAAAGATAGAATTCCTTCAGATTTGTTTAAAGGCCAATAGGGAATATTTCCTTCATACTTTTTATCCAAAGGAAATTATTAAGTGAAAGAGCCATTAGACTTCAGGAAGAGTTTCCTCAGAAAAATGGTTAAGGCAAAATTCCATCGGACATTTTGTCTAAAGGAATTCACTCGGGAAGAAAGCTCAAAGAAATTGAAAGGAACAAATGGCTAAGGAACAAAAGCTTTCCTTCAGACAAATTTCCCAAAGGAATTCCTTCAGACCTTTTGTCTAAAGGAAAAACTTGCAAAAAAATGCCCAATGGAAAAAGACAAAGTGCGATAGAAGTTGCCACGTGTCCCTTCTAGATTCAAAGTGGAAGTTGCCAAGTGTCATCTACTGGGACATAGTTTCTAATAAGTTTCAAAGCTATGGAATGTGCCACGTGTTCTGTTATAACTCAGCGAAAGCCAACAAGTGTCAACATCCGCAGTCTCTCTCTTTTGTGTCGTAAGGACTGTGGTGGGACCCAAGTGAGTTGTTAAGGTCAAGCAGAGTGCAACAAGTGGCATCATCCATGTGAATCCAAATGAATCCCAAATGTTTCTATATTGTTTCTAAAGCAGAGTAGAAGCTACCATGTGTCATCTTCTGTAGGACTCTTAAAAGGTTTCTAAAGCTTCTATAAGTTAAGCAGAACATGCCACATGTCTCATTCTAACTTAGCGAAATGTGATAAGTGTCTACATCCACGTTCCCCTTTTGAATCTACTCAGGTAAGAAGTGTCATGGATCCCATTTTCTATAAGTTTCTAATAAGTTTCATAATAGTAGAACTTACCATGGCCAAAGAAGGAGCTGAAGGAAGAACCAAGCGATTGGCTGAAAAGAGAGCCTGAAGACTTAAATTGCTACAGGGGAGAGAGGAACAAGACCAAAGGACCAGAAATATCTTCAAAAGAGTTATTTCTAGTAGGTAAAATAGTGGATCAAGTAGACTTCTAAGCACACCAAATCAAGGACATGGCCTATTTTTCTTCCATGAAGTAATGGCAAATTGGGCAGCTGCACAGACATCAAGAAAAGGACCAAACAACCCATACTAAGGAAGAGACATATTAGAGGAATGGACATGCCATAGTTATGGAAATACACTATTCCTAACATGGTCCCTCCAGACAGAACTGAAGGCGCATTAAAGGCATTCAATTCAGCATGAGCCTTTTTCATGAAAATAAGAACCCAAGTCTTTCTTGGAGTGCCATATATTATAATCTCTCATTTGATATGAAGGAGATATTTTTGATCATAGAAGCAAAACTCTACCTAAATTGAAAGGTGAATACTGAGACTTTGAGCTCAGATTGTTGTTTATTTTATTTTATTTGAATGAGAAAGCAAGACACTCACATAGTTTCTGCTGTTATTTCTTGTGCCATTTTAGGAGATTGTTCTTATGTCTATCTTCTAGACGCATTCTTGTTTATTTAATTTAACAGGTAGGACTAGTGGAAGTGAAAAAGAAGAGGTCATGAAGTCAGCTACTTTTAGACTTTGTGTTGTTATAGTTGTTTCTAGTGTGTGTTTTTAGTTATTTTCTGTGTTGAGGATTCTAGGATGACTTTGTGCCCTCATTATCCTTTATGTTTTACTCTTTGGGCAGTTGAGGTGGAAACTTTGTGTTCTATTTCATCCTACTGGTTACTGCACCCTTTTTGTTACCATTTACTTAGTATCCAACAAAAAGAATTCTAGCTGTTTGCTGTAAGACCACTTTTGAAAGAAGAGAAGTGCCTTCAATGTTTCCACCTAGATTTTCTCCTTTGTCTATAAACACCGTCTCTAAAAAAAGAGAGATGGATGGTGTATCCTACCCTTGAGTATTATTTTCTACTTATATATATAGTATATAGCTCCTGCATATTCATAGGGAACCTCCCTTTGATGAGAGGAGAGATTTTTCCACCTCTGATGTAGTAAACCTGCACATTGGGCTGACCAATCTCCTTTGATGTGGATGATAAGACCTATTTTTCTCAATCAGATAGCTGATTGACAAAATATTCACCCAACAGTCTTTTTGGTGACTCCATTAGGGAAGAGTGCACAGTTTGAAGTCTCAAGCTTCAAACTAAAGTAGATCCTATTCTTTTCCATTTTTGTTCTACAATCTAGCAACTCCACATTATACCAGAAGCCAAAAATCTCAAGGTGTTGTTGACCTTGCTTTTGAGTTGGTGCAGCAGAGCAATTTTGATTTTTTTCCTCTATAACCTCACCTTCAGTGAACTAGGAGTCTTCCTCCCATCAGGTCACCCATACAAGGCAGAGCTTCTTTTTCTACTATTAGTAGAGCTTTGCCTATCCATACTCCACCCAAATTTTTGATCCCACTTCTACATAATCAAATAATGGCTCAAGGCCCCTAGGGTAACTCTTTTGGTCCACTGAATTTGACCCCACCTCTGCATGAGCTTCCACGCAGTTCAAGGAAGCATTTCCCCAAGTTTTTTGGTGATGGGAAAGTTAACCTTGATGAATGTATTACTGCCTTAGCATACCATGTGGTGTAATAGGTGTGGAGTATGAAGACATAGTAGTCAGGCTATTCATAGAGACACTATAAGGTGCTATTGCGGACTAGTTCTACCACCTACAAGCTTGGTCAGTGACTGATTAGGACACTCTTCAAGCTAAATTTGAAGCCAAGTTTAAGCCTGTAGAAGATGCACATGCCTTGCTAGTCCAGCTCACATAGATGAAGAAGGAGTCCCATGAACCCATGAGGGACTTCATTGCCAAGTTCAAAAAGCTGAGGCACAAGATTCCCATGATCGCCCAGCTGACACCTTAAAATTTCAAGTATTTCTTCATCAACTCACAGCTACCTGAAGTGAGTTTTTTGTTGAGATGGGCTAGACACATAGACCTTGTTGCTACTTAGGACTTGGATACTGAGCTATAAGATGACCTTATCTTGGTAGGAAAGATAAGGAAAGACCCTAATAAAGGTAAATCCTCTTCATCCTCTGAATATCCATCTACAAGCACCATGGATCAAATGGTGCAAAAGCTAGCAAATGAACTACTAGCCTTGAAAAGGCAAATGGCCCAAGGTATGTCTACTCCTCCTAATTGGGATATGCCAAGGAGGACATTTCAAAATCAGCTATATCAAGGCAATGCTACCAGGAATCAAGGCCAGCCAAATCATCTTCCTCCCCCACAAAGGAACCTTGCTCTTGAAGCACCTCCAACCAACTCATCAATTAGATATCTAAAAATTGAACATGATTTCTCTTTCCAACCTGAGTTTGATCAAGAAAATGATGTTGATCTCTTCATAGAATATCAAGAAGAGTTAGCTGGTGACTCCCACATTGGTTTCCTGAATTACCAGGATGAACCTAGAAGTAAAGGTGAAGCAGTCGAGGGATCATACATAGTATTCATTCAGTCCAAGAATCAGTCAACCTAGAAATATAATAAAGAAATAATAGAGGAGCAATCTTAGCCTACAATTTCAATTGCCAAATGAGGAACTTCCCTACCTTTCTAGCCAAAGGACCCAGTGGTTGCTAAAAAAGTAAGTCCCCCAAACATTTCTACACCTTCAACTTCAACTTTGCAAATTAGTTCTCACCCTCTTAGAAACCAAGAGGATGAACTCTCATCATCTCTTCCTAGTCCATTCCAGTCATTTGACATAATTAACCATGTTAAGAAAACCAAAATTCAAATGACTGAATTTGAATTCTTACAAGCCAATCCTAACCAGTTGGACAGGCTGATAGAGTGTGTGAAGAATAAAGTTGTCCCTATAGGAAAAGAGATTAGAAAGGTGACTCATGATCCTCTAAAGAGCATGCCCATCCCAAAAAATCTTGTCATTACTCCTCCTGCTACCCCTGGGAAAATAGAGCGTTTCTATGTTTTCTTATTGATAAACGGTCACAAGCTGAACAACTACATCATTGATTTTGGTGCTTCAGACAATGTCATGCCTACCAAAGTGACAAAATCTCTTGGTCTCACACTAACCAAAATATTTGGTAGATGCTTCTCCATGGAGAATAAGCAAGTGCCACTATTGGGATAAATCAAGGATGCCCAATTTGCATTTGTAGCATTCCCAGACAAGAGGATCAAGATGACAGTTTTGGTGGCCGACATCCTAGCATATTATGGCATTTTGCTTGGATGAAATTTATGCAAGGATGTGGGTGGTGAGTTGATCATGGACCTATCTAAGGCAAGGATCCATATCAAAGGCATCATGAAGAGGTTGTTCCCTTAAAAGGAGGCAAAATATGTTGTCACTCAGACATCAACACTTGAAGCTCAAATTCTGTTTGAGTCTTCAGGCAGGGGTAATTATTTTTGTCCATAGAGGGTGTTCATGTTTCTACAGATGAAAGTCCTATAGGTGGAAATCTGAAAATTGATTCAAATAAGACATCATAAGAATTGGTAGGGTGTAATATAGATGAAAAAGCATCTTTCACTTCCAATCAAGAGAAATCTAATAGAAGATCAGTTTCTGATGATGTTTGGATTTAGAAATTTGATAGCAACAATTCCTCTACTGGTGTTGGAGCTGGGATGGTGTTGATACCTCCTCAAGGAGATATTCTTCCTCCTTCACACGAGTTTTAGTTTAGCAACAACAGCAACACTACTGAGTATGAATCTCTATTACTTAGGTTGAAGGTTGCTCAAGCCCAAGATGTAAAACTCCTTCACACCAAAGGAGATGTTGAGATGATAGTTTGTCAAGAGTTTGATGTTGATAATCAAAACATGTGATAGATTGAACTAGTAGAACAACAAGCTATGGTAGTGGACCATACTACTGTACTCTAAAGTCATAAAAAGGAACTCTTTGCAAAGAGAACAAGGAGTGATGGTTTTCAGATTGAAGATCACGTCTTGCCATGAAGCAAGAAGAGAGCCAAAAGGAGTGCACAAAAAATGTGATTCTTGGTGGAGAGTTCCATTCACCCATCACCATTTCTAGGGAAAAAATGGTTTCCTACTAGTTTATCAAGATGGAATGCCATTTTCATTGTCTTACAATGGGTAGCGTCTGAAGCACTTCAATTCCTGAAGTGTCATATAAGTTCACATATACATATGTGTATTTATATAGTCTTTATTTCTGCTTTGTGTTGTTCATTTTCATTTTTTGGAGCCTTTCTTTTTGGGTAGCATGACTCCATAGCCCAATGGCATACTTTAAAGGCACTGGATATTCTAGTTTCTACTCCCCTCAGATGTTCCAAGTTTTCAACTGAAGGAAGTTCCCCAACTGGAGCCAGCTATTGTCCCCAAAAATGAGTGACATTTTTGAGACAACCTATGAACTATTTTAGTTCAATAGACCAAAATCATCTCTCCCCTTTTCAAAAATTTCTCTGAGCATTCAAGTCCTTCATTTTTCAAAGCTTTTCTAGAAATCTATGGACTCATCATGCTTGAAATTAGCAGGTTTAATAGGTTCAAAGGCTTCTGCAGGCGAGTTCAATCAAAAGAACAAGTTTCCAACACTTTGTCATTTTTCAAGATAGGTTCAATGCCTTGGTTCAACCAAAAAATGTTTATCGGAAAGCTTCTAAGCAAGGATTGAACCATTAAACCATTAAACCATTGAACCTTGAACCATTTTGGTTCAATGGGTTCAATGGGTTTAAAGTTTCAACGTCATCAGCAAGAGTTAAGTGCTTTGTCAAGGTTCAAGGTTCCACGGCTTTAAACACTTAATGAAAAACAAAGGCTTGAACCATTGAACCATTAAACCTTGAACCATTTTGGTTTGATGGTTCAATGGGTTCAACGACTAAATGGTTCAATGCATTTGGTTTAAAAGATCAAAAGGACTTAGCCAAATAAAGAGATTGAACCGATTAAACCATTCAACTATTGAACCAGGGTTGGTTCAATTGGTGAGTTCAATTGGTGGGTTCAAGGCACTGTCCCAAGGCTAAAGGAATAAATGCCTTTGTAGAGGGTAGTGAACTAGAGGCAAGTGCCCTTGTGGAGGGTGCAAACATCAGTTCAAGGGTCAAAGAGAAGACATAAAAGATAGGATTCCTTTGGATTTGTTCAAAGGCCGATAGGGAACATTTCCTTCAGACTTTTTATCTGAATGAAATTATTAAGTGAAAGAGTCATTAGACTTCGGGAAGAGTTTCCTCAGAAAAATGGTTAAGGCAAAATTCCTTCAGACATTTTTTCTGAAGGAATTCACTCAGGAAGAAAGCTTAAAGAAATTGAAAGGAACAAATGGCTAAGGAACAGAAGCTTTCCTTCAGATAAATTTCCTAAAGGAATTCCTTCAAACCTTTTGTCTGAAGGAAAATCCCATGAAAAAATGCTCGATGGAAAAAGACAAAGTGCGGTGGAAGCTGCCACATGTCCCTTCTAGAGTCAAAGCAAAAGCTGCCAAGTGTAATCTACTGGGACATAGCTTCTAATAAGTTTCAAAGCTACAAAACATGCCACGTGTTTCATTATAACTTAGCGGAAGCCAACAAGTGTCAACATTTGTGGTCTCTCTCTTTTATGTTGTAAGGACTGTGGTGGGCCCTAAGTGAGTTACTAAGGTCAAGTGGAGCGCAACAAGTGGCATCATTTGTGTGAATCCAAATGAGTCCCAAATGTTTCTATATTGTTTTTAAAGCAGAGCAGAAGCTGCCACATGTCATCTTCTGCAAGACTCTCAAAAGGTTTCTAAAGCTTCTATAAGTTAAGTGAAACACACCACATGTCCCATTATAACTCAGTGAAATGTGACAAATGTCTGCATCCACATTCCCCTTTTGAAGCTGCTCATGCAAGAAGTGTCATGGATCCCATTTTCTATAAGTTTCTAATAAGTTTCATAACAGCAAAACTTGCCATGGCCAAAGAAGGAGCTAAAGGAAAAACCAAGCGATTGGCTGAAAAGAGAGCCTGAAGACTCAAATTACTACAGGGGAGAGAGGAATGAGACTAAAGGACTAGAAATATCTTAAAAGAGTTATTTACAGTAGGTGAAAGAGTGGATCAAGTAGACATTTGAGCACACCAAATCAAGGACGTGGCCTATTTTTCTTCCATGAAGTAATGGCAAATTGGACAATTGCACATACATTAGGAAAATGACTAGACAGTCCATACTAAAGAAGAGACATATTAGAGGAATGGACACGCCATAGTTATGGCAATGCACTGTTCCCAGCATGGTCCCTCTAGATAGAACTGAAGGCGCATTAAAGGCATTCAATTCAGCATGGGCCTTTTTCATGAAAACAAGTGCCCAAGTCTTTCTTGGAGTGCTATATATTGTAATCTCTCATTTCATACGAAGGAGATATTTTTTATCACAAAATCAAAACTCTACCCAAATTGAAAGGCGAATACTGAGACTTTGAGCTTAGATTGTTGTTCATTTTATTTTATTTGAATGAGAAATAAAGACACTCATAGACTTTGTGCTATTATATCTTGTGCCATTTTAGGAGATTGTTCTTATGTCTATCTTCTAGATGCATTCTTGTTTATTTAATTTAACAGGCAGGACTAGTGGAAGTGAAGAGGAAGAGGTCCTGAAGTCAGCTACTTTCAGACTTTGTGCTATTATAATTATTTCTAGTGTGTGTTTTTAGTTCTTTTTTGTGTTGAGGATGTTGGGATGACTTTGTGCCCTCATTATCCTTTGTGTTTTACTCTTTGGGCAGTTGATGTGGAAACTTTGTGTTCTATTTCATATTGCTGGTTACTGCACCCTTTTTATTCCCAGTTACTTGTTACCCACTAGAAAGAATTCCAACTGTTTGCTGTAAGACCACTTTTGAAAGAAGAGAAGTGCCTTCAGTGTTTCCACCTAGATTTTCTCCTTTGTCTATAAACATCATCTCTAAAAAAAGAGAGATGGATGGTGTATCCTACCCCTGAGTATTATTTTTTGCTTATATATATATACACACACACACACACACACACATATATATATATGGTATATATCTCCTACATATTTATAGGGAACATCCCCTTGATGAGAGGAGAGATTTGTCCACCTCTAATGTAGTAAACCTACACACTGGGCTGACCAATCTCCTTTGCTATGGATGATAAGACCTATTTTACTTAATTAGATAGCTGACTAACAAAATATTCACCCAACAATATTCATGATGAGTGGACAGATAAGCATGATAATTGTGTAAAATCTAATAGGCGTAAATTCTATAAAATCCAAGTTTGAGAACTAAGTCAGCATTTCATCCTTGTGTGTATTTTTCATGATCTACAAATTCAAAGAGCCAAGTTAATTTTCTTACATAGAGAGCAAATAAGCATTGTAATTTCATCACTTCAGTAGACATGGATACTTTGTGACTCATTAGGGGTTTGACATTGGCACAAAAAGAAGCAATGGGTGTTGATATGAATCTCAAGTAAACCCAGTTTAATGATCTAGAGCCGTTCAACATCCTTCAACAAGTAGAACAAAATTTATTTCCTCTAAACCCTATTGATGTTATACAACTACTCACTCTCATAGCCCCCCTCTAATCTCATAACATCGATGTTGAGCACCTACTATGAATGCCTACCTTTAGTGACATATGGAGATCATACAAGTTTTACTTCGCCAATATAATGATAACAATATCTACCTTGGTCCAGATGTCACCATTATCATCAATATAGAATCTTGGCCTGAGCTTTGGGCATGCTTATGTGAGGAGACTCCTTGTTTACATACAAGATGAGAATGCCCCCATTCTGTAAGAAGTCTAAGATTTATATGTTCAAAGAAATAGATGGCTTCCAATTGATGAAATCCCATATGAGCTAGTGTACATCCTCATCGAATGTATCACAAAGAGATTTTAGTAGATGAATAAGTCTACAAACCAAACACCGAAATGGGTCATGGACATCACCCATCACATGATCCATAAAAATGAGAAATTCAACTAGAAAAATTACCTCATTCAGGATCTACTCACCAATATCAAAAAGTGTTGCACCTCTCCAAAGAAGACATTCTAATTCTAGTTCCTCTTCTTCCTAATCTGCTTCATGTAATAAAAGTCCCCAAATGGAGAAGTGCACCCCAACATGGATTATTATCCAGAGAAATAATTTGTTAAGCCAATCGAGACATAGGAGTGTGAATCCCTAACACATGAGGGAAAATTCAAATCATGATGGGAAGAGTGTCTAGAGATAATTGCAACACATCCTCGAGTGCCACCAGATGTCATGAAATATTTGGGTTAACATGTATCCATCATTTTGATGTTTAAGGGTGTATTTATACACATTCATGAGTTGTCATGGTCACCCTTCACACTACTCTCATTCTTTGTCATAATGGATATGGCATAAGAAGAAGTTTGCAAGCAAAAATCTTTTGCAAGTAGGCATGTGACTCCACTTTAGGCCATACCACTTGGTGAAACCATCCCTATAGGATAGCAACCAAAAGAAGCCACTAGTTCATAGCAATATAAGTAAAAGTTCAAGATTTGCATAGAACATCAATCAATATCCCCTCTTTAAAGCACAAGACATGAATAATGGTAACTTTTCTAGATGATCCAAAGGTGCCACAAATAGCTATCTCATGCAACCTTCTATATATGGGCACATATGAGTAGGAATTCTACCAAGTCATGATTGTAGCATGGCTATAAATTTATAGAAAGTCATGCACATGGTTCAAGTGAGGAAGCAGGTTTCTCCAAAATTATGGGTGGACCTTCCATCTTTCCCACCATCTATTATTATTGATATTGTACAAGAAGAAGTAGAGTATCTATTGTGGAGGATCAAATTTTATCAACCATAACCTACTCCCACATTCATAGCTAGGGATATTTTTGCACCCCTTCCAAAGAGCCCACCATAATCACTTGTGCATAGACTCCAAACAATGTAGGAGGTTAAGGCTTCCCTTACACTTTAATAATACACCTTTGAATGACCAGTTACTACACAGGAAGCACAACCTTCCCATACCTCTACTTCACCACCATCAAAATATAGGATAGTCATGCTCAAGCATGAGAAGGTACAAGTTTTTAGCTTGGAAATTTGACCAAGTGATTCACTACCATCATCATAGGCCTAGGAGGTTGAAGACCTCACACCTGAGCAACCCCTAAAAGTAGAATAATAGGCCTTAAGGGAAGAATCAACTCACACAATAGAATGATGAGTGAGGAAGGAGGAGAAGTGATAGAATGAACAAGCTTAGTAATAAAAATCTATTCAATAAGTAGAAGAAGTTGAGGTCACACAAAAGGCTAAATATGTATAGGTTGATAGATATAAATCCATGTATGTGTCCAAGAAGGCCTATGAAACCATAATGTAGATAATAAAGCCCAGGAGGTGTAGGTGTAGAATCAAAAATAAGTTGAGCTTGTTACCAAGGCTAAGGTAGAGTAAAAATAGAAATGAAAATAGGATACAACATCCCAAGCATAATAGGCCATGGAAGCTACAAAGTGTGTACAATAACAAGCAGAGGAATCTATGAAGAAAAAGAAGATGAAGCCATGTGCCAATAATAAGTACAGGTAGAGGCATAGGCATAGATATAATAAACATGTAGTCATATAAAATGTAAAAATTGGTAACTTGAGCATGGCTAATGACACCCAACCCATAGGTCCCTCTTACTTGCTCTCATGACCCTTCTAGACACCTTTTCATTTATTCCTCATCACCCATAGGCTTTCAAGACCTCATTTCAGCTTAGCTGGGACCCATTTTCCATGCTCTTTCCATCCCCCTAGGTCCTAAACCTCCAAGATAATAGCACCTAGGTTGGACTACAACATTAGAACCTAGGGTGTCCCCTTTCTAGTGCTCTTGTCTAATCACCTTTTGAGCCAAAATAACTATTTTCCCCTGAATCGCCTTTGTCATTATGTCAGCCTAACATGATTACATTCAACCCATGACCAATAGATCCCTATAAATCCCATTAAAAGATCATTTAGAAAGGGTTGGAAAATATTATCAACCAAGCAAGAATACAATTGAAACCACTCAGACAATCTTCCTTATTCTCTGCATATAGCCATCTAATATAGTCCTAAGTGCATCTAAATCTCTACACTAGTCCCTAGCCACCTCAATCACATCTAATTTAGCATTTATTTCAATTTCATACCAGAATTACACCAAGCACTTTCAAAGAAATAACTACATATGGCTTGATCCCTCTTCAGAGTATTGTTATGTAGACAACATGCCCACACACAAGGTGTGAAACATGTATAGTGCATATTACACACACTAACCCCTTTTCTCTATTTACCATAGTTTTATTCAAGTACATTGAAGGCATAAAAATGAATAAAATTAGCTCTACAAGGAGCACTACTGACAATGAGGCTTCATAAATTCATAGACAGGGTCACACAAACCTACCGAGTAAAACTCAGAAAGCTCATATCTTTAAGACAATAGTGTCAAACAAAGACTATAACACTAGTTCCACTCCTACCCACCTTCAATTCTCCTATCCAATCATAAAATGAAATTTAGAATCCTATTTATGATAGTGTCCCAAGCCTGCATAGTGAATATCAGACCCTGTCTCAGTCAAATCAACATAGTATAAGAAGTCTTATTTTCTCCCTCTTATTACTATTTTTAGAAAATCTATAATTACAAATATATTTAAAAAATTAGTAGCTTATGTACCACATATTATTTACTAATTTATCAATCTAGACCCTTTAACTAAATTAGGAATAAGACCCTAATTATTCCCAAAACTATTAAATCATTTGGTGAATCTAACTTACTTTGTTTGTACACAAAAACCCTAAAAACCCTAGGGTAAATTCCTGGCTTATTTTTCAAATAATTTAATAATTTTTACTTAAATATTTAAATCATAAATTAGCATCAAATTTTAAAATTTTATAATAATTTTAAAATAATTTCCTTTCAAACCCTAGTTGCCCATACTAGGTCCCAGTAATTTTTAAATTATTTTATGAATTTTTCCTAGCATATTCAAACTAGAAAATCCATTAAAAATTCAAAAATCAATAATAATTTTCAAAATTTTATTTTTCTCAAAACCCTAGTTGTGCATACTAGGTCCTATTCAATCAAGTTTCTTCCAATAATTTTTTAAATTTTTAGTTGCATACTTTACTCAAAAATTCACTTTCAATTTTAAAATTTCATAGTACTTGTTTAAATAATTATTCATTAAAACCTTAGTTGCATACACTAGTTCCTATTTGCTTATTGAGATATTACCTTACATGTTTGGGAGCTTCATATCCTTTTCACACAATTTCCAGTTAACTATTTTTAGGACTTTACATTGCCTATATTCAGTACTTTATTTTTATAACACTTTGCCTATTACAAATTATTGTAAAAAATTCAATAAAATTTTAAATTATTTTCCTAACTTAACAATGGCCTAATACACCAATTTTAATGAAACTAATAAAAGGGAACTTCAAGAACTATTAACTAAATACCTTGACATGTAAGATGGCATGCTTAAAATACTACAAGAAAAAGAACAAAGAGTGAACAATGGTTAATCTTCTCAAACTACATAGCAACTAGTTGTAAATAACACTATGAGGGAAACTATGTCTCAATAACCCACTATAGTAGCCCAACCTATCTCTATTCCCCTAGCTACAGTTAGTACATCCCTATCTCCTAATGTGTTAGCCCTTGTGTAAGAGATAAGATATCTTCAATCCAAGGTGATACATTTAAGCAAGGTGCTTCTAGACCTATGCAAGCTTTGGATTCTTTTGCTCTTCTACATACATCATTAACATGCCATATTGCTTCTACACCCTTGCTGTAAGGCTTTGTTCAACCTAAGCTTACTCTATATGATGGCAAGGATAATCTAGAGACACATTTAAGATATTTTCATATAACATGTTTGGACTATGTACCCAATGACTGGATACTAACCAAGTTATTTCCATAAAGCCTACAAGATTATGTTTTACAATGGTTCTAAATTCTATTGAATCGGTCATTCAATGCATTCAATCCTTTATCCAACATGTTCCTAGCTCACTTCAGCATCAACATTGGTGATAAGGTTTCATATGCTCAAGTTTCACAACAAAAACAAAGGTCAAATGAGCATCTCATAGATTATGTTCTTTGATATGAGACTATCTTGGCTAAGATGACTAGCCCCATGGTTGATCAAGAGTTACAGGATCTCTTCAAATAGAGCCTTCTACCATCTTTGCATGAATCAATTATGTTCAAATTATTCTCTTCCTTCATTGAATTATGTCACACACTAAAGGAAAGAGAAGTCAAGTTAATTTTCAATGGACAAACTCAAGTACACAAGTATCTAAGACACAACAAATAAGAATAAAAATAAATTTACATACAAAGTAAAGGTCAATGATAACAAGAGTTAGAATTAAACTATAGTTAGTGTGGCTTTAGAGCCCCCTTAATGAGTGGTTTTATCAACACCTCCCCAACAAACCTTTACCAGTCTACCAGTTTCTCCAGCCAGAGTTTCACAACAACTATTGGATTATAACATCATACCTCTCCCTCTTATTTGGGAAGTTGACCCAATAAATACTCTTCCATAGAAATATGATCAGCATGCATTTTTCAAGTTTCAAAAGGCACCAAGTCATACAACAAATAGATGCATCAATTTGAGACATAAGTTACAGGATTTAATAGATGGCAATCATATGATCTTGACACTTTAGTTGAGCCTCCTCAGGCAAAGCAAACACAAGATAAAGCTTTGAAAATCTTTTTAGATCCTTTTCCACAACATTCTAAATTAGATACATGGGATAAATCAAGGGTTCACCATGTATATCATGCACATCCCCCACCAAATACATATAAGGAAGCTTCAGTCGAGACACATCCTTTGAGCAATATAATTGGTGTATATAATTCTAGAGTTTTAGCTAGACCTTCCATCTCCTTTTTAGATAAATAGATCATTGAGGATGATATGGATTATCATGTACTCTTTATTAGAGCTCACATTTATGGTCATCATATTCATAGTGTTCTCATAGATATTGGATCCGATTTGAACATGTGCACTATGACATTATTGTAGCATTTGGGATATTCAAAGTAGAATATTACCCCGATGGACATAGTTATCAATAGATTTAATGGGCACATATAGAGTTCATTGGGTGAGATCATACTTCTTTTATAGGTTGGCCCAACACACATGGCCACATTATTCACTATAATACCCAGTGTAGGATTTTTTTATATGTTACTTGGTCGACCATGGATCCAAAAACTTTGATCAATACCTTATATAGTTCATAGATGCATGAAATTCATTCATGATAATTAGGTTATTATAGTTGGTGGAGTTTTATATGAGTTACCACTCCCCACTTTAGAGCCATCTTCTATAATTCATTCACCAATTTTAGTTCAGCTTCCAATTCTAGTTTTTCACTAGTTATAGTTCCTCCTCTAGTTCTGATTTAGACATAGTTGAGGAATCTATCACTAGCAAAGAGAGTTCATACACCTCCATAGTTTCAATATTCTATATAATTTCTAGCTAAAATATTCACACCCAAAGTAGTATCATTGACATCTCATACGTCTACTCATAGAACACATGTTTAGAGAGCTTATCCTACTACCAAATGGGTCCCTAAGAGCCCTACAGTTGCATCCACTTTTTAGAGTCATAAGGGAGCCCCAAAATTAGTTTTTACTTCAAAAAATTTAGAGCATTTATAGCATATATAGTTATTAGATCCATGGTCTCAACATTTCCATCATGTTTCATGATCATGCATGATTCCTCTCCTTGATACAGGACACCATGATAAGGAGTCTCCATGAGACTCATCGGTTAATATTATCCTTTCCCAACTTACCTATATATAGTTTCTTATGCTTGATTATACATAGTTCAAATATTTCAAAAATTCAAAAATAGTTTAACATTTCAAAAATATCAAAATAATTTTGATTGTATGCATCATCCATGCTTTACATTTCTACTACTATGCTAGACTTACATTTGTTGTTATATGCTATTGTTTTTTGATTTATCTACATTACCATGCTTCACTTGATCATTTTTGAGTGTGTGCAGTGACATGTAGCTCTTTGATTGCTTCACTCTACCCATTGAGGGGGCATCCTACTTCTACATTTGAGACACACATCGATATGCATACCCACTGGGGTCATTTTCTACATGACTACGCCATTGAGGTTATGTCATTCCTATACCACACACTTTAGTTATCATGTTGATGTAAATTACTTACTTGATTACATAAATTACTCTATAGACACTCATGAGTATATAACACTTGTGTATTTCTTAGCATATACCTAGTCTTGTACTAACATATCTTGCATACATTCACTTCTTGATTTGATTAGTTAGATGCATTTGTAATTCTAGTTTCTTACATGCTTTCTTTTCTTGCTTAGCATTAGCTTGATATGATTGCATTTTCTCAGTTATTTTTTATCTCCTATATGTACCTTAGGACATTTTCCAATGTCCCTTTCTTCTATTCATGTGTGTGCGTTAGGACATTTGCCAATGTCCTTTACCTATACTCCTCTATGTAATTATGGCTTCCACACCAACTTACTTATTTCAGCTGTATGTGTATGTGGAATTTAAACATGCCTTGTATGCTTGATTTCTGATTTGAGTGACATGTGCCCATGTCCCTTGTTTGCTTAGCCCCTTGGTCACTCTTGTATGCTTCTTGATTCTTATCTTATGTGATTGTTGCTTGTTTGCTTCTCAATTGTTTACAATGCCATGATCCATATCATGCATTATTCATGTTTTCTTGGATGTCATGATGGACATCATGCTCCATCCCTTTAACTAATAACTAACAACTAACCAAAATTTCAATTTCAATTTAGTACATTGCATGTGTTATTACATTGTCACATCTATCTAGGCATACCCCTATTGATCTAACAATCTCTCAATACAAATCATGCCATATCTTTAGATATCTTGCCAATTATCATTGTTATATCATATATTTTGTAGCATAACACAATTATAGGGCTCTTTCCTTTGAGGGAAGTCATTACAGGATCTCCATTCCTACCTTAAAAAGAGGGGACAATAAACAAGGGTTTTGACACAGAGATCAGAACTCCTATCAACCAAAAAATCTAGTTTCAAAACACTCAAAAAAGTAACCAAACATCAAACCATTCAGAATAGAGGCAGATAGTAAAGAATCTAAAATAGTCATCAAATTTGGCCTAGGATAACAACACTAAGACTAGACTATAGCATTGATGGTATTACTATCCATTTCCAATGCTCCTATCCAAACAGAAGAAAACAAATTTTCTAGAAATAGATAGAAAGGTAAGTTCAATTACAATTTTGTTAGCTACATTTTAAACCAAAATCAATAGTTTTAGTACAATTTTCTCAAAGAATCTAGATATAGTGGGAATCATGTGTGGCATGATGGTTTTCACTTCTAGTTTTAGATAGGGCAATTGGTATAAGTTCTAGATCAAAATCCATGTTTTAGACACCAATGATTGGGGGCAATGTGTGTGGTATAATTGTTTTCTTTATTTTTGAGTTCAACATTACCTAGGCATTCTCAATAGTTACATGCCTTACTCCATCTATAGGTGGTTGGAATCATTTTGGTTTGGCTTTTATACAAGCCTAACTTCTGAGTTCTTGAGTGGCTTCCACATAAGCTAGATTCTTAGTTTCAAAGTGGATTTCATATAAGACTAATCTCCATCTTTTAGAGTGGCCAAGAGTGGCCTAGTTTATAGCATACATTTAGTTATCCATGCCAACATTATCAGATCATAGTACATTTATTATCTTTAGGATCCATCTCATACGACATATATTTCATACTAGTATTAGATTATAGCTTCACTTCATAGGGCAATGATGGAGCTAAAGGAGTAGCTATCCTTTGTATTCTCTAGCCACCTATTTATAAGGATTGGACATATAGTCCAAACATCGATCAACACATGCATGACCACTTATCTTCACTTAGTAGGTGATGATAGAGCCAAAGGGCCAACCTTTGCATTTTTGAGCCACTTCCAAAGAATTGAGCACTTAGATCCATTCATGATATTACTCTTAGTTCAGTACACATAAATCACCCAACACATCTAACATCACTCAGTAGTACAATAGGTTTTGTATTGGTTCACATACTTAATGAGGTGTATTCATTCTTTTATCTTCCTCTCTCTCTTACCTAGCTTTATATGTTCTTATTTTAGATATAGTGTATTTAATAAGAACTAATCTACTTTTGTTTTCACTTGCAAATTTACACTTCACAACATGCTCTCTCTATGTACACCCAGCATCACATAGCTTCATGTGTTTCACCCTTATAGGGAAGTTTAGGTACACTTTCTATTTTCCTTTATCCTAGTATTTTGTTTTGTTGCATCACTATAATAAAGGAGGGTAAAATGTAATCATATAAAATGCAAAAACTAGTAACTTAAGCATGGATAATGACAACCAACTCATAATTCCCCCTTGCTTGATCTCATGACCCTTCTAGACACCTTTTCATTGATTCTTCATCACCCATAGGCTTTTAAGACCTCATTTTAGGTTAGCTGAGACCCATTTTCCATGCATTTTCTATCCCATAGGTCCCAAACCTCCAAGACAATAGTGCCCAGGTTGGACTATAGTGCTAGAACCTAGGGTGTCCCCTTTCTAGTGCTCCTGTTGAATCACCTTTCAAACCAAAATGACTATTTTACCTCAAATATTATTTGTCATTATGTCAGCCTAGCATGATTTAACCCATGACCAATAGATCCCTATAAAGCCCATTCAAAGATCATTTGGAAAGGGTTGGAAAATATTATCAAGAAAGCAAGAATAAAAGTGAAATCACTCAGGTAATCTTTTTTATTTTCTACATACATCCATCCGATACACTCCTAAGCACATGTAAATATTTGCATTAGTCCCTATGCATTTTAGGCACATCTAGTTTAGCATTTCTTACATTCTCATATCAGAATTGCATCAAGCACTTTCAAAGGGAGAACTATATATGGCTTGATCCCTCTTTGGAGTATTGTTATGTAGGTAGCGTGCCCACACATGGGGTGTGAAGCACGTCTAGTGCACATTACACACACTAACACCTTTTTACTATTTTCCAAAGTTTTATTCAGTTATATTAAAGGCATAAAAATGAAAAAATTAGATCTTCAAGGAGTATTGTTGACAACGTGGATTTGAAAATTCATAGATAAGGTCGCATAGACCTACCGAGCAAAACCAAAAAAGCTCAGATCCTCAGGACAATAGCATCAGACAAGGACTATAACACCATTTCCACTCCTATCCACCTTCAGTGCTCCTATCCAATTAAAAAATGAAAGTTAGAATCTCGTTTATGACAATGTCTTAGGCATACAGATTAAATATTAGACCCTGTCTTAGTTAGATCAACATAGTCTAGCTAAGTTTTATTTTCTCCCTCTTATTTATATTTTTAGAAAAGCTCTAATTACAAATAAATTTCACACGTCCATAGCTTATTTAGCACATATTATTTATTGATTTATTAATCTAGACACTTTCACTAAATTAGGAATAAAACCCTAATTATTCCCAAAAATGTTAAATCAAAACACAATCACAAGTGCAAGCCCATGTTGCATAAGAATAAGCCAAGGCTACAACCCTAGTAGCACATAAGAAGAAGAATGTATGTATAATTTGAAAGTTAAGGAAGAACAAGGAAAGCTAAAAGTTGTACTAGAAGAGATGAAGAAGAAAAATGAGGAAGAAGAGGAAGCAAAACAAAAGCAGGCTAAAGATGTTGTGTAGCAACTTAAGCTAGTAGTAGAGGCCACAACATAGTAGCAATAGATACCAAGGTAGTCTTAGGTAGAAATAAAGCAACCAACACAAGAAGAATAACTAGTCACCACATAGATAGGTCCTCAACTCTTAGAGTTACCATTGGGAGGAGTTTGGCTCTAGGATGTTCCAAAATTTGGTGTTTGGTGCACCAATTTTCACTCCCACTTGCCATGATTCCATGAATAGACCCCTCAAAACCTATGAGTACATTGGTTGCACTCACTCTCAAGTAGGAGGCATGCTTGGACATATCCAAACTTCCACTAAAGAAATAATTGAAGGGCACATTAGCTTTTCAAGAATAGATTATGCAAAAGGCCACCTCCTTGGAGTTAGAGAAGGGTCAATCAAAGGTAGAAAACATATAATTGAAGGTTTGCCTTCATGAAGCTATGAAGATGATTCAAGATACCTACCTAGAGTTGGTCACTTTAGAAATTGGGGACCAAGTTATGTTCGACCAGTGCAAACTCAAGACTTTGGTCTCTGAGTTAACAAAGGACTCATGTGCAGCATAAAAATGGCACATATTTGGTACATCAGGCTAAAATTTGAATATTGAGGTAGCCATAATGATCACTTTGTTGGAAGAGTACTAAGGCATGCTTGACATTGCCACACTACAAGCACAATAGGTCATGCACTTTATTGGACTAGAAGTAGCAACTAGATGCCTATTTATCTAGTTCTAGCATAGACTTTGCCATGGCCGCAACCACCAAGACAACCATGGCTAGCCACACCACCTCAATAGATGAAAATGATAGAGCCCTCTAGAACTTGCTAAATATTAGGGAGAACATGCATGATGAACTTATCAACTAGCATAATGAGATTTTGCGCATTTCATTTATAAGTCTCCAATCCCAATGCCATATAGACAAACTAGAGTAACTGAGTGGTGAGATTTAGACAAGGGTGAATAATACCAAGGTAGCCATAAGCATTATTGATGACTCGAATCTAAAGCATCTCATCAGATATCATGCACCATTATGTATCCTACTATCCATGGTCTAGGAAGTTATGCTTGATTGGCACACATACAAGATCAACCTATCTCCATTCTATAATGAAGTTGCCCAGATCCCCAACTCTCCAATCTAAAATCCATAATTTGAACTCTAGTAAGCCATGACATAGTGTAAGGTTACACATTTTAGGGCTAAATTTTTTTTTGGCTAGTCGTCATCTACATCTATACTACCTCCATCAAGCTAAGTAATGTGCAGAGTACTAATTTTGTAAAATATTGTAAAGTATTTTGTATTGGGAATGAATAGTAAGACAAACAGGGCCAAGATGGTTGAAAACATATAAAGGGTAGCCACCTGGTTATGCCAACCTATTGAAAACTAAAAAGGGTGGTAGGTTGGTATGCTACTTAGTTGAAAACTCGAAAGGGTAGCTAAGTAGTGAGCAAGAGGTAAAAACTAGAAATGGTACCTTAACTGATTACTGTGAATCTTACTAGTCTAACCTCTTATTTAGCTTCTTACCTTTGTGCATATTCAGATGATCTTGCAACATTATCTAGGGACAAGATAGCATTTTAAGTCTAGGAAAGTGTTGGGAGGATAAATTAGATGGTAAAGCTATGTAGGATATTTTTCTAATATTCATACATTATGTATTCAATTTGTTGGATTTATGTATATTTTATCCTATCTTTCATGACTTGTAATAGGTTAGAATATGAATAGACTCCTCTTTTGACACCAAGTATGAGAATAATGTGAATAATCATTGACTACAAATGATTGTGTGTGTGTGTGTGTGTGTGTGTGTGTGTTTGTAAGAATAGCGTTTGACCTTTGAAGATATCAATATAGACTATTTGGTTATGGTTATCTATTATATTTCTTATTTTGTTCCTTATGTGTGTTCTCATGTATGATGTATGGTTTAATTTCTATCTAATTTAATTTGTATTCTCTATAAATTTTAATGAAATACTAATTATTTTTTACTCCTACCTAATGCACAATAATTTAGTTTTTTTATGCTTCTATTTTCCATTCTCGTGTTTGAATACTTTGTACTATCCTATGCAATAAATTAAAACATAGTTATCCTCATCCTTAGCATGTTTTGATGCTTCAAGAACCTATGCTAATAGTTAGGCTTTCCTAGACTATGTTAGCTCTTATAGGACCAGGGTATTGGTTATAATTATAACTAGTGACAAGGCATCTCTTTATTCGATTGGGCTCTCCATGGATACGACATCTATGATAAGTTTAGGGGACTCACTGTATTAATAATTTATAACTTGGTGCCTCTTGGTTTGGCTTGGTTATCTTGCGCCCTAAGATATCTAGGAGGTCTAAGGGTTATGACATTAACAATTATTACCCTGATGCCTCTTCATTAGGCTAGGCTTTCTCAAGACCTAACATCTTTGTCAAGTCTAGGCAAATGGTCACACTAATAGCTAACAACTTGGTGTCTATTTATTTGATTGGGATTTTCAAGGATCTAATTTTTGTGATAGGTCTTGAGGATTGGCTGGATCAATGGATGATAACATGGTACTTTTGAATTCAATTATGTTTTTTAGGCCTTGAAATCTCTTTCAAATCTAAGATAGTGGCCACATTGAGAATTGGTAATGAGTCACGTGTTCTTTCAATTGAGCTTTTCATGTTCATTGAATATGTGATAGTTATCTATTATGATTGGTTGAACCTAATATGATTTCTAGTATCTGCATGGCATCATGGTGATGTTGAGGCAAATGGGTTTAACCAATTACTTGTAATGAAAGTTGAACAATTTTTTGATTTTGACATTACGTTTGAAACATTTTTAGATCTGAACATTAATTGAAACATCACTCACACATGTGATTAATTATAAGATAATAATCAAAAAACTATTTGTGTTGGTTAGGATAATTAAGACTATTTATTACATTTTAGTATGAACATTAATATTGGAAAATATGAAATTTATGTATTGAAAATATAGATTCCTAGTGTCTGTGTAGGGGGAAAAACATAAGGATATTAGAGAAATAATTTATAACAATAATTTTTTATACATAAAAGTATTAATCAAAATAATTACTCATACACGTGGTTGTTGATAAATTTTTAATCAAATATGATTGTATTAACTAGAAAAATTAAGACTATTTATTAATTCGAAGACTTCTCATAGAGATGTTAATTCAAGCACGAAGGGGGGCTGCTATTTAATAAGGCATTATTCTTCTATTTATTGTTTGTATTTTGTCTATGGATTTATATAACCAAAAATAAATAAAGAACCACTGTTGATGTGCAATAATATGGGCTAATTTGGTTTGCCTTTTTTTGTTGGATTGCAAGGTTTATGCAATTTTATACACGATCAGGATTTGGGTTGAGAAGGTATGTGATGCAGATGTTTTGGGTATGGAATTTGCTCATTGGCATTTTCCTTTGAAGCAATTGATAGAAAAATAAATAAAAGAAAGCATGTGAATATTGGTTAATTCTATATTATGGCATTAGGATCCTTAGGTTTCAAATTATATAAGAATATTTGTGAGTCTATATTGGTTTATTTAGTGTCTTATATTTGTACATGTGTTTGGAAGCTTTTGATTTTGAGTGTTTTAGTTTTTTTTAGCTGTGTTTTTTTCTTGTTGAATCTCTCTGTATTTGTTCAAAAGTGGAAGATGGTATTTTTTTTGCTTCAAATTATACAAGAATATTTGTGAATCTATGTTAGTTTCTTTAGTGTCTTATGTTTGTACTTGTGTTTGGAAGAGTTTAATTTTAAGTGTTTTAGTTTTTTTTATTGTATTTTGTTCTTGTTGAATCTCTTTATATTTTCTTAGAAGCAAAAGATGGCATTTTTTTGCTAAGGCATTCTAGGTGCTTGCCTATGGTGGGTTTTGTGACTTTTTGATTACCAATCTTATTGGTAGTTTATTTGTGTGTAGTTCAATATGATACTATCATTTTAGAGGTGGTGTGGGTGTCATATTTTAAAGAGCTCCTCAGTGGGTTATCAGGTTGATTGAATAACTTTTAAGCAATTTTGGGTTGGGTTTTTTATTATTTTGGTTATCAATATTTTGAATTGGTTATAATTTCTATTTTCTATGAGATTAAGTAACGTTATTTTATTATAATAGAGACTATTTGCTTATGTTATGTTTAACTAACTATAGTTAGTTATTCCCTTATTATTATTTTTGGAGTGTTGGTTGGTTCTAGTCTCTTTCTTAGACCTTGTGCTAGTTTGTTTTAGACCTGCAAGACTGGTGACATGTCTGACATGCTGATGAGGCTTGATGGTCTATATTATTCTCTTAGAGTGGATTATGTGTTATATACAGACATGGGGCATGTTCTTGTAGGCTTTCAAGTTTTATGTGTAGTTTGTTCTGAGTTGGTTGAGGTCTTGGGCAGTGATCAATTCAATTGTGTATTAGTCAACGTAGTGCCTTTTCATTGGGTGGTGTTTTCTCAGGCCATGAAATATATAGTAAATTCAAGGACTTGCTAAGCTAAAAAGTGGAAATGTGTTATATATTCATTTGATACAGGATTTTCAAGGCCTAACATCTCTGTCAGGCTAGAACTGGTCATACTGATAATTAATGACATGACACCTTTTCATTTGTTCAGGCTTTTACCAATTATGTTATCTCTTTTAGGTTTGGGGGATTGGCCACACTCATAACTAGTGATGTGGAATCTCTTTATTTATTTTGGATCCCCACAGGTATAAAATTTGTGACAAGTTCGAGGGACTTACCATAGTGATTGTTGTTGATTTGGCACCTTTTCATTTGGCTGGACTCTCCCAAGCTATGAGTTTTTTGGGAGGTATAGGGGTGGCAACATTGAGAAATATCCACTTACTGATTCTTCATTCGGCTAAGTTTTTTTTAGCCTTAACATCTTTGACATGTACATGTAAATAGTAATATTGATGACTAGTGACTTGGTACCTCTTCATTGGACTAAGATTTCCTAGGATTTGATCATTATGATGAGTCCCAAGGATAAATATACATTTTTGAAATGAAGGAAAAAATAGGGACATTGGAGAAATAATCTGTAATAATAAGCTATGGCATGTAACATTATTGATCAAAATAATTCATCATACGTGTGGTCGTTGTTAAAGTTTTAATCAAGCACATTTGTATTAACTAGAGAAATTAAGAGTATTTATTAATTTAAAAATCCATCATAGAGGTGTTAATCCAAACATAGGGGGTTGATGTGGTTGATATTTAATAATGAATTATTATTTTATTTATTTCTTTTATTTTCATTGTGGCTTTATATGATAAAAAATGGGGCAACTCCTATCAATATGCAATAATTTAAGTAATCTAGACTGCCTTTTTTCAATTTGTAAGGTTTATGTGATTTTCTACATGGACATGATTTGGGTTGAAAAGGTATGTGATGTCATTGTTTCAGGTATGGCATTTTATCATTTATGTTTTATTCTAAAGCAATTAATGGAAAAAATGAAACAATACATATGAATATTAGTTAATTCTAGATTATGGGATTGGGATTGTTGGGTTTCAAATCGTGCAAGAATATTTGTGAGACTGAGTTATTTTTTTAGTGTCTTGCATTTGTATTTTTGTTTGGAAGCATTTTATTTTGAGTGATTTGGTTTTTTTGGATGTGTTTTATTATCAATAATTTTTTTTGTGTTTGTTTAGAAGCAAAAGACAACATTTTTTGCTATGGTGTTTCAAGTGATTATCTATGGTGGGTTTTCATGGATTTTTTGCTTATGAATCTTATCGACAGTCTCTTTGTGTGTGGTTCAAGGTGTTAGTGTAGTTTCATAGGTGGTGCATTTATCATGTTTGTTGGGGCTATTCAGTAGGTTATCTGGTCAATTAAATATCTTTTAAGTAGTTTCAAGTTGGGTTTTTTGTTATTACAAAAAGAAACATTTGGAATTGGCTATAATTTTTATTTTCCATGAACTTGAGGAATTTTATTTTCTTATATTGGAGACTACTTGCCTATGCTATATTTCTATGACTATAGTTATTATTTTTCTATTATGTTCAATGTATTGGCTAGTTCTGGTCTCTTTCTTGGAGCTTGGGCTAGTTTGATTTGAATCTATGAGACTGGTAGAGGTGGCTTTAACCCTTTCCACTCTCTCCTCTAAGCTTGGTACCGAGATAGAGATAGAATCTAGTTGTGATGTCTTTATTGATGGAACATACTATGTGATATGTTTAGGTATATAATAAGTTATATAGTATTGAGATAATCTAGTTTCAAAAATTGGTGTGCCTATTCTTGGATTTTGCTTTGTGTGTGATTGAAATAAAAAAAAATAGAGAGAGAGAGAGAGAGAGAGAGAGAGAGAGAGAGAGAGAGAGAGAGAGAGAGAATTTCTAATTATATTAACTTAAAAAAGAATAAGAACGTAGAATAAAAAACAAAGTTCATGTGGTTTATGTTCTTTGTGTAGTGTTTTGTGAATAGATGATTGGATTTTTGACTAGAGAAAAAAAGATTAAAAAAGAGGGAAAATAAGGAAAGAATGACAAAAATAAATTTTATTTTATTTTATTTTATTTTTTTCCCTTGGTAGCAATTAATTGATTTGCATATTAGTCAATGCTAGGCCTTTCCATTTGGTTGGGTTTTTTTGATCTCTAGCATATCTGGTATGTCTAGAGACTTATCATGTTCACAAATGATAATGCATCATGTTTTTGTTTGGGTCAGCTCTCCTAGGCCCTAACATCTCTAATAGGTCTAAGGAAATAACCACACTAGATTGTATTAATGTTGTGTCTTGAATCGACTGGGGTCTTCTCAACTCTGACATCTCTACTTGGTATAAAGGGCTGGCCATAGTGCCATATGTTAATGTTTGATACCTTTATTTTATCAGGATTTTCCTAGTTCTAACATCTTTATTAGTTTTAGGGCATCGATTGTGTTGAGAAATAGTGAGGTGGTACCTCTTTATTCGGATAGACTCTTCCTAGTTTTGACATTTCTAGCAGGCCTAGGGGGGCTCACTATGCTAACAATTGATGGTGTGATGCTTGTTCATTCAACTGAGCTCTATTAGGCTCTAACATCTCTGAAAGGTTTGAGAGACTATGAACAGTGGGGAGTGGATGTGTTGTGATTAATGTGACCAAATTTTATTTCGACCCTTTTTTTAATTATTATTATTATTATTTCTAGATAGGATAAAAATTAAATGTTTTTTACTTTTTTTATAATTTTAAAGGGGCATTAATAATGTACTTTTTTAAAACATACAAGTTTTCTTTTGGCCATAGACATCTGAGGCTTTTATCAGGGTGTATAAAAAATAGGGTATCTTGTTCATTGGCCTTTTTTTTAGTTCTACAATGACAATGCAATTATCTTATTAAGTGGTTTCTTTTTTTGTGGAAATGAGGAGTGTTATAAATTTGGTATTGTTTTAGAGTTGGTATTTCATTTCTTGATAGTTTACCGTGTTCTTCATTGTTTGAAAAAAAATTAAAAATATATATATATAACAGAAAAAGGGGGTAGGGGGAGAGAGGATTGAAAGAAAAAATGGAAAGAAAAGTTTCAAAAAAATAGTAAATGGTCATGAAAAGAAATGCAAATACAATTGAACTCTGTTATCAAGAGGGAAGCATTCATGTGGACACATATAAGTGGAAAAAACATAAGCATTTGTAAATATTGACGATGCTTTAAAACATGTAAATATTTTTAGGTTTGCATTGTTCAATTATGTTTTTAGTGATTACTTTTTTTATGCATTTCAAGTGTTTTTGTATTTCTATTATACATCAATAATATTATGAACTAGCATCGTTGACTATTTTATGGATTCTTTGAACAATGAGAATGTAGAGGCAAGACACTCATATTCAAACCAATTACATACAGAGCTATTATATTATTTATATCAAATACGTGATAGAAGCATGTACTTTCATTAAATGAAAGTTTCTCCAAATGAGCTTATAGATCATAGTGAGACTAGTCTACAGGGTGACATATTTTGTACTAAGTGCTTGTGCAAATGGTTAAACATTCTTGTTTCTATTTGGTTTAGGATGAGAAAAAAAAGTATCTATATTTCAACAAAGAAAGATCTATTCCATTGTATTCAATTTTTTCCAGGGCATAAACCCTACATATGGACGTTGAACCATTATTTTGCAAAAAAATATGCACTTAGAGGATTATTTCTAACACAAAGTTATCAAATATTTGTAAAAATCCTTAATTATACTGTGATGTTATTTTTCATGGCCTGGAAGCACATGGCATGTACAAAGAAAATAGTTTAGGCTCTAGCTATGGTGAAAGCTTATTTGATACTATTAGTTTGTTAACTGAACATGAATTTGATAGTCATGTTCTTCATCAATATATGGTGTAACTTTTTTTAAATGCTATTATAGTGCTAAATATATTTGTAATGACTTCTTTAGGGCTTTGCAAGCATGAACTACAAAAATAAGAGTCTGAAATGATTTTTTATTGGAAAATGTATGTTGCAAATATTAGAATTCCATATTGAGAAAGCGGAATTAAAGGTAATGACTTTTGTTCATGGCTTTCAAACATTTTACAAAGCAATATTCCATTATGGTAAAAAAAACTAAAAATATTACAAAAATATTTTGTAATTGTTTTGTTCCAAAGAAAATGTATAACATTATTTTTTTGAGAAATATACATTTCATATTCATTACAAGACATTGAAAATAATTTGCATGGATCAAATTACATATGCATTACCAGTAGATATTTCGATATGGTTATCAGGTAGCAATAGATTTAAAAGTTTAGAAATAACAATGGGATCTTTTTGGCTTTCCAAACAATGTGCAGGTGAACCTTTTGTTAGAGAGACATTTAAAATTATAAATAGGCATCATGATTCTCTACGCTATTTGGAACAAGCAATGCATGAGCAAACAAAAACAATCTAACAAAATATATAATGTAAACACTAGAAAAAAAACTAGCTCAAATGGAGAAAGAAAATCATTGTGGTCAGTGAAATCAATGATATGTTGTCATAAAAATCAACAGTTGGAAATCATACCAAGTGATCGATGAAGCATCAAGGTGACAAACAACTATCTAAAATTGACCAAAGACACTAATTGATTCTTTTGTAGTTTGTGAATAGTTAAATTTCAAAAATGATATTGTTTTGATTGACATTGACATTGTCAAAGTATTTGATTGTGATTTTGTGTATTCAACATTAAAAAACTTGTTTTAGGTGAGAAAATATGCAAGCAATGCAAGAGATATCTTTAAAATGGAAAAGTGCCAACATTTGTTGTTCCTTTTAGTGTCAGGAGAAAAAAAATACTATTGTGAAGAGATTAGCACTTTTAGAAGAAAGATTCGTTACTTTATAAATGTTGTTTAAGCATGTACAAAATCTTGGATATAAACATTCATAATATGGCTTGATAGGAAAAATTAAAAATGTCCTGATGGACTTTGATTGGGTGCAAAAAGCATTGCATAGAGAAATTAATGACATATAAACAATTGCAATAAAGATAAAATGCAAGATAGAATACAAAAATACATATTTAACAGGAAATGTGAGGCCTTCATGCATGATGAAATAATTGTCTCAACTTTGTTGAGTGTTTTTGTATAAGAAAGAAAATATTATTATTGATAGGGGTTGGCAAAGTAGTTTTGAGGGAACAAGAGAAAAAAACATTGACGAGATTATGCCTATTGAGAACAAGACGTCTGATGCTTGTGAAAATGAATCGGATCTTGTTAATGAATCCTTGGCACATGCGTATACTGATGTACAATTGATACATGATCTTCAGGAATATATCATTGAAATTTCCCTATTGAAAGGACTCAAACCATTAGGTATATTAAAAGATAAATTCTCGAAAGAGATGAGCTTCTCAATTCTATTCTATATTTTTTAGTCACCCTTAGGATATGATAGACAGAGTGTCATACTAAAAAATATCAAAGTGGGAACTTTTGCATAAGGACATGACATTACAACACACATAACTAACATCTTTTTCAAAGCTATCAAAATCATTGTACGTCAGGTGTCATCTTATGCCTAGATCTGCATACATAAAGGCAAATTGAAAGACAAAAAACTATGTGCCAAAGATGTTTAAAATAAAGCCAACATAGAAAAAAATCTAAAATCACACATAGCTTATAGAGCTTCCAAAAGCATTCAAACATCGCCTGACTATTTTTAAAATTCAAGAAAGAATATTTTTGTAATGATTAGGCAATTGGGACCGCCAACATTTTTTGTAACTATAACAAATGTTAAACATTGTTGGGAGCCTTTATGTCATGCATTGTAAAAAAATGGCTCCAGTGTCAAATAATAAACACAAAGAAACAATTGAAGAAGATAATATTGATGCGATGATAAGAAAAAATATTTCTCTTTGTAGTCACTAATTTAACCATAGATCTAATGCATTCAAAAAGATGTTGCAAGATGAAGAATTATTTGGAAAGGTTTTGGATTTCTTTTTTGTGATAGAGTTTCAAAAAAGAGGATATGAGCAGTGGTATTTCATGCTCTAAGTACAAGATGCACCTGTATATAGAGATTATTATAATACTAAAATTGAGGATTTTGTGGATAGATACATATCTTGTGATTCAATATTGCTTAATAGTGATTTAAATAAAATTCAAATATATCATCAACAAGCACATACAAAAACATAGAAATTCATGTTGCATCTTCAATTTTTCATTGCCTCCAATGCAAAAAACAAGAATATTAGAGACATTGGACAAAACTAGCGATCTATACAAAGAAAATACCATAAGATTTTTTTCTCGGCATGAGAATAAAATATATATCAAATACACAACATTTCATATGTTTTTACAAGAGCTAAACTTAGACAAAATAGAATATATACGCTCTTTATGATGTTGTATTTCAAGACTAGTTATAATGCTAAAAATACATCCATTTGATGCTTGGGTTAATGCATTTGACAAAAAACTTATGACATTATGGTATGCTAACATAGATGTATAATTCATTTTTGATGCATATTGTACTACAACATATTGTTACTCCTATATTATAAAATTTGATTGTACACTGACAAACACATTTTATAAAGTGCATGCTGAAATTGTTTATAGAAATGAAAATAAATTGTAAGCTATAAGAAAATTAGAGAATATGTTCTTACAAAATCAATAGATGTCTAGTCGGCAGGTCATTCATATTGCATTATAATTGTCTTTACATCATAGTTCAAGGAAAATGATTTTCATAAAACATCACCAAAGGTGAAAATAATTTACATTTTGAAAAGTCTAAAGTTGTTAGCACAAGAATCAGACACTTTGGAAGATGTAATAGGTGTTAGGATGACTAGTCTGACTATAATAATCAAAACTAGTGGTAGATGACTTAGAATAATAGAAGGAATCATCAAGCTAACTAGAGTGGGGATTAAGAACATGTGTGATAGAGGTGATGAACTCTCAGAGGTTGTAGTTATACCTGTTATCAAGGGTATGCCTAGAAAAGGCAACAAGAAGACTCTAGGGTATGAGATGGGTGGAGTGGGAGGGAAAGAAGAAGTGGCAATGCTTGAAAGAATCAAACCTAAGGATATTTGGGTAAAAGGTGAAGTAAAAATATTGAAAAATGGTAGAAGTGGAGTGGAAGTAATGGGCACATGAATAGAGAGTTGAAACACAGTAGGAGCAAGGAGTAGAAGGAAAATAAGAGGATATGGAGGAATGAGAAGTTGACCTTGAATAGGTGTTTACTGAGTGTTGTGGTTAGGGTTTAGGATCAAATTAACCTTGATATTGAATCTTGGATATTGTGGCATTACTAATTGAGTAAATTGTACTTATTTTACCTAGCACCATGTAGTCTAAGCTCATGGTTATTGGGGATTAGTGGAAGGCACTACTAGAGTAGGTAGAGTTGAAGTGCTTGAAACATGTAAAGGAGGTGGAGGTAGAGGTGGAGGCAAATCTTGATGATCTGGGGCTATTTTTGGAAGAAAAGCTTGAGAAATTGGGGTTGTTGATGGGAGTGAGACTAGAGGAGCAAGTAGAGGAGATGAAGAGGTAACTTAAGGAGGAAAAGATGGCATAACACCCTTTAGGATCCTAAGTGAGATCACTTTTGTGGCATATGGAGGAGGCAGAGGTGGAGGTAGTGCTTGAGAAATTAGAACTACTGATGAAAGTATAACTTGAGGAACTAGGACTACTAGTAGAAGCAAAACTTGAGAAACTAGGGTTACTACTAGAAGTGGTTCTTAAAAATTAATTGGGGGAGGTAGAGGTAAAACTTTAAGAAGATAAGATGGTAGGAATCCCTTCAAGATTCTATATGAAATGACTAAATAAGTTGTAATCAACTCCTTTGTGGGTTAGGCAAGAGTTATAATAGTTATTAATGGACCTATCTAAGCCTTTTTCTCTTTGTTCTTCCTCTTGGTTGCTATCTGTGATTACACTTATTGGCCATTGATAGCATTCATGTGAAAATCATAATTATCCTCAACCTGATGGTCCTAATTGATGTTTAGTTGAGGTCCATACTATGATAAGTGAGCCCAAATCACCCCTTTAGGGTCTCATTACTAGATCTTGTATTTTGTTAGAGTGAAGGAGTCTCGAACCCCAGCGATCTTTTATATTGAGGGAAAGGTCTTATAAATGTGCCCTCGTATAGTGATGTGGAGTGAAGGGCATGTCCTTTACTGATTAGCTATGTAGTGGCTAAGGATAAAATTCACTAGCTAATAGGTGATCCCCTACTCTACTAGGTAATTAGGTGCATAGTATGACAAACACAAGGGTTTATGCATGAAGCCTATGATATGAATCAATATGCCCTTTTTAAATAGCTAGTAGTCCCCTATGCTTGTGATAGACTCCCATATTATGTTTGAAATCTAGGGTATGGGAGATTCATTGATCATTTGGTACACCACTAGGTATAAATGCTCATAGACATCCCAGACATTTTATTGGAACTGGTAACCATATATCTTAAAGAAGACCACATGGATAGTTTGGCCACTAGGAATCTAGGTAGGAAACACTAACAAGTTGAATGAGAGCATTCCATAGATGGTTTCAATTACATATCTCATAATGTATAAATTACCCCCATTTTGGGAGTCTATAATGGCATCAACCAAGTTGAAATTGATCAATTATCCAAGGTCTAGGATATCAAAGTGAGTTAAAATGATGTGCAACAAGGGCACCCATAACTTGTTGATATGTATGTAGTCTGAGAATCTGAACAACCAATTCAAAAGGATCATGCCTACTTGTATCTCTTCTAAAAAAGTGTATACCATGTAAGTGTTGATCTTTTTTTTTCACCCACTTAGAGTCTAGGTTCTCAACCTAGTCTTGGAGAATAGTATATATGTATTTATCATGCATTCAGGCTGATACTACTATTACATCATATGAAAACATGAAGTCTGAGAGGCAGTAGTATGTTTTGAATGCATTTATGGATACATTATCAATGTGCTATAGAGAAGTGGGTGAATAGACCCAATCATTAACACCATCCTATACTTAGATGCCCTTGTGAAGAATTCCATCCATCAGTTCGGCACAGGGAAATGTCTTTAGTCTAGTCATGGATCTATGGAGTCTACATATTTTATAGGAGCTAAGGGAATCATTGTATTCAACCTCCTGGTCATCCACATCACCAAAGTCCCTAAGTACCTACATGATTGCTTTATATATGTCATTGCAATGCTTGAATTTGGTTAAACCAATAAGGAAAGTGGTGTCTCGATACTTGAGATTGGGCTTTGTGTTAGAGGATGTACCAACCATTGAAATGGAATAGAAAATGAATTGGGAAGTTTTTGGGTGTTGAAGGCATGGCATACAAAAGTTGTTTATGGATTTAAAAATAAGAAATGTAAAATTTATTCTAATTTGGTAATGGTAATAGTTAATGAGCTTCCTTTAGGATTTAAAATCTTGTGCATGCATGTCTCTATATTAATGTCATTTGATAGCTCACTTGCCATGAATTTGAAATTTGAGTTGGTGGCAAGATTTTATCATTTTAATTATGAATCTATAATTGAATTTAGAGCACATGATCCTCCACCACCAACTAGATATAGCATTGGTGATGGGATGTTTTCCCAATCTATCCAATCCGGTCAGGCTTCCCATTCCTTTGATGATGAGCTTGTGGTGGACACATGATCTCATACCTTAAAGTTTATTTAGCTAGTCCCTAATTTTTGATACATGTCATTATTCTATCATATTTTTATTAATGGTCACCATTTAAGCACAACTTTACATTCCATGTTTTATCTTGAATAGGATGATCTGTCACTTAAGGACACATACCACATCCCAATCAGTCCTGCTTAATAGTTCATACTCTATTCTGAGCTTTCCAAGTCACAAGTGGTAACTAGTTCATCTTTGCATTATGTGATGTGATAGCTTCCCATCCATTTAGGATATCTCAGGTTCTAACACTTTTTACAAGTTTGGAAGACTCACCTTTTTTTTTTTTTGTGAAAGCATTATTGACACATGATCACACCTATTAAAGTTGCCTCATCTAGTCCCTGATTCCACACACATATCATTGGTATATTGTATTTTTATTAGCAATCATCATTTAAGCATGGCTTTGTTCTCCATGTCTTTATTCTGATAAGGATGATATGTCACCCAAGGACACATACTACATGACAATTAATTTTTATTGACAACTCCTACTTTATTCTGAGCTTTTCAAGTCACAAATGAGAATTACAAAATCTTTGCATTGTGTGATGCAACAACTTCCCATCAAGTCGAGTTCTCTCAACCTCTGATAACTCTAACAGGTCTAAGAGATTTTCCTTTCTTACTCATGAGTACATAATAGGCACACAATCACATACCTTTAAGTTATATCAGTTAGTCCCCACTTTCTGACATGTGTCATCTACCTTTTGGATTTTATTAGATGGTCATCATCTAAACATGGTCTTGCATTCAATGCCTTTATCATAGATACGATAATGTGTCACTCAAGAACACATGCTATGCCTCGATCAATTCTATTTGATAGCTCTTACTTTATTCTAAGCTTTTCAAGTCACATGTGCTAATCAGTTCATCTTTGCATATGTGATGCTACTTCTCGTTGAGTTAGGCTCTCCTAGGCTCTGACATCCTTGACAAGTCCAAGAGACTCACATTTCTTGCTCAAAATGAAGCCTTGATCTATCACTAAGCCTACTTTCCTAGTCTATAACATCTCTAAGACATCCTTTACAGTTCCCTCTATGAGTTTGAATGACATGACAAGTGCCCATTGCATCAATATTTCCAAAGATCTAATATTTCTGACATGTGTGAGTGAGTGGCCTTTCTAATTCTGAATAACATGGTGATCTAGCATTGGCCTAGGTTCTCCAGGTGTATGACATATATGATAGGTTTAGGGAACTACTCTGATTGACTCTAAATCATGCGGTGATCTCCCATAGGATTGGACTTTCTAAATCCCTACATCTATAATAGGTCCAGGTGACTGGCTTCTCTAACCTTGAATGACATGTCAATTTCTCATTGGACCAAAATTTCCTAGGATTTAACATTTTTGATAGGTCTAGGAGACTAGTATTTCTAATATAGATTGATAGTGTTTGTACCTACTTAGACCAACATAGAAAGTGGTGTCCTGGTACTCGTGACATGTGGCACATAGGTGACCATGTACCTTGAAATTACATGTGCTAGTCTTTGCTATCTGGCATGTGCCATCGATCAATTATTTTTATTAACTGTTGTTGTCTAAACACATCTTCACACTCCATTCCTTTATTCTGAATAGGATGATGTGTCATCTGATAATGCATGCCATACCTTGATTGATCATAGTTAATTACTTGTACTTTATTCTAAGCATTATGAGTCATAATAAATAACCATTTTACCTTTGCATTATATGATACATCACCTTGAAATAAAGATATGATCTCCTAGGCTTTGACAAGTCTAGTAAACTTTTATTTTTATTGGGAATGTCTCATCGATCTCCCATTGAGATCAGCTCTCCCCATTTCTGATACCTCTAATAGATCCTGGCCACTTCCCTCTCTGACACCAAATAATGGGGCCAATGTCCATTATGGTGGGCTCTATTGATATCTAACATCTCTAATAATTGGGGGGATTTTCCTTTCTATCTCTAAATGACATTATGATTTACCATTAGCATGGCCTTGATAGGCCTCTGGTATATATGACTGGTATGATTTGCTACCTTTCTAACTTTGACTGATGGGTCAAGTTCTAATTACACTGAGCTCCCCTAGGCTATAACATCCATGACAAGTCCAAGGAATTGTCTCTCTGACTCTGAATGACATGGTGGGCTACTGTTGGGCCATGTTCTCCTAGGATCTGACATTTATAATGGGTAGGGAGCCTATACTTTCTTATTCTAAATGATGTGGTGAGTTCTTATTGGTTTAGGCTTTACCAAATTCACAAGATGACAAACTAACAATGAAAAAAAAGAAAACCATTCATTAAAGCTATCTATCAGCCATAGAGCACTCAATTTAACCATAGAGGATAATGAGTTTCCTGCTCTAGGAAAAAATAGATCTGAGAAACATTTTCTCATTAAAATCAATCGACATTGTTACTAACTTGATATGCTAAAAAAAACAAATAATACTTGGTGTTTTTTTTTGAAAAGTTAAAATAGTCTGTTACTGCTTGAGAAAAATCAAAGTCATGTTTATTTTAAATTTTATAGTAGATGTCATGGTATAATAGGCACAACGAATATTTCTCATACAAACACAGTAACTATTTTGAGTCTTTTTTATTGATTTACTTTCCATAATTTGGCAATTGTTAATGACTTGTTTAAAATTTGATCAGCCCACTTTATTCATTGTTGCATAAGTTTACATTTTTTTTTATCATTTATATTTTTTGTTATAGATTTGACTTGTTTATGAATAATTATCTTTTTCTTATTGTAATATTTAAATATACAATTGCAATTTTTTTATGAAAAAATAGTACATTATGCTTATAGGGCACACAAAATCTATCTTTTTAGTAGTTAAAATGTATCCAACCCATTTTTTTTTTGCACTGTGTGGATCTATATGCAGAAAAAACTAGTGACCACTTGGATTTTCATATTTTCATTGGCAACCATTAATGGACCTTGTTTAGGCTTTAAGGCCTATACATGCATTTTTCTGCACTAATGTCATTTGACAACTCGCTTGCTTCAAATTTAAATTTTTGAGTAGGGCTGAAATTTTATCCTTTTATTTCTAAATCTATAATTAAAATTGCATCCCATGATCTTACATTGCTAGACGGATATATAAATGGCAATAGGATGTTTTTCAAAACTATACAATCAGGTTTAATTTCCCATTCTAGTAATAACAAACATGCGGTAAGCATGTGGCAACATCCCTTAGAATTTTACATGGTTATCCCATGCTTTCTAACATGTGTCACCCCTCTATCATTTTTTTTAATTGATGGTAATAATTTAATCTTTGTTCTTTAGTTGGTGTCTTTATGCTTTATAAGATGATGTGCCACCCAAGGGACTAGTGCCGCATCTCGATTGGTTTTGGCTAACCACTGGGACTTCATTCTTAGCTTCCCCAGTCACAAGAAGTGACTAATTCATTTTGATATTATATGGCACCATAGTTTATAATTAGGCTTAGCTCTCCCAACTTCTTATATCTCTAACAGATGTAGAGATGTTTTTTTTTACTTTGAATGGCTCTATGATCTTCCATTCAGCTAAGCTTTACTAGTTGCTTGTATCTTTAGTGAGTTTGGGAGACTATTCTCTAATGATGAATGATGTGATGAGTCCCCATTGGGTGGGACTCTCCAAAAATTTGACATATTTTACAACTCTCAGGGACTCATTTTTTTGACTCTAAATAATGCCATGATCTCCAACTGGGCCTATCTTCATTGGGATCAAACTTCTATGGTAGTTCTGAGAGACTACCCTCTCTGACCCTACATACCATAAAAAATCTATTCAAATTCAATCCATGTCATGGAAACCATTTTTTATAACATTAAACACTAATAAATGAGTGTTAACTAAATTCATTACTTTTAAATCTACCACCACATATGTCATAATTATCATCACACGTGTTACAATGACATACCTTAATAAATAGATAAGATTGATAATGTTTTAGTACATATTATAATTGACCAATCGATAGAGCTTGTCATTGATAATCATAGTTATGCTTTGCTAATGACATTGGGCATTGATAGTAGCAATGAATTTCATTTTTTCTCTTTTTTGTCTACATTGTTTCCATATTTTGGCTATGATTCATTCTTGTCTATGTATTTCCTTATCAGTTTTGTTTTTTTGCATCATGTGGCTTTGAACTCTTTGTTCTTGTCATCTAGTTCTAATCAAATTTCAATGGAGCCCACTATGAAAAAAGCTTTGGATCATCCTTCATTTTTGTGCTCTTGCTAAAAACCAAAAAAGTCTTTTGTTGGTAGAGTCTCACCCTGTCATCTATACAACATCTTCTAGATTCTTTCTGATCAAGTTTTCAATGCTATCATTTCTATCATCAAGGAAGAATTTCTATTCACCACTAACATGATCAAAGTTAGTTATATGGCTACTTATGTGTTTGCTACCAACATAATTTTCCTTCTCTATAATAAGGAGAAGATAAAATCCTTGGTTGAATTATTTGTTAATCCAATCTTTAGGGTCAATTTGGATGAATATATATTAGCCCTAGATGATGACCAGGGATATCCTCTTCCCTTCTCTAGTATAAAAAAGTTTGGGTTCATGTTGATGGCCATGTTTAGGGACCTAGAGAAGATATTCTCTCTTCTCCATGATTATATTTAGTTCCTAGTTTCTGAGATGAAATCAGATAGGTTATTGGGTTCTTTGTTCTCCCCACCATATTTAAATAGTGCTTTATTGCCTATGCCTACTATGTAATATATGCATGTTATTTGTTGCTCCTGCCAAAGTATTGAATCACTCAGATTCTTAGCTAGGCTGGTATTTCATGACATTTCCCCTTTTCCTCCATGGTTTATCAAACAAGATTTGATAATAATTACAATGGCTTTGGATGAACATTTAGTTGTAGACAAATGCAAGTCTGAGCAATTAAACACTCCATTTGCCTTGATGGTTCTTAGTTCCAATGTGGTGGTTTTTGATTTGGCATGTGGTAATTGTCTTTTATTAACTGGTGATTATTCTAGGCCTATCTTTGCTTTCAAGTTTATCAAAATCATACCAATTGGATAGATTTATGAATGTACCTTTTTTATTTGATAATGCTTTTTCATTTTTTTGCCCTCTACTAATACATTCTAAATTTATCATTTTGAGCTAGGTGAGGGCTATGGTGATAAGGAGTTTATCTGCACATTAGTCAATGCGACATCTTTTCATTTGGTTGGGTTTTCTTGAGCTTTGACATATCTAACAAGTTTGAGGGCCTCACATGCTGATAAGTGGTAATGTGTCACCTCTTCATTTAGCCCAGCTCTCCCAGGGCCTGAAATCGATAGGTCTAAGAGACTGGTCACACAGATAACTAGCAACATGGTGTCTCTTCATTTGGCTTGGTTTTGTGGGTTCCTAGTCATACTGACAACTGGTGATGTGATGCATCTTTGTTTGGTCATGATTTTCTTGGTTCTAACATCTTTGGTATGATTCACAGACTGGCTATACTAATAACTACTGATGTGTCTTTTTATTCGACTAGGCTCTCTTTAGCTCTGACATATCTAAAAATACATATGAGGCTTGGTAGTATATATCATTCTCTTAGACTAGGTGATGTGTTATCTATGGATATGGGGCATGTTATTATAAGCTTTTGAATTTTATGTGTGGTTTATTTTGAGTTGGTTAGGTCTGGGAGATTGGTTGCACTTATATCTTAGGAAGTGGCATCTTTTTATTTAGCTAGGTTCTTCCCAGCTTTGATATATCTGACATGTAGGTGAAGCTTGATAGTCTATATCATTCTCTTAAAGTGGGTGATGTGTTTTATATAGACATGAGGCATGTTCTTGTAGGATTTCAAATTATATGTGTAGTTTGTTTTGAGCCAATCAAGTTATTTGGTAGTAATTTCATCAGTGTTTTATTCTAAGTTAGGTAAGGGACGTGTGATAAGGAGTTCATCTGCACATTGGTCAATGCAACATATTTTATTTGTTTGGATTATCCTAGGTTCTAACATATCTAACAAGTCTAAAGGGCTCATGTACTAACAAGTGGTAATGTGTCACCTCTTCAATTGGCCCAACACTCCCAAGACCTAACATCTCTAAGATGTTTGGGGGACTACTTACACTAATAATTAGAAACATGGTGTCTCTTGACTTGGCTATATTTTTGTAGGCTCCTGGTCATACTAACAATTGGTAATGTGATGCCTCTTTGTTTGGTCATAATTTTCCTACATCTAACATCTTTGGTAGGTCTAGGAGACTAGTTATACTAATAATTAGTGAAGTGGCATCTTTTTATTTAGCTAGGCTCTCCTCAGCTCTAACATCTATGACATGCGGATGAGGCTCAATAGTCTAGATCATTCTCTTAGAGTGAGTGATGTGTTATTTGTGAACACATGGCATGTTCTTACAAGATTTTGAATTTTAATTATGGTTTGTTCTAAGCTAGTCAGCCAAGATACTAGTTGCACTGATAAATTAGGAAGTGCCATCTTTTTATTTAGCTAGGCACTCCCCAACTCTGACATCTTTGACATATAGATGAGGCTCAATAATTTATATCATTCACTTAGAGCCATAATGTGTTGTCGACAAACATAATGAATGTTCTTATAGGATTTTGAATTTCATGTGTGGTTTGTTTTGAGTTGGCCAAGGTATTTGGTGGTAATAAGTACCCTCACATATTAGTCAATACGATGCCTTTTCATTGGGTTCGGTTCTCATGGGATGTGACATATCTAGTAGGTACAAGGAACTTAGAAATCTATCAAATGGTAATGTCTTGTATCTTTATTTGATGCAAGTTTTTTAGGTGTTTACATCTCTGACAGGTCTAGATGACTGGCCACATTGATCAATGTGGACATGGCACTTATTCATTCAACTAGTTTTCTCTCAACTACAACATTTCTACTGGGTGGGGGGATTGGTCACATTGACAACTATTGATGTGGTGTGTCTTTGTTTAGCTAGGTTCTCATTGACTCTGACATATTTTTTATGTTGGAGGAACTGGTCATACTGATAACTAGTGATGTTTCATCTTTTCATTAAGTCAGGCTTTCCCAAGATGTGTTATCTCTTTCAGGCCTAAGAGACTAGTTATACTGACAATTGGTGACATGGTGTCTCTTTCTTTAGCTGGGCTCTCCATGGCTATGAAATCTATGACAGGGCTGGAGTACTCATCATATTGATAGTTACTGACTTGGTGCCTCTTAGTTTGGCTTGGTTCTCCTAGGCCCTAAGATATCTATGAGATCTAGGGGGTGGTGACATTAACAATTACCAACTTTATGCCTCTTCATTTGGTTGGGATTTCTTAGGCCTTGACATTTTTAATAGGTCTAGGTGAACAATCACACTAACGGCTAGTAATTTGGTGTCTATTTATTTGGTCAAGATTTTTAGGGATCTGATCTCTATGACAAGTCTCAGGGATTAGTTGGATCAATGACTGACAACATGGTACTTCTATATTTGGCTATGTTCTCCCAGACCTTAAAATCTCTATCAAGTTCAAGATAGTGGCCACACTGAGAATTGGTAATGTGTTGCATGTTCATTTAGCTGAGTTTTTCTTGTTCATTGGATTTATGATAGTTATCTATTATTATCAGTTGAACCTAAATGATTGCTAGTATCTGCATGTCATCTTGATGATGTTGAGGCAAATGGATTTAACTAGTTATAGGCAATGAAAGTTGAGTAGTTTTTTTATTTTGACATTAGATTTGAAACATTTTTGGATGTCAACATTAATTTAAAAAATTAATCACACATGTAGTTACTTTCAAGATATTAATAAAAAATGTTTGTATTGGTTGGGATAATTAAGACTATTTATTGTGTTTTGGTATGAACATTAATCTACAAAAATTCAAAACTTATGTATTGAAAATATAGACTTTTAATGTTCACATTAGGGGAAAAAATATAAGGATATTGGAGAAATAATTTACAACACAAATTTATGATCAAAATAATTACTCGTGCATGTGGTTATTGATAAAGTTTTAAATAGACATGTTTGTATTAACTAGGAAAATTAAGACTACTTATTAATTTGAAGAGTCGTCATAAAGTTGTTAATTCAAACATGGAGAGGGGAGGGCTGGTTTATATTTAATAAGGCATCATTTCTTTATTTATTGTTTTTGTTTTGGATATTGCTTTATATGACCAAAAAAATAAGGAACCGTTGTCGATGTGCAATAATCTAGGCTAATCTAGTTTGTCTTTTTTTGGTCAGCTTTCAAGGTTTATGTGATTTTATTTACAATTAGGATTTGGGTTGAGAAGGTATGTGATTTGGATGTTTTGGGTATGGCATTTGTTTGTTTGTTTTTTCCTTTGAATCAATCGATGGAAAAAAAAAAGAAAAGAAGATGTGTGAATATTGGTTAATTTTATATTATGGAATTAGGATTCTTAGGTTTCAAATTATAAAAGAATATGTGTGAGCATGTGTTGATTTCTTTAGTGTCTTATGTTTGTACTTATGTTTGGAAGTTTTTGATTTTGAGTGTTTTGGTTTTTCCCAACTTTGTTTTGTTCTTGTCTAATATCTTTATGTTTGCTTAGAAGTAGAAGATGTTATTTTTTTTGCTTCAAATTATACAAGAATATTTGTGAGCCTATGTTAGTTTATTTGGTGTCTTAGTTTGTACTTGTGTTTGGAAGCATTTGATTTTGAGTGTTTTGGTTTTTTTGGTTGTGTTTTTTTTTGGTGAATCTCTCTATTTTTGTTCAGAAGTAGAAGATGGAATTTTTTACTAAGGCATTCCAAGTGCTTACTTGTGGTGGGTTTTGTGTGTTTTTTGCTTACCAATCTTATTGATATTTTCTTTGTGTGTAGTTCAAGGTGTTTTTACCATTTTGGAGGTGGTTTGGGTTTCATCTTCTTTGGGGATCCTCAGTGGGTTATCAGATAGATTGAACATCTTTTATGCAGTTTTAGGGTAGATTTTTTGTTATTTTGGTGAGCAATGTTTGGAATTGGTTGCAATTTCTATTTTGTCAAATTAAAGAATGTTGTTTTCTTATATTAGAGAATGTTTGCCTATGTTTTATTTATCTTACTATAATTATTCCCCTACTATTTTGTTTGGAGTGTTGGTTGGTTTTGGTCTCTTTATTCAACTTTGTGTTGGTTTGTTTTGGATCTATGAGACTACTAACATGTCTGACATGCAGATGGGGCTTGGTGGTCTATATAGAGTGAGTTATGTGTTGTCTATGGACATGGGGCATGTTCTTGTAGGATTTCAATGTTTATGTGTAGTTTTTTCTAAGCTTTAGCTACAGTCTTGGGTGGTGATCAGTTCAATCGTGTATTAGTTAACATGATGTCTTTTGATTAGGTGGTGTTCTCCTAGGTTGTGACATATCTAGCATATGTGGGGGACTCACCAAGAAAGGAAGTGGAAATGTGTCATATCTTCATTTGACACAGGCTTGTGAAGTCCTAACATCTATGTTAGGTTGATAAAATTGGTCATATTGGCAATTGGCAACATGGCACCTTTTCATTCAGTTGGACTTTTCCTGAGTATGTTATCTCCTTAAAGTCTAAGACACTGGTCACACTCACAACTGGCAATGTGGCATCTTTTATTCAATTTAGATCTCCATGGATACAAAATTTGTGACAGGTTTGGGGGACTCATCATAGTGACAGTTACCAATTTGGTGCCTCTTCATTTGGTTGAGCTCTCCCAGGCCCTAAGTTTTTTAGGAGGTATAGGGGTGGTGAAATTAAGAACTGCCCACCTGCCACCTCTTCTTTTGATTGGGATTAATTGAGCCTTAACATCTTTGACTGTAAAGGTGAATGGTAACACTAACAACTAGAAACTTAGTGCCTCTTCATTGGGTCAAGTTTTCCTAGGATTTGATCTTTGTGATGGGTCCTAGGGATAAATATACATTTTTATTACCTACATAGGAGGAAAAAATATGGACATTAGATAAATAATCCATGATAATAATTTATGGAATGTAATAATATTGGTAAAAATAATTTCTCGTACGTGTGGTCATTGTTAAAGTTTTAATCATACACATTTATATTCCCTAGGAAAATTAAGAGTATTTTTTAATTTAAAAATCTATTGTACAGGTGTTAATTCAAACATAGGGGGTTGGGGCAGTTGATATTTAATAAGGCATTGTTATTCTATTTATTATTTTTATTTTTGCTTTGAATTTATGTGACAAAAAAGGGGGGAACCATTGTTAATATGTAATAATTTGGTTAATTTGTAATACCTTTTTTTTATTTACAAGGTTTATGCAATTTTTTTCATGGTCAAGATTTCAGTTGAAAAGGTGTGTGATGTTATTAATTCGGGTATGGAATTTACTCATTGACATTTTTTTAAAAGTAATTGATGGAAAAAAATGAAAGAATATGTATGAATATTAGTTAATTCTAGATTATGGGATTGGAATTGCTGGGTTTCAAATTGTGCAATAATATTTGTGAGCCTAAGTTATTTTTTTTAGTGTCTTGCATTTGTATTTGTGTTTGGAAGCATTTAATTTTGAGTGAATTTTTTTTGGAGATGTGTTTTATTCTCAACGAATCTCTGTGTGTTTATTCAGAAGAAAAAGATGGCATTTTTTGTTATGGTGTTTTAGGTGCTTATTTTTGGTAGGTTTTTGTGGCTTTTTTGCTTACAAATCTTATCACTGGTCTCTTTGTGTTTGGTTCAAGGTGTTAGTGAAAATTTTAAGGTGGTATAGTTTTTGTCTTTTTTGGGGTTATTGGTGGGTTATATGGTTGATTGAACAACTTTTAAGCAGTTTTAGGCTGGGTTATATGTTATTTCATTGAGGAATGTTTGGAATTGGATGTAACTTCTATTTTATGTGAGCTTGAGGAATGTTGTTTTATTATATTTGAGATTGCTTTCCTATACTTTATTTTTCTAACTATAGTTATTCCTTTCTTATTTTGTTCGAAGTATTGACTAGTTCTAGTCTCTTTTTTAGAGCTTGGGTTCATTTGATTTGAATCTATGAGACTGACAGAGGTGGCTTTAGCCCTTACCACTTTTTGCTCTTAACTTGGCACTGAGGCAGAGATCAAAGTTGGTTGTAATGTCATTGTTGATAAAACATACTATATGATATGTTTAGGTATATATTGTTGTGATAATCTAGTTTCAAAAATTGGTGTGTCTATTCTTATATTTTGCTTTGTGTGATTGAAATCAAAAAAAAAAAAAAAAACTAGTTATATTAACCAAAAAAAAGGAAGAAGAAAAAAAACAAGATTTCACATGATTTATGTTCTTTATGCAATGATTTGTGAATATATGATTGGGTTTTTGACTTGGAAAAAAAAGGGGAAAAAAAAGAGGAAAGAGAGGGAAAGAAGAACAAAAATAATTTTTAGTTTTTTCCCCTAGTAGCAAGCAATTGATCTAAATATTAGTCAATGCGGGGCCTTTTCATTCAACTAATTTTTTTTGGGCTTTGGGAATTCTAGAAGGTCGAAGGACTTTTCATGCTAAAAAATGACAATGCATCGCATTTTTATTTAGACCAACTTTCTTCGGCCCTTACATCTCTAACAGGTCCATGGGACTAGCTACATTAAATTATAGCAATGTGGTGTGTTTTGAATCGGTTGGGGTCTTCTTGGCTCTAACATCTCTGCCAGGTATGAAGGACTTACCACGTTAACAGTTGATGATGTGATGCATGTTCCTTCCATCAGGCACTAACATCTCTAAAAAAATTGAGAGACTATGAACAGTGGGGAGTGGGTGTGTTGTAATCAATGTGTCCAAATTTTGTTACCTTTTTTAATTATTATTATTATTCTCAGACAGGACAAAAATTCAATGTTTTTCTATTTTTTTCAAAATTTAAATGGGCATTAATAATGTATTTTCTTTGAAACATTCAGGTTTTCTTCTCACAGTAGACATCTGAGGCTTTTACCAGGTTCTAGAAAAAAACTTGGTAAGTATCTTGTAACTATGTGAATATGATGGTTGCTGACCTTTTTTTTTAGTTTTGTAATGATAATGTAAATATCTTGTTGGGTGGTTTATTTTTCCTATGACAATGAGGAGTGCTAGAAATTTGGTGTTTTTTTGGAGTCGATATTTCATTTCTTGATGGTTTACCATGTTCTTCATTGTTTGAAAAATAAAAAATAAAAAATAATAATATAAAATAAAATATAAATATAAAATGAAAAAAAGGAGAGGTTGAGAGAGGTTTGAAAGAAAAAAAGGGGGGGAAATAAAATTTTAAAAAAATAGTGATTAGTCATGAAAGGAAAAGAAAATACAATTGAATTTTATTGTTCGAAAGCAAGCATTGATGTGGACACATATCAATGGAAAAAAACACATGCATTTGAAAATATTGATGATGCTTTAAAACATGTAAATATTTTTAGGATTGCATCATTCAATTATGTTGTTGGTGACTACCTTTTTGATACATTTCAAGTGTTATTGCATTTTTGTTACACATCAGGAATGTTACGAACTGGCAACATTAACTATTTTATGGATTTTTTGAATAATGGGGATGCAGAGGTAAGACAATCATATGTAAACTAATCACATATAGAGATATTATATGATTTACATCAAATATGTGACAAAAGCATGTATTTTCATCAAATGCAAGTTTCTACAAATGAGCTTATAGATCAGAGCAAAACTGGTCTATGGGGTGACATATTTTGTATTCAGTGGTTATTCATATGGTTAAACATTCATGTTTTTATTTGGTCTACGATGAGAAAAAATGTATCTACATTTCAACAAAGAAAACTCTATTCTATTGTATTCAATTTTATTCTAGGACATAAACCCTACACATGGACATTTTGGACCATTATTCGTAAAAAATTATGCACTCAGAGGATGATTTCTAATACAAAGTTATCAAATACTTGAAAAAATCCTTCATTGTATTGGGATGTTATGTTTCATGGCCTGGAATCACATGACATGTATAAAGCAAATAGTTTAGGCTCCAATTGTGGTGAAAGCTTATTTGATGATATTAGTTTGTTAATTAAACATGAATTTGATAGTCATGTTCTTCATCAATATATGGCACAATTTTTTTTGAATGTTATTATAGTGTCAAATAGCTTTTCAATGACATATTTAGGGCTTTAATAGCATGAACTGCAAAAATAAGACTCTAAAATGATTTTTTATTGGAAAATGTATGTTGCAAATATTGAAATGTCATATTGAGAAAATGGACTTGAAAGTAATGTCTTTTGTTGTTTGTGGATTTCAAACATTATACAAATAAATATTCAATTATGGTCATAAAAAACTAAAAAAACATTACAAAAATATTTTGCAATTGTTTTGTTCCAGAGAAAACTTATAACATTATTTTTTTGAGATAGATACATTTCATATTCATTACGAGCCATTGCAAATAATTTACATGGATCAGATTACATATGCATTGTCAGTAGATATTTCAATAAGGTTGTTAGATAATGATAGATTCAAAGATTTAGAAACAATAATAAGGTCTTTTCAACTTTCTAAACAATGTGCAGGCAAACCTTCTGTTAGAAAGACATCTAAAATTATAAATAGCCATCATGTTTCTCTACGTTGTTTGAAACAAGTAGTGCATGAACAAAAAAACAAAAATAATGTAACAAAAACATATAATGTAAACACTACAAAAAAATTCAAACGGATATAGAAAATCTTTACGTTCAGTGAAAGCAATGATACATTATCACAAAAATCAATAGTTAGATTGCATACAACATGATCGGTGAAGTATCAGGGTGGTAAAAACTATCTAAAATCAATCAAAGACATGTTGATTCATTCTTATATAGTTTGTGAACAATTATATTTCAAAAAGGATAATGGTTTGGTTAACATTGACATTGTCAAAGCATTTGATTGTGATTTTGCATATTCAACATTAAAAACTTACTTTAGGTGAGAAAATATGCAAGTAATGCAAGAGATCTCTTTAAAATTGAAAAGTACCAACATTTATTGTTCCTTTCAATGTTAGGAGAAATGAAAAAAATGATGTTGTGAAGAGATTAACACTTTTAGAAGAAAGATTGGTTGCTTTTTGAATGTCATTTGCATAGGTATGAGAGCTTAGCTATAAACACTCATAATATGGCCTGACATGAATGATTATAAATGTCTTGATGGACTTCAATTAGGTGAAAAAATCATTTCCTAAAGAAATTAATGACACATAAATAATTGTAATAAAGATAAAATGTAAACTAGAATACAAAAATTCATATTTAACAAGAAATGTCAGACCTTCATGTGTGATTAAAGCATTGTCTTAACTTTGTTGAGAGTCATTGTATAAGTAAGAAAATATTGTTATTGATAGAGGTTGGAAAATTAGTTTTGAGGAAATAAGATAAAAACAAAAGGTCTCAATTGGATTCTAAGGGTAAAAATCTATTAAGTAGAGTCTTGTATAATAGTACATATAAGTCATTTGTAAAGCCCCATGTTAAAACTTTTGAGATTGCCTTAGAATACAAGCCAAAAAATAATTACCAAACCAAACTAATTCATATCCTTCCTAGTTATAAAATTGAATATATTAGGAGTCATGAAGATGTACAGTTTGTCCATTTTGGCTTGATACATGTCAATATTAAACCCTTGTTTCCATCCAATATTAATCATGTTCATTATCTTCCAATCTATGATCGACATCAAATAAAAAAATTTATGCTTGTCAGTCATCCAATCTTTCATAGTTAAATGATGGATATGTTTGTTATGAATTTTATCCCAATCTGTCAGTCAATACAAGAGATAAGGGGTGTACAAAAGTAAAAGTTAGGAGTTTAGATTGTTGGGGTTTATTTTCTTTTGTTTATGGTCTTAAAATGTTTAGCCCATTTTAGTGTGCTATTCTGAATATCTAGGTTCTATATTCTATGACATATACAAGCCACCCTACAATTATAAAGAGTCTTTCATATACTCACAGACTCAGTGGTATAGTTTAATTGCAGAAGGGTCTGATTAACTCTATTCCTGTACCCACAGAATGAAAACTTGATTGGTTTAAATATGTCATGACTAAATATAAGCATGATAAGAAATATGTTCATTTTTTTGATGTAAATAAGATACACATCCTACCTAAGAGCCTATCTCATAATATTTCTTCCAAGCATAAAGAATCTCCTAAACATAGTTTTTCTAGCCAGTCTAGTAGAAGTACCCAAAAAGGTAATTTAGGTGTTGAGGAAGAATATGAACAAATCAACCAAGGGTATGATAAGTTACCATATTTATCTCTATTTGCATTACCTAGAGATGAAACTCTTGAATTTTAATAGGGGTCTTACCTTTTATAGGGGTGGAAGATGGCCTTCATTAAAATGATACCATAAATTTGAAGAAGGAAAAGTATATTACTTTTCTTATGATTTTCAACCTAACAGAGCTGAAGACAAGGAGCCATCAAATGTATTCAAACATAAAAAATATTTTATCATATTTAATTCTCATTTTTAGGAGAATTTTGATGATCTATGTCAAGATGTACAAAGAATTAGATCATATATATATACTATTCATAATTTTAGTAATTATGTGACCTATCTTAAAAAATTAGTCCAAGATGTATATGATCATGTAGATACATGATTAAATACTATGCATTCCTCTATTGATAAGATTGATGGTATTCAAAGATCTATAAATAATATGTCTAGGGTTGTACATAATATTGATAGTCAATTTGACCAACTTGTCTAGAGTATTTCTTAGTTAGAAAAGGAAGAAAAAAGAAAACAAGATACACCATTAGCTTTGTCTTCAACCTCTGATAGTGGATTGCAAAGGATAAATTTTGGACCTTTGTTAGATGTTGCCTTGGTTACAAAACACCAAGATAAACCTAGTAAGTCTGCTGAAAAGAAAGATGAAAAATCCAAATTCCTTATGTAGAGAGGTTATTTTCCTATCTAGCCATGGTATCTAAACATTAATGACCTTTTAGATCCATATCATGAAATAAATAGTTGGTGTAATTTATTTGAGCCCATAGCAGTTGCTGTTGGAATAGATGAAGCTACTGCTAATGGTCTTGCTACAGAATATTTTTGGGGCATTTTTGGAGCTTGGTAGGATCAATTAGGAGAGATATTATAGAATACCCAAGTATTTATCCAAGTTTAACCTATGAAATATTTATATGACTTACTTCTTGATGAATTTATTCCTCAATGTTTCAATAAAAACATTGAAGAATAAAAATGGCTAATGAGGATGAAGCTTTATGATTTATCATAGTTTGAAGATTATGCTAAGTAGTTCTGAAAGCTTGCCTATTCTTCTAAATGTGCCCATTTTGACGTAAAAATGCATTTCTTAAATTCTTTACCATATAATATTGTTGATAAAGTCTTTACTTACAATTTAAAAATATTGTTATTTATACTTATGCCTTGGCCAACATAATTGAATTTTCTTGTAGCTAAGTTTTATCCCTTATTTTAGATACAAAATCTATTACTAAACTTGGCAAACACAAAACTAGTCACCTCACACCTAACTTTCTTGAAATGACTCCATATGGATGTAAGCAATATGTCCATAATCCTAAACACTAGCTAAAGCATAAATGCATTACTTTTTGTAAATGTTATTTTCCATGTCACCATACACCTACACCAAAACATACATATTTGCATCATCATTAATTTCTTCATCCTCAGTCCAATAAAATAATATGTTATATTTGTCATCAACCCAGTCACAAAGCACTTGGTTGTAAATGCAAAAATCCTATTGATAAAGTTGTTTACTCTGCTCACATAATAGCATGGTGGGATATAGTTGATTAAAATGAAGACTTATATGACCAAGATGAAATTTATGAATGTATAATTGAGGAAGTTAAGGAGGATGAAGATGATGAACAAGAATATCATCCTAATGAATTATATGCCTTAGCTAATGATTTAGAGAATGATTGTCCCACTTTTATACAGAGACCTTGGACTCCCTCTAGTGAGATAAGTTCCAAAAATCCTTGAGGAAGAGGAAGAATTTCATGTAGACCTCCTATATCAGAACAAAGAGGAAGAAAAAATCATTACCCAGGTAGAGGTCAAAAACCTTCACACTTCAATTGACCTCCTACAATCCATCCTCTAAGTCCAATACCATTAGCATTTCCAAAAAAAATTAGAGATAGTGACCAATGGATGAAAGATAAATTTAGTTTCTTAATCCTTGATAAAGCTATGACAATAAGAACTACACTTAAATGGGATGAGGATCTCCTCAATTATGAATATCCTTATGTAGAATAAGGAAGAATAAATTTATGATGTAGAAGTTAAAGTTGTTGATTGAGAACCTGTCAGAAATAGAATGAGATGGGAAGAAAAGTCAAATTGGGAAGAAGGTCTTCACCCTACTAGACAATGCCCAACATGTTTAGATCCAACTAAATGTAAATTGGTATGTTCAATAATGCCTATACCAACAAAACCAAAGCATGCATATATATCTTAATTAATAAATGGTAGGTATGCATAATTTGTTTCAATACAGATAAATGATAAGCAAATTGATGCTCAAGTTGACACTAGTGCTCACTTTCATTTTATAAATCAGCAGTATTAAATGATTGGGAAGAATTAGATTATCATCATAGCTACAAGTCCTTAGACATTAAAGGAAATGGGTTTACTTGTAAAAATTATAAGCACCAATAACCCATGCTTATACAAGTAAGGATTTTTTATTGTGATTTTTTTGCCCGTGATCAATTACCATTAGACTATCTACTAGGATGAACATTTATAGATCAGTACTCACCATATGGTAATACACCTAAAAGTTTTTATTCACTATAAATGGAGAAAGAATCAGGGCTCCTAGATTAGTCTATGTTATAGAAAAATATATCAGTAACATAGCTCTTAATCAAGCACCACATAATCCTATCCTAGATGAAATTGAGAAAATAGGATAGAAAATAAAATAAGATATATGTTCCAATAACCCTCAAAAGTTTTGGAACAAATCAATGCCTACCATGGAAATTAACCTAGTTTAAGGAAAGCAAATGGAGATAGGAAAAAACATTCATATCCCTACACAAGACTATCAAGATATGGAAAAATATAATAAAGAATTATTTGATATTAATTTGATTGAGTCTAGTACATCTCCCTATTGTTGCTATGCATTTATGGTCAACAAACATTCATAGCAAAAGAGGGATAAAAAGAGAATGGTAATAAATAATAAGCCATTAAATGCCATTTCTCTACCATATCCATATCTAATTACCAATAAGTCTTATCTTCTCCATAAAGTTACAAACTATAAATATTTTTTCCAGTTTGATTACAAATCAGGATTCTATCAAATAAGAGTAAAAGAGGAAGATCAACCAAAGACAAAATTCAATTGTTTGTTTGGCCATTTTTAGTGTAAGGTGATGTGTTTTGGTCTTATGAATGCACCTGCATACTTATAAAGTTTTATAGACAAAATATTTATAGGTATGATATATTTTCTCTATGTGTCTATTGATGACATCTTGATTTCAGTCAATCACTAGAAGATTATTTACAACATTTGAGGAAATTTTATGACACTATTGTAAATGTTGAAATTGTGCTTTCTAAACCAAAATACAATTGTGTCAAATTGATTGTAAATTCCTTGGTATGTAAGTAAATAATAGTAAGATCAAGGTACAAAATAATATCAAGGATAATATTATTGAGTTTTCTAATCAATTAAATAAAAATAGTTACAGGCATTCCTAGGAATTCTGAATTATGTAAATAGTTTTTTATGTAGATAGTGGTGTAGACAGGCATTACTTACAAGAATTATTGAAGAAAAATTATAAGTGCAGTTGGAATGAAGAACATAGAAAAATAATATAGATAATTAAATAGAAGATAGCCAACCTTCTAGAACTTCATGTTCCAAAAATAGAAAATTATTTATTATATACTAATGCTTCAGATGTTTCTTCCGGAGGAATCCTTTGTTGTATATAAAATAGAAAAGAATGTCTATGAATATGCCAGTGGAGTATTTTTAAATGCTATTAAAAAATGGATTTCTTTTGATAAATAAATCTATGCAGTTAAGAAATGCCTAGAGAAATTTGTTTTGAAATTGATGCATGTGCCACATTTTGTGATAAAAACTAACTGTACTAGATTTTTAACATTGAAAGAGAAAGATCATGGTAGGAAATATGGTCAAGGAAAATATTTTCATTGGAAGGATTATTTTAATCATTCTAATTATACTACTCAGCATATTTCTATCCAATAAAATATAATTGCAGATTGGTTGAGTAGAATTCCTTCTCTATCTTGCATGGATCAACCACAAGGTCCATAAAGACCCCAATTTATTGTTAAAACGGTAAAATGTACTAGGTTTTATGTTCTTTCTCTTCTTATTCAAATAGATATCTTTTGGTATGGAGTAATAGCATGATATCACTAAATATATAGGCATATACAATAAAAACTAATATCTTTTGAGGCATGTAGTATATAATCTTTTGGCTTGCATAACCATTTGATAATTAAAAGATTAAATCTTGAATTTTTATGTTAGAATTTTGTAGATCTAATTTACATGCCTAATTATTGGTGGAGTATAAAAATTGAAGAAGAATTGAATGGCCATTTTGACCAAATTTGTAATATTATGTGGACCTCCCATACTCAGATTATATGGTCCTCATCCACCTGAAAGACTAATTGCATCCATTGTAATTTGAAGAAGATTAACATGGGATTCAAAAATGCAAATGTGTATGTATTCCCATAGTACTCTCCATACACCATTTTGGGAATTACAATTTTTCTTTTGAATCACATATAATTTCAATCCAATCATAACAAAAGACATTATGCAACATGTTGAAAGACTGATATTTGAAGGACAAGGGTCAAATCAGTGGGACCCTGAAAGTTCATCTTAAATTGATGATGACTAGAGACTGATACCTATCCCTCAAAATCTATATATTATCTCTTCTCCATCAAAATATTCATAGTACACCTTAATTTATGTTTATATCTTAGACATTATTTCTAGAATAGTCGATTGCTTTATAGTTGTAAAGCTAAGGAAGTGATTGACAATGTTGGTAAATATTATGATAATCCTCACTCGTTATGATATAAATAAGTGATTTAGGAAGCATATTGGGCATCAATAATTATCAAATCCTTAGTAATATTTTCCCTTAGGAAGTCTACTCTGAAGAAAGAGTATGCTCTTTACTTGCCTTCAGGATCTTATGAATTAGAAATTTTTTCTCCTTTAAATGAAAGCCTTGTAATATCTAAATTTCTTAAGTAATTTGAAGATGTAACCATTTAGCCATCAACCTCTACCACTTTTTTCTCATAGATATATAGATTAAGATCCTGAAGAAGTCTTTCTAGGGATTATGCCTATTGAGAATAAGCCATCTGATACTTGTGAAAATGAATTAGAGCATGTTAATGAACATTTGGTACATGCTTTTGTTGATGGGCAGTCGATACATAATCTACAAAAATAGATCATTAAGATTACCCCATCAAAAGGCTCAAACCATTAATTATATTCAAAGACAAATTCTTAAAAGTGATGAGCTTCCCAACTCTATTCTATGGTTTTAGTTGCCCTTAGGATATGACAAACAAAGTGTTGTACCGAAAAATAGCAAAGTGGGAGATTTTACATAAAGAAAATGACATTGTGCCACATATAACTAACATCTTTTTCAAAGATATCAAAATCATTATATGTCAGGTGTCATCTTGTGCCTAGTTATGCACACGAAAAGGTGAATTGAAAGACAAAAAACTTTGTGTCAAAGATGTTCAAAATAGATTTAGCATAGAAAAATTCTAAAATCACCCATAGCTTATAGATCTTTCAAAAGTATTCGAACATCACTTGACTATTTTGAAAATTCAAGAAAGAATATTTTTCAATGATTAGGCAATTGAGACCACAAACATTTTTTACAACTATAAAATGTGCTAAACATTGTTGGGAGCCTTTGTGCCATGTATTATAAAAAATGGCTCCAGTGTCAAAAATAAACACAAAAAAATAATTGAAGAAGACAACATTGATATGATGATAAGAAAAAAACTTTTTCTTTATAGTATCTACTTTAACCATAGATCTAATGTGTTTAAAAATATGTAATTGCAAGACAAATAATTATTTTGAAAGGTTTTTAATTTATTTTTCGTGATAAATTTTCAAAATAGAGAAAATGAGTATTTACATTACATACTCTGGGTACAAGATGCACCTATATATGGAGATTATTGTAATACTAAAATTGATGATTTTATGGATAGATATATATCTTGTAATTTAACATTGCTTAATATAAATTTGACTAAAAAATAAATAAACACATAATCATACAAGAACATGCAAAAAATATAGAAATTCATGTTGTGGATTAAATTTTCCATTGCCTCCAATGCAAAAAACAAGAATATTAGAGCCATTTGATGAAACCAATGAGCTATACAAAGAAAATGCCACAAGAATTTTTTCTTATCTTGAACAAAAGAATATAGCAAAGACACAATATTTCATATGTTTTTACAAGAGGAAAACTTGTCTGAAACATAATACATACTCTGATTATGATGTATTTTTTGACTGGTTATAATGCTAAAAAGACATCCATCTAATGATTGAGTGAATTTATTTACAAAAAACATTCCATCATTATGGTATGTTAACATAGATGCATTATTCATTCTTGATGCATATGTCACTGCAACATATTGTTGCTCCTATATGACAAAATGTTATCGTACACTGACAAATACATTTTAAAAAGTGCATGTTGAAATTGTTCATAGCAATGACAACAAATTGTAATATATAATAAAATTAGGTAATACACTCTTGGAACATCAAAAAATGTCTAGTCGATAGGCAATTTTTTATTGTATTATCATTGTATTTACATCATAGTTCGAGGAAAATAGGTTTCATAAACACATTGCCAAAAACAAAAATAACTTACATTTTGAAAAGTATAAAGTTGTTGGTGCAAGAACCAGACACTTCAAAAGATGTAATAGGTGTTTCTCCCTTAGATAAATATGTTGTGAGGGCAGTGCAGTTAGAACATGTATGCTTAGTTGAATTTGTTGTGTATTACCTAGGTAAATACACTAACAAAAATAAACATAAAAAATCATGCATTATATGGCATGCCAAATATAATATCCATGTGGATCCTAAAAACTATTATGGAGAAAATATGATGTTGTTTATACCTTATCGTGATAATGAAAACACACTGAATAAAAACTTAAGCACATGGAAGTGATTGAAAGCATGTTTTTTTCAAATCCATTAACAAAATGGGGAAACATTGACATTGACTATTTGTTATTACTAAGGACAAAAAGAGAGATCAAATCAAGAATAATTTTTGTGCATATGATATGGCCTTTGATTTACATTGCATAAAAGATCATCAACCAGTCGACACTTGACCTTTGAAAATGTTTCAGACAATCAAACATCCTTTTTTGATGAGTAGAGAAGAATACCTAGACTTACAAAAGTAGCAAAATAGAGAGCAAGAAGCCATTCTGAAGGAAATTGCAATCAGAATAAAGCTAGAGTTGGATAAACAAATATATTTGTTCTTAAAAAGTGGAACAGGCATAGGAAAAACATTTACCATGAAAGTGATATATGAAACTTTCACACATATATATAACAAATAACTTGAAAGTGACCCTTTAAAAATCAAAGGGTTGGTTATTGCATACACTATCAAAGCAGCATACAATGCAAATGACCTAATTGCACACTCTATTTTTCAAATTCCATATACATCTATGTGAATGATGTCATTAGATTCAAATACTTTAGAAAAATTAAGAAAATGTTATCAACAATTGTGTGTGTTTTTTATCGATGAAATATCTTTATTGGGAAGTTGAATGCTTTACAATATTGTTAAAAGAATTTGATAAATAATGCATACATCAACAAAGGTTTTTATAAAGATTGATGTTATATTTGTCAGTGATTTTTACCAAATAGAGGCTATTCAAGATAGATGGGTTTTCCAAGAGCCAAAATTGAATGAAAAAACAAATCTATGTATTTTTTGGCTTGACAATGTAAAATGTTTTTAGCTTCAACAAGTTATTCACAAAATAATATTCAATTTATTTCCATCCTAAATCAAATTAGAACTTGTCAACATATAATGTCGGATATTGAATACTTGAATAATCTATACTATATATCTCCTCTTTATGAACCAACATTTTCATTCTTGTTTCATAAGAATTATGATGTTAAAAAACATATCACAAAAATGCTTGTGCTTGTCAATGAACAAACTTATACATTGAATGTTATTGACAAAAAATTGAATTTATCTAATGAAATAATTACAAATAATAAAAATAATTGCTTACCTTATACAATTATTTTGAAACCAAACATATTGGTGGAATTGAGTGGTGGAAACTATGATATACAAGATGGATTGGTGAATGGTGTTGATGGAATTATCAAGCATTAGACACCTAGATAAGTAGACATTATTGGATATAATTTAATGACATTAAAATTGGAGCATTTCAATGAAAAAAATGTAGAGCTTTTATACTGAGCAAATTGCCAAAAACTAGACTCCAATAACAAGAATCTTGAGAAAAATTTACATTAGAAAAACTATAACCATGGTGCAAGAGTAGTTTCTAGTACAGATAGCATGTGTTGGAACAATACATAAATTATAAGGACTCACAATGGAAGGATTAGCATTTGATCCTACCAGTGTCAAGTGGCATGGACTTGTCTATACCATGATTTCATGAGTAAAAAAAATTAAATCATTGTATCTTGTGAATCAATTAGAACCTATCAATTTTGTGATGTGCAATAGATTAAATGTTGAGATACAAAGACTGGAAACTTCTACACAATGGCTATCACTTTTTTTAAATGTTTCTCAAAAATGTGATAGCCTTACTATTTTCTTGTTGAATACACAGATTTTGAAATTTCACTTGGAATGTATAACACATGACTACGAGCTTCTGGATGTAATCATTTTATGTTTCCAGGAAATGGTAACTATGCATGTATAAAGTGCTTTGGTTCTTGCACAAAAATTTGATTGTCACTTGTCAATGAATGTGCATGGAATAATGTCATTCTTTACAAAAAACATTGTATTGAGAAACATAAAAATGTTTGCTATATCAAACATGGAGACTATGGCACATTATATATCATATTTATATGCATTGATACAAATATTAAATATTTACTTGGCATCAAATGTACCAATAGATGATCTCTTGGTATTTATGGATACAACAGCTACTAGATTGGCACCTGGAACCAAAATCATATTTGTTGGTGATTTCAATATTGATATGCTTTAGGAAACAATATTTAGATGACATCTTTTAAAAATAATGTATAGACATAGTTTTTCTTTGATATTGAATATGCCAACAACAAATATAAGAAATTTAATAGATCACTATTGGATAAATACAAATATTCAAAATAATAGATTTAGTGTTTGTGATGCATATTGGATACACCATCATACATGTTGCCTTTGACTTTTTTTATGACAAAACAATAACAATGACTTTGTAATTTGAAAAAAAAATACAAGTGTTGTTTATTTTGTGTAATGTCATTTGCATACACCAAGTATAACTGAAAAATAGAATTTGTCATTATATAAGTGGTGTGTGTCATTTACAATGTGTATAGACCATTTGTCTTTGCATTTACATGCAATCTTTAGCTATTGATGTGGTACAAAAAAACTTGCAAAAAAAATGGATATGGAGCCAAACATGTGCATTTATATGATAAATAGAAATCACATAATGCAAACATGTTACAATGGTAATACTTTGTTTTCAGACATGACAAGTTATTATTTTTGCATGCTTGTGATTTTTTAACTATTTTTCGCTTAGCAATGTCACATTTAGAAGATATAGGAGATTTTATCATGATATAATTATGAAACTAAACATGTGAATAGAGAAATACATAGAGTAATGGAAAAAAAACATCACTTATAATATGCTCCTTCCCCCCGCCTCTTTGAGTCAAAAAGATACTTATGAAAGTTTTCAATACATGTCCATGAAAGTGAATATGGATCTAGCCAAATACGTTAAGCAGGATCTGTAAATAAATGAATGAGACCAGTAAAATGGTAATATTTGATTTCTCAGCTATGATAAATTAGTTGTCTTTGATTGGTGACAATTTTTTTTTTCTCTTTAACAATTACAAAATCTAAGATCCTAATAGTGTTGGCTTGCGCTTAACAAAAAAATGGATATACAAATAGGGTAAAATGTCAACTAACACATAATGAAAAACTAGATAAATATTGAGCAATACAAGGAATCATAACAACAAAGTATGGATCTATAAATAGATCTGAAGCAATAGAGACCATAAAATTGGCAATTTTTGCCTTTGCACAACTTGTGGAATCTGCTATTCATAACAAGTAGTTTGTTACTTCATTTGCATAGAACTTGTGATTTGGTTTTAATTTTTTACTAAAAAAAATTAAAAATGTCATTTTATAATTATATAAAATATTTATATTCATGGTTTTGATTTTGAAACTGTTGTTGTAGTGCAAATGCAGGGCATAACATACTAATGTCAATCATTGATCTCTCGACAAAAAAATGGCAATGTTTTTGAAGGTGATGTATTGATTGTCTATGGTATTAGTTTCATCAAGAATCCAAATTTGCCATCAAAGGAAAAAATAGTACATGCAGATCTTGTTAAAAATTTTGTTCAATTGACAATAACTATAAATATCAAGAACAAGTTGATTGACAAGTTTTTGCCTCAGTTTTTAGATGGCAATAGTCTATGCATTACAAACTTCGTGATAAAAAAGTCAATATGAAAGAGAAGATGCTAAGGGTTGTTTTATCTTGAACATTAAATAGACTACGAAAAACATTACGATTATGTGTAAAGAGTGCAAACTCACTCCATATATCACCATAGATGATCTTACAACTAATATGAGTTTCATCTGAAAGATGATGAAACTGAGGAAAACATGAAAAATGTAAATGTTAATGCTAGAAGCTTATAGATATTGATTTTTCATGTTTTTGAAATATTATTCACTTTGAGCTAACATATACCTATCCACTTTATTTTCTAAAACATTGACATTAAACAATTGCTTTGCAACTTATCATAAATGACAATTCCAAACATGTATATTCTCATGTTCAGGAAATATTGTCAACAACAAACACACCAATAGTATTATTCAAGAATATTTTTAGAAATGGTATCAAAGGCACCCCTTTACTCTGTATAGGGCTATCCACATGCTTTAATATACTAAACGATAAACATACAAAAGTTTATTTGAAAAGTTTAGCAAAAAACACTGTTGAGGCTAGAATCTATCTCTGACTCATCGTTTCTAGTGAGGAAAAAAATGGTTAGAAAAAAACAATAGAATTTTATTAGTTTGAGAATACGACAGTTGCTATTTTTTCTATATTTGAAGGTTAAAGGCCTCTTGAAAGTGAAAAATATTTATGTTTCACCTTTCCAACCATTTTGTGACCATTGCAAGCTCATGATCATTGATAGCACTGCTTTAACAGGTGATCATGTATATTGCATAAATTATCAGTAGAATAAAATATATTCATATCAACATTCATTACAATGCATTATATATATAGAAAATAGACAAATAGATTGTATTTTGAATGTAACTCTTATGAATGAAAAGTTTTCAGATCTTATTAAAATCTCTTTTGATTAATACAAGTAAGATATATAAGTTGTCACATTTTTGCTATAGCACTTTAAACTACATGATAACTTTGCAATCGCTACAAACAATGTCATTAGATCTATCAACAAGTATTTCTTGCTTCTTGTGTTATGATTTTTTTTGCTTGCTTTTGAAAAAAATAAAAAACAAAAAAATGTAGACTAAAAAACCAAACTAACAGATTTATCACTCACATTGATTAAAATCTAATTTTTTTAAAGAATCTAGTCATTATTATGATTGGTTTTTTGTAGCTAGTAATTTTAACAGACATTGATGGTCTCCTTAGTTTTCATTTCTTTGTAAGGTGCCAAGTAACTGATTATATAGAAGATCATGCATCTAGATTGCAAAGTATAGAATGCTTATTTGAAGGCATAATATAATCAAGGATGTTTACAATTCTGAGAATGACATGAACATCAAATTTAGAGATTTTTGTTTATTACAAGCACGTTATTCTTATATGTTAAAAATTTTCACCTTTATATATTTGTTCTCTTATTTGGACAAGTTTTTCAACATCATGATCAATGCATTGGATAGTAGAGACCACTATTGGTTGGGCCCATCTTACTCTTGCTTATTATTTGTTGAATGCACAACAAAGTTTTCGAATAGTATTATTGTGTCTTGATTTTTAACTGCACATGTGATCTTGTATTATGTTCAAGTAATGATGGTGTTTGGATGATAATGACCTCATAGGGAACCATAAAGTTGTTATTTATCTTTTCAAATCTATAATGATTTGAATATTATTGTAGACACCTAAAACTGGCCACCGATAACCCCCAATCAAGCTTTTGGCTAGTTTCCACCCAAAATGCATAATTTGGCCTAAAAACACTAAAACATGCTAAATGATGTGAAACTGCCATATTCAAATGCCAATTTTGGCCAAGGTATCCCTAAATGGGGTAATATAATTTATGAGCTAGCTAAATTTGTTCAGTTCATTTTGAGTCAAAATGAAAAATTTGCACTTGCGTGCTCTAGACTACTCTTTCCTATCAAATCTTCTGTACAAGATGCATGCCTTTGTTATTTGTTGTTTTCAACATTATAAATGGGAATACTCATCTAATATGGAATTCCAATTCAAATCCAATCAAATTTAGGACCAATAACAAGGCATTCTAGTCAATCTGAGTAATTCGTGCATAAAGTACTTAATCATGTTTAAGAGCTAATTAACCCAAATTAAGGCCTAATAAAAAATTCCATGGAAACTTGTTGAATATTTGTTTTTAAAAATGAATATTGAATATTTGTATCATTAAGTGACCTCATTTCTTGGGAAGACATCCCTAGGCCATAAATGCCACAAATATCAGGATTTATGCCTCTCATGCCTTCCATTATACCCTCCATGCCTCTTAATTGCCCCTTCTTCCAATGCCATGATGAGGGTAATTACAAACTTAATTCCAAAAATTTAATTAATCCTCAACCACACATATCAATCTTGATATGGATGGTTAAGATTGATTTTGATCAAATCTAAAAATCTATAAATAGGAGGCCTCACAACATCATTTCTAAGCTTAATTAGTGCAAAGTTATAATACATGATTAGTTCCAAAAAGCTTCAAGAAACTAGTGTTAGAATGCCAAATTTATTCTAAGCCAAGCCAAACCACAAGCCAAAGGGGCCAAGGGGAGATGAAGGTAGCCACACTCCATTGAAGAAGACCTCTTGAAGCACAAGCTGAGCAAGCCACCATTACAAAGGCATTTGGAGCATCCAAGGAAGGTGAAAGGATTTCTTGTGTTTTCATTCCTTGATTTTTAGTTGTGCTTGTTATTTTATTTTGTTAACTAAGCTCTCCCTAGTGTCTAGGCCTAGAGATGTTATGCTATTAGTGTGTTTATTTCACTTTGTTTTCATTTTGGAACTAACACCATACTAACCATCCTCTCTTGAGTCAAATTCCTAGATCACATATGGCATGCCCGGTGGGACTAGATGCATCTCACACATGAAGAATATCATTTTGCATCTTTAAAATATTCATTTGGACCTTTAAAACTCTTTCAAATTGATTTTCTAACTTTATTTTGCCATTTTTTGTTGCCACAGGTTTACACAGTAACCGACATCGGTAGAAAATACCAACATCAGTTACTTGGCTCAACTGATGTCGGTTAGCAGAACTAACATTAGTTATATCTCAATGGGACATTGCCAATGTTAGTGGTATATAAATGACATCGGTCACTGTGTTTTCTTAAAAACACAAACCCAAGAGCTATTTTAAAATGCTTGGTTTGTGGTCATATAGACTCCATTTTGGATGATTTTTTTTTAAACCACATGTTTTCTTCTAAATTTTCATAATTTGGCATTAGTTTAGCTTCAAGTTTCATATCATTTTTACAAAATTTTGAAAATCCATTTAAAATGTTTCTAATCTAACATATTTGCTTTTGGGGTGATGCCTTAAGGGTAGATAGGTAACTAGCAGATTTCAAGTTTGATAAATCATGTCTTAGAACATATTTTGCATGCTTTAAAATGAATTAAGAACATTATTTTGGTGCTTAAAGTAACATTTAAGGTGCTTAAATAAGTTTTTTTATCATTAGTTTTCAAAGTTACAACTAAGACCAAGGGGTCAAATGAACACCACCAAATCTATCATTTGGGCTTAAAATTAAACACACTTGTCATTTTTGTCTTCAATAGTTGTTTGATCTAAATTTTTTTGGAAAAAAGAGGGGTGTTGTGTGTATGCTCTTTCATTTTTTCCCTATAGGGAACCCTTAGAATCAAAATTACCATTCCTATTGCAAGTAGTCTTATCTAAGGCTTAGAAAGAAAGTCATCTAAAGCACTCCTCAAAAACTTGTGAAAGTTTGGGTGATCTTGAAAATGACCCTAAAGTCTTTCTACTTTCATGATTTCTTTATTTTAATGCATCTTAGCTTACAAGGGGGACTTCATCACCTCCCACAAGTTATCTAGGGAAGCTTTGACCTGAGGTTTCATCTCCTGACATTGACTTCATTTGACTCTTTTAGAGTTACACATGGGACGTAGTGGCACTTTGGACATCACACTACACTGAACGAATAATAGGATGTAGTGGTTTCAAAAAGAACTAGACCTTTTTACAATAAGTTGAGTGATATGAACCTAAAATCCATGCTTTTATTTTACATTATTTGGTGTGAAATTCATTGTGCAATTGATTCCCCTAGATCATTCAAAAACTTATTAGATTTTAAACAAATCCCCACTTGCCATGGAAGTATTGTTGGTGCAAGGTGCACCTCAAGGTCCATGTTGTAGTACTATCATTTGAGAGAAGCAAGGTGTAAAAACCTTACTATATATTGCACATTTACTTTTGGATGAACACTTAAAATCCTTTCAGATGATGTATATTAATAGATTCCAACAAGACCAAGCAACCTTGTCAGTTTAGGATCTAAGGGAGATTAATTAGTTGATCTTGTCCTAGTTTAAAGTCTTGTTTGGATTCAAAACTTGGTGTAAACAAATAATCCAAACCCAACACATAGTCCAAATTTTCATTTGGAAAAAAAGATGTTATGCTACCCATGTGAGATCATCTATTTGCCTTATTCAAAGTTCATCAAAAGCTTGACAGTCATATCATCCACTTTGGCATAGTTATGCTACCTAATTGAGTCTAGACCTTTACCAAAGTTTTTTAAGTCCTTCACTTATAATTTAAATTCAAAATTACACCTTTATAAGTTCAAAGGGTTGATGTGTTAAGTGGGTTCACCATTTGCACTAAACTTGAGGGAACTTAGGTTTAATTTCCAATTTAGGTTGAAGGCCATTTTAGACTCATAATCATTATCATCACTCGATAGACTTAAGCCATTTTTTGCTGAAACACTTGCACTTTAACTCTATGTACCACAAAATTTTGAGTTAAGAAAAGTAGTGTTATGTTGTCAAAATTGTGGAAAAATGTCTTTGCCTAAGATAATCTTTGAAACAAACTTTTTTATCACACCTTTTAGGTAGTATAACATCGTTACACTTCCCAAATCATTTCAAACTTTATTTCATGGACCCTCTTACATAGAATTCCAAATTTGTTCCTACATATTCAGATCGATCCAAGTTTACTTTTGATCCTTTGTCTAAAGCACAGTTATACTATTCACCTTTGTCTAGCTTGTTTATCAAAAAAACCAAGTTTTATACCATTATTTATGAGAAAATAAGTTATTGCTAAAGTGCCTTTTGTTTCATACCTTATACCTAGTTGATCAAGTTCATGTCCATTGTTATAAGTGTTCCAAATTCATTAGATTAAAACTTTCATCTATTCTCAAAGTCTAGCTTTTGATGTCATTTGGCCAAGAGTCCTAGCACATGCCTTGTTTGAGCCTAGCTTTTGATGCCGCATTTGGCCAAAATAGCTAGCAACTTTTAATTTTCTAGATTAGACTGATTTGAAACACTTCAACCTTAGAGTTTAGCATTTTGATTTTTCGGTCTAGTTACTTGCTTACCTTTGTGTGAATAATGAAATGTTAGATACTTCACTCTAGCTTGTTTCCTCTCAAATCTTTGCATAAAACTTTTGATCCTTTTGACAAATCTAGACCAAGTTGAAGGCATCATTTGTTTTAGATTTTGTCTTTTTTAGAGTTTGTAGAACTCTTTGACCTTTTATCACCAAGCATTGACTATGGATCCCAACATGTATTCCTACACTCATAGTGGACTCATGTACAATCCATGGATTAGTAATGTAGTTGCATAAGAAGAAAAGGTGTAAGACACCTATGCAAATAATATTTCTTATGAGATGGAGTCTTATCAATTAGGATCACAAATCCAAGATCCATTGGCTAACTATTTGGTTAACACACCACCCTACATAGAATAAGACTAAGAATAAAATGTGCAATACTTAGCTACAATACCTACATTGGACTAGCCAGTACTTCAATAGCCATATTCTACTAATTCAGCTTCCATGTATGATCCATTTTTTTTTGAGAAACATTTGTCAGAGAACAAAGATGAGATTTAGGTTAGGACCATAGAGGTAGGGGCTAAGCTTCTCACATACTTCCCCCATGAAAATTTACAGATTCTAATAAGAGTGCCCCACAATATCATTTACGATCAACAGGCTTCTTCTAGCAATCCTATGAATCTAATCCAAACAACGTACCAAGACCCCAATATATTCAATCAAGGCAAAAACATCATGGAAGATCACTTTAACCAAATGTAAACAGCATATGAAACCTACCTGAATTTAGCACATGATTTCAATTAGATGAACATGGTAAGTAAGCCTCTCATTGACCTAGTTCCTTCAACAAGAGTGTTGATGGAATTAATTGGACAAGAAAATCTAAGTTTTCACCCATTTATATAAACTACTTCGATAGATAACTTGATACATATGTCTATTATTAAAGAAGTGTCTTTAGCTTCTATACTAAATAGTGAGCCAAACATAATAGACACTATGCAAATAACATCCAATCTTGATCAAAGTGGTATTAATGCACAAACAACTAGCCGACAATGTGTGCCTATAGTTAATCCCATGAGAAGATCATCATACCAAGGAATAGGAGTTTTTGTACCCTAGCCTAAACTAGCCACTTCCTCAAGTGTACAACCTACAAGATTAGATAATCAAACAATGGCTAATGTTATGCCTCAATGATAGAATGTGATGAATCCTACTCCCCCTCAACAAGTAGAGAGTGTATTCCACAATAACAGACACAATCTAGTGTATCAATGTAATAGAGGATGAATACATTACCACCTCAATTGGGGGAAACTAATGTTCCTCCTCACTAGGTAACAACAAACATACCTCTTCAGCCATAGAATAATATGCCAGTCCAAAACCAAGCAATGACTAGTCAACAACATGTAAATATTAGTCAGTGATAGATGGCAAATCTACAACATGATTTCACTTCTTCATAGGGATTCATGCAATAAGGAGGCCCCCATGTTTCTCAAATACCTACTAGACAATATTTGGTTCAAAATATGCCATAAATTTAGAGACAAGGTCTTGGTCCACAAGTTCCCACTCAACAACAAGGTTTGATTAGTCGGCAGCTTGTCCCTTTTCAACCACAACAGGCACAATATAATTATATCCATTCATCCCAACCACAAAATCCCCCAAGTCAAACCTTTGTCACCAACCCAAACTAGAATATCACGTAGCCAAATGTGTAATTTCAAGTGCATCCCAATCCCCATATGCATATTCCTAGTCCATTCTCCAACCAAGACAATATACCCCAACAGGTGTCTCCATCATACCCTGGTCAAAGTGTTCCACTTATGACCTCCCAAAAATCTATCCAAACCCAAATTTTCCCTCAAATCAATATCCCTTCTAGTTTCCTATCCCAAGAATTGCAACAGATGAAGGATGTAATTACTACTATTCAAGCAGGGAAGTAAACTAAAAATTTCAAATTGGATGATGTTTGTTCCTATCCATTTAATATAAAGTATTTTTAGATACCATTTCCTCCAGGATACGAACCACCCAAATTTGATAAATACAAAGGGAAAGGTGACCCTAAGGCTCATTTGATCAAATTCTTTGTCACATGTCAACCATTGGCATATAGTGACATATACCTTTTGTTGTTTTTTCCAAGGATTTTGGTCAGATGAGCCTTGGAGTGGTTTTTAAAGTTGCCAAGAATTTAGTAATAAACTTTGATGATCTTTCTAATAAATTTGTACAGCACTTTTCCTATAATCTCGAGCATGAGATTTCATTAGTAGACTTGACACAAGCAAAGAAGAAAGTTGGGGAGAGTTTTGCAAGTTATTTGTAGTGATGGAGAGCCCTTGGAAGATTTTTCACCCACAATTTACTAGGTAAATAATTAGCTGTTGTGTTTATTAAAAAATTTCATAGTGAGATAGACTATTATCTAGAACTACAATGTGTACATACGTTCAAAGAGATCATTGATAAATTTGTGTTGATCAAGTGAGTGTTCATCAATAAAGGAGTCATCAAACTTAATTCTAACAATTAGGGAAATAGCCAATAGCAACATCTTAATCAAGTGCAAGCATCACAACTACCACAGGCTAATAATCAAGAAAGATTGAAGCAATTCAACCAAAATAGGAATGTTGGGGGAAATAGAGTAACTGAATCCTATCATGTACAAACTATACAAACCTCATCCACACCCCCTTTTTAACTTACTCATTCACAACAACCTATCCAATTGATACTGCAAGCACAATAACCAAAACCTACACAATAAATACATCAGACTTTACCATTACAAACCCCTCCTCCTAGGAGAACTATGCCTATATGTCATATCTTTAGTGATCTAGGGGAACCTATTAAATATATATATTACAAGCTTACTACCACTAATATGATTATTTGGCATATACCAAATCATTATCTGCAAGGCATTCCTTACCCTGATTGGTATCATGAAAATGAACTTTTTGACTATCATCGGGTCAACGGGCATAATCTATGAAGATGTGTCCAAATCAAACATTTAATCAAGAATATGTTGGAGAATGGAGAGATAAAATTGGATAATGGTGCTTCCAATTCCAATAAAACTCTTGGGATTTATCAAAACCCCTTTCCCTGACATAATAATTAATAGCAGTAGAATAATTATTAACAACAATGGTCAGTATAGTAGTAAAATCAATACTATAGTGGTTGATTGTTTTAATGCTCATGGATGGTATGGTTTTATTATGCTTGTCATGGTTGTGCTTATGATTATGATGTTGCTTATGATATCTAAATCTAAATAACAAAATCCAAATACTCATTAAATATTTAGCATGTTGTAAGCAACCAAGAAGGATAACCATATATCAAAACCATCTCATGCCTAGTTAAGCCTATATCATTATCTAACAACCACAACATAAACATAATCTATAAGCAATATAAGGTTGAACTAGCAAAATCAACAAAATCAACAACAAAATCCACAATAACAAAATAATGGAAAAAACCAAGGTCATAATGGTAATAACCAACAAACCTACCATGTAATTACACATAACTACAATAGGGTTGTAGGTCATATTGTAGGGGGTACCATTAATACCATCTCCATTAATCCTAGACCAAGTACTAAGTAGCCTAGACCATTGCTAAACAATAATATCTAGCCAAATCACATGGATAATCCTTCTTTGACCTAGGAGTGCATACAAGCAAACCAAAAAACTAGGACTTCCACTTTTGGATCTTATAGCGACAACTCATTCTTGCCACATGACCACATGCAAGTGTAATAGTAATTAAGACTTCTCCTATCTGGTCCCATGCCATTTCCAACATCAGTTAGCAATAATGGTCTAGTATTTAATCCTAATTGTGCAATCACAACTCAGAGGTCAAAGATTAGTATCATAGGCCCAAAACCATCCACCACTTTGATATTCATCCAACCAACTGTTCAGCCTTAAAATAAACCGTTCACTACTAACCAAGACAAGAAGTTTGATATTATGAAACAATTGTTAAAGACACTAGCACAAATTTCTATTTTAGATTTTCTACAGATGTCAATAATCCACAAAAACATATTGAATGAGTTTTTTACCCAATCTACTATTCCTAGTGACATATCCCCTAATAACTTTCAAGCTTTGGTTAGCCACCTAGCTCGAGTCCAAGTCACATTCAACCAAAGCAATATGTCTTCCCTTGGCCCACTCCATAATAACTCATTGTACATAGAAGTTTGTATCAGATGGTATAAAGTGAAATGTGTCCTTATAGACAATGGATTTGGCCTCAACATAGTGTCCCTCAAACTCATCAAGCTTTTTGGGTACACGATGACAGATCTCTAGCCAAAAATAATAACTATCAAAGCTTATGATAATCAAGAAAGAGAATCACAGGGCACCATTAATTTATCAGTTATCATTGGGCCTTTGATCCATGATACACTTTGCCATCTATTGGATCTTGAGTTATCATACAACATGCTTTTAGGTAGGCCTTGGTTACATGAGATTTGTGTAGTCCCATCAACACTACACCAATGTATCAAGTTTTCCCACTCAGGGATGGAGGTGTATATTCCAAGAGATTTACACACGTATGAACACTAAAAGCATCTTGAGGCTGAGTTTCAAAGCTATAATTATCAGTATGACATGAATCTAAGCTCTAAGAAAGATAAAGGAAAGACTATACTTATTTATCCTTCATCAGATAATTGCATAGATCCTAATACCTTGGATTCCCTTTCCCACATGCCACCTCCTAAAACTTCCAATCATTTCACCATTTTAGATAATGGACAAGAAGAATATGTGACCCATAATACATTTCATATCTCCAATCTTCCTCAGAATTTGAAAATCTTTGCGTGAACTAAAGAAATTCCACATATGTATTGGAAACAAAAGAACAAAGTTAGGGGACCTGTCACATTTATACTAGCATCTAGCCTAGGACTTGACCCTCTTGAAGGGAATGAATCATGGTTATACAATGACAACCAAGCTGATTGTTATTAAAATACAAAGTATCCTATTCCCAATAGGATCATGGAGCATCATAATTATGAAGGATGAGGCCTCAGACCGAATCAACAATGAACTATCGAGCTAATTTCCATGACTAAGTATGAAAGACCTTATAGACTTGGATTTAAATTGCCTGGGGGTGACCCCACATATCTTATTTTAGCTCTATCACCAGCAACTAGTGGTGATGATGCTGATAGTGAAGTAGAGTCCAATCATAGCCTTACCTTTGATAACCTAGCTAAAACCAACCTATTTGATAATAATGCCATTTGTACCCTTACCCAAGTTGTTCATCATAATCCATTGTCATTATATTATCCCTAACTAATAGATTGGGACCAACAAGAATCTAGTATACCAATTGATGAGTTTAGAATGATGATACATTCTAGAATTTCTTAGGCCTTAGAGATAATGTTCCATTGGGAGATCACAAATCAAGATTCTCAATTACATTAGATCCTGAAACCTATTTTGGAGAGCGAGTGAACACCCTTAGCCAAAGAAAAATAAATAAAACATTGAGGTCCTAAAGTGAAAACTTCTTTGAGGTGCTTTCTAACCAAGGAAAAAGTAAAGATAAAGGCTAGTCTAGTGGTGAAAAACTATTTTAGGTGCCATTAGATGGGGGTGTTCATTCTTCTTCAAATTTAGACTAGGAGACCACCACTGATGAACTTGCCTATAGATCTAAGTTTAGTTTTGAGAAATAATAAATATTTGATTAAATTCTCCAAGAATTTCCAAATATTTTTGTTACATGGCCAAATCTCCCATTAAGAGACTCATATTCATCATGCCTAGGAGAAGTTGAAGAGCAAGTCCTAATAGAGGACCTTGACATACTCCATAATTCAAGTCGATACCTACTATCCTAGAAGATGGTTTGACCCTCCTAGTCAAAGATACAATAGAGGTAAACATCAAGACTCTATCAGACCTAAAGTGGATAAAATTAGGTGCATCCCTCACTGAGGAGGAATGCAACATTTTTATAGCTCTATTGAGAGAGTTTGTGGATATATTTATATGGGCCTATTATGGCATACTAGGATTAGACCCCACCTTGGTTCTACACCACCTTGTGGTTAATCCTAATGCCAAATTAGTAAAACAAAAGCTACGTCAAATGCATCCTTATATTGTTGTATTAGTAAAGAAAGAGATGGAAAAACTCATAGGAAGCAGGATGTATCTAATCCATTGACTACTCAGAATGGATCTCTAATGTAGTACCTATTAGCAAAAAGCTTAAAGAAATCAAAATTTGTACTAATTTTCAAGACATCAACAAAGCTTTTCCTAAAGATGATTTTCCATTTCCTAATATCGACATGATCCTCAAATCCATGGTAGGTTATGAAATGCTTTTGCTCATGGATGGCTTTTCAAGATATAATCAGATCAGAATAACATCTAAAGATCAACACAAAATAGCATTCACCACTTCATGGAGAACATTTTTCTATCAAGTGATGCCATTTGACCTTAAGAATATGAGATCTACATATGAAAGAGCCATGACTATCATATTCCATGATATAATGCACAATATTATTGAAGACTATGTCGATGACATATTATGAAAATCCAAGACCAGAGCTAACCATCTAACATTGTTGCGTAAGATATTTGAAAGACTACAAGCGTACAAAGTAAGACTAAATCTAAAGAAATGTGTGTTTGGTGTAACTTCAAGCAAATTATTGGGCTTCATTGTGTCTCTTAGAGGTATTAAAGTTGATCCAGCTAAAGTCTATGTTATAGCCAAGATGCTACCACTAACTAATTTGAAGCAAATATATAGTTTGCAGGGTAAGATCCAGTCCATCTGATGCTTCATCTCTTAGTTAGCAGACAAGTGCCATCCATTTACTCACATTTTGAAGAAAGGAGTTGTATTTCACTAGGATGATCACTGCCAAATAACTTTTCAAAAACTTAAAGATTATCTTGTCAATCCACCTATTTTATTACCTCTTATGCCAGGAAAGCCATTCTTGTTATACCTATCAGCTACTAATTATGCTCTGGGGGCACTCTTGGATCAACATGATGACAATGGAAAGGAGCATGGTGTTTACTACCTAAATTGTACCTTGGTTACATATGAACATAACTATGTACCTATTGAAAAAGCTTGTCTAGCCATGGTTTTTATAGCTCAAAAACTATGTCATTACATGTTGAATAATAAAACCATGGTCATTTCAAAAGTAGATCTACTCAAGTATCTATTGTCTAAAATAACTTTAAAAATTAGAATGGCTAAATGGATCATGCTTCTTAGTGAGTTTGGCATAGAGTATGGCAATCAAAAAGTAATCAAAGGACAAGTTCTTGTAGATCAATTTGTTGAAGCACCCCTCATTGACACACAGCCACTCAAGTTTCCATTTCTTAATGAATCCATCGTGATCATTATTGATACACACCTTGAGGAGTAGCCTTGGAAGTTGTAATTTTATGGTTCATTAATTGCATATAGATCAGGGGTAGGCCTATTGTTTATTACACCATAGGGGGATATAATCCCTAAATCATTCAAAATCAACTTTCTCTGAGTAAACAACATGGTCGAGTATGAAGCACTTGTTACAGGACTTCAACAAGTAGTGCATTGGAATATATCTCATCTTCAAGTTTATGGTGATTCTTAATTAATCATCAATCAGATCATAGACCATTTTCAAACCAAAGATGATAAGTTGGTTCCATATAAAGCCATGGTTGACACTCTTAAAAAGAAAATTGTTAACATTCAATTTGAGCATATACCAAGGGCTAGTAATAGAATTATAGATGCCATGGCTATTATTGGCTCTCTAATTTGACAAATAGATAAAGCTAAATAGTATCAGTTCCTCATCAAAAATTTGTTAGCACCAAATCATGAACCTTTAATCATTATCATGATTTTTGATATTTTTGGTCCTAATTCTATCTAGTACTTAGACCTTTACAACTACCTTCATGACCAATTTTTTCCACCTAACCTATCTCAAAAACAAACCAAAGAATTCATTCATCATTCCACTCATTATACTTTACTTGGATCCACTCTTTACCATCATAGTTTTGATGGAACTCTGCTTTATCATTTAACTTCAACAGAGTCTACAATAGCATTAAGAGAAGTTAATGAAGGAGTATGTGGAGCCCATTCTAGCAGGGCAATCCTATCCAAAAAGCTCTTGTGTACTGGTTACTATTGGCCTACAATGGATGTAGATGCCATTACATATGTAAATAAATGTGACAAATGTCAATGGCATGCTAATTTAATTCATGCCCCAGCAAAAACTCTGAAACTGATATTGACACCATGGCCATTTTCTACATGGGGACTTGACCTCATTGGAAAGATTAACCCCACTTCATCTAATGGACATAAACATATCCTTATCACCACTAAATATTTCACTAAGTGGGTTGAAGCTATACCCCTCACTTATGTGACTAGAAATCAAATTTCTAAATTCATCTTCAACTACCTCATCTGTCACTATGGTATTCCCTCTAACATTATATTTGATAGGACCTAAGTTCCCCAAAGCTCTGACACAACTTGTCAGAATTAAGAGCACACATGATTACCATTGTATAAGCAACTTAAAATTGTAGAAATAACTAGAAGAACAAATAACTATCAATGAGAAAACACACAGAATATGAGAGGCAACACACAATTGCATTCAACTCATTACAAAGGAAATTACAATAAAGAGATCACACTCTTCTTCCACCTCTATGAGGCTTCCTCCTCAAGGGCTCCCAGTAATCTTCCCACCTGAGTAATCTTCTCTCATAGGTCACAACACACAACTAACACAAGCTATTGTTCACCTCATTATACACCTGTACAATCGAGTACGAACTGGTACTCCAAGTAGATCTCACCATGATCCTACTCCTGATGTATTGTTGTCACCTTGATCTTGCTCCCCCGCCGATCCTGTTCTGACCCTCGCATACACACATCCCTGTAGACCAACCTAATCTTACTTATCACATGTAGATCTCCACCATGATCCTGTAACACCCTGCATATCAAACCTGATCTTACATACATGGGGAATCCTACTTGATTCCACCATGGGAAGAACTCTCCAAGCTCCACACTTGGGTTCTACAAGTTCAACAAGTTCTTCACTTAACAATATAGCCCATGAGTCTATTATATAGATCTCATGCATACAACAATTAGACAAGCGGCTCAAAGACTCAAACTAGTCTTTAACATGCAAACTCCCCGTTCGCTTAACTGACTGTTCGTCAACATCAGTTTTGACTGCCACAGGCGACCGATGTCGGTCCCTGCCTTCCTGGAGGTGACCAACACCGGCCGATCTCTTGCTGATGCCGATTTCCCTTGCACTATCCCCTGACCGATGTATCATTCAAGAACAAAGATGTATACTAGTTATGTATCGAATATAACATCACACAACACTTTTCTATAGCATATTACCCTCAAATTAATGGCCAGGCTAAAGTATCCAACAAAACCATTGTCAATATTCTCAAAAAGATTGTTAATGATCTTGGTCATGATTGGCACCTCTAGATATTCCCTACCCTATGGGCATACCATACCAATCATTTTACCCCCATAGGAGCCACTCTATACTCACTTGTTTATGGTATTGAAGCCATCCTTCCTATTGAGTTCGAGTTGCCTTCACTATGCATCTCTTTCAAGCATGTCCTAAATGATCATGACTATTGATCAACTCGCCTACAAGATCTAGATCTACTTGATGAAAAGTACACAACCGTGCTCAACAATATTGAAGCATATCAAAATCAACTCAAAGGCCACTATAATCAATGTGTGAAGTATAGAATATTTGAACTTGGTGATCTTGCTCTTAAACAATACCATGATTGAGAAGAAACATAAAGGGAAATTCAAACCAAACTATATAGGGCCTTTCATCATCACTGTAGTTTATAGATCAGGAGCATACATGCTTGCCACACTAGATGGTGATGAACTTCTAGAGCCAATGAATATTATTCATCTCAAGTGGTACTATACTTGAATGCTAAGGTGTACTGTCTCTAAGGACCATTTTAGTTATACCATTTTTATCACTATTCTTCTTTGTACACATACCACCCTTGTTCATCCTCTTTCTCGTATTTACTTTCCATTGCTAACCTATCGACCCAACGTGTTACAAAGCCTAGCTTGTTTGACCTTGGTTTTTGTTATTCATTACACAGTTTTAACATCAAGGTATCTGATCAATTCATCAACTGGTTCAAGTATTTTAGATAGGGAGCGTATCTTGGGATAGTGTGACAATAATTTTAGCAGTTGTATCTTTCATTTGTTAGTCTTTTCTTACCACCAGTCTTGCTACTAATTATAACTACCTTTAGGAAAATTAGTACCATTGATCTATATTTTTGTGTCCTAGTTATAACCACCTATGGGAAAACTAGGGGCAATATTAAGCCTTAATGTAGTAACTTGCCACTTCCTATGCCATACTATGCCTTTTTACCAACTGTGTTTGTTTTGTTTAAATTGGTTGCCACACTAGTTGAATTCTTTCACTAAAATAGTGGAACTACAGTGACTTGAGGTCCTACTATGGGACTATGTAGGCAGCATTCAATACTTGTTGAGGTCAGCTCAGTCACCCCTTTTACCCATGCTCTCACCATTTTATGAGAAACCTAAGCCACGCTCTTATCATTTAGTGTCTCATCATTCTCGATTGAGTTGAAATACTTCAAACAATTCCAAAAACATTTCAAAAAATCCTTAGAAAAGAATAAAAACATTAACCACTTCTTGGCCTTAAGGATTCTAGGAACCCTTACTAAGTTACAAGTAAATCACTTGTCATTTAGTTTCCCCATCCTTTTTGGCCTTTTCTCTCATGCACTTGCCATTTTTCAAGACCATTTCTATTCTTCTATCACATCAATTCTATTTATTTTTATCAGTTATCACATTCTTCCCATTCCTTGGGAGAACTACATTTGGCCTAAAGTTTTTTATTGGATATTACATCTATAGAACTATGTAGGTAGCATCCACTTACCTAGTGCATATGGAGATAGCTTAGCCACCCCCTTCCTTTTTCTCTATTCCCCCATTTAGTTTGTTTGTTAAGTTGTCACCTATTTTCTAGGGGCAATGTTCGTAGGTTTTTTTAGTACATTGTTTGTTTGTATATTTTTGTTTATTTATTTGCCTATTTGTTTGCTTTCAACACTGTTTCCTTGATTTAGTTTATGTGTGTTCATTGGGTGATTCCTTATCCACACTTACACTTGAATCCATCCCTATTCATATGTTTACATTATCATCATGGTTTTTAGCATTGGTGAATTGTTTTCTATTGAGTATTGGATTACGAGAGTCAGTCCTTATGCATATTTTGGCCAATTATTTATGGTGTTATATCATAAATCCTACCATCACATGCTACACCAAACCTTAGCTTCAAGAAGTCTATTCAACAATGGTAGTATCTCTTGGGCATCAGCATCTTGATTCCACTCCCAATCATATCCCAAACAAAGTAATTGACCATGAAAAAATTTCAATCTTTACTAGTTCACATGGGCATCTCCCTACTAGTAGGTTGTTTCAATTCATCATTACCCTCTGTGTCAAGTTATCATCATCATTGACTAATTTTATCATGTTTTCCATAATCAGGGTCCAATAATTATAAATGACTATGAGCAAATCATTGCATATCATCCCACCTGTATTTCTCAATGATTATAACCACCTTTGGGAAAATCATTGTGTTGTCACCACTTTAATTTTTCTACCTATACAAGGTCATGTTATTATCTTATTTATCTCTCCTAACTGGGGTAGCTCTATCTTCTCAATGATTATAACTGCCTTTGGAAAAATCATTGTGTTATCATACCACATTGCCACTATCAAGGTACAATGCTTATAACCACCTTTGGACAAACCATTTTGCACCATCCCACTTGCATTAATTTTTCAATATCTTTGTGTTTTTACCCCATCATCTTTCCTTTCTTTGGTCCCCTCATTTCATTTCTTTCTTTTTGAGGGATCGTCTACTGACCTCCTTGTGCCAACCGTTCCCTCGAGGGGGCATCATATAGTTAGTTTATCATCTTTAAAGTTGTAGGCATGTAGGACCTTTTCATTATTTGAGAAGACATGACTATGCTTATAGCTTTAAATGCCTTCCCAAATAGGGGCAAACTGTAGACACCTAAAACTGGCCACCGATAACCCCTAATCAGGGTTTTGGCTAGTTTCCACCCAAAATGCACAATTTTGCCTAAAAACACTAAAACATGATAAATGATGTTAAATTGACATATTTAAATGCTAATTTTAGCCAAGGTATCATTTCATTTCTTTCTTTTTGAGGGATTGTCTACCGACCTCCTTGTGCCAACTATTCCCTCGAGGGGGCATCATATAGTTAGTTTATCATCATTAAAGTTGTAGGCATGTAGGACCTTTTCATTATTTGAGAAGACATGACTATGCTTATAGCTTGAAATGCCTTCCCAAATAGGGGAAAACTGTAGACACCTAAAACTGGCCATCGATAACCCCTAATCAGGGTTTTGGCTAGTTTCCACCCAAAATGCACAAATTTGCCTAAAAACACTAAAACATGCTAAATGATGTGAAATTGACATATTTAAATGCCAATTTTAGCTAAGGTATCACTAAATGGGGTAATGTAATTTATGATCCAACTAACTTTGACCAGTTCATTTTGAGTCAAAATGATAAATTTGCACTTGCATGCTTTAGACTGCTCTTTTGTATCAAATCTTTTGCACAAGATGTGTGTCTTTGTTATTTGTTTTTAGAAAAAATTTAAATGGGAATACACATCTAACGTAGACTTCCAATTCAAATCCAATCAAATTTAGGACCAATAATAAGGTATTTTGATCAATCTGAGTAATTTATGCATAAAGTGCTTAATCATGTTTAAGAGCTAATTAACCCAAATTAAGGCCTAATAAAAAAAAATCCATGGAAACTTGTTGAATACTTGTTTTTAGAAATGAATATTGAATATCTGCATCATCAAGTGGCCTCATTTCTTGGGAAGACATCCCTAGGCCATAAGGGCCACAAATATCAAGATTCATGCCTCCTATGCCTTCCATGATGCCCTCCATGCCTCTTAATTGCCCCTTCTTCCAATGCTATGATGTTGATACTTAAAAACTTAATTCCAAAAATTGAGTTAATCCTCAACCACACATCTCAATCTTGAGATGGACGATTGAGGTTGATTCTGATCAAATCTAAAAATCTATAAATAAGTGGCCTCACAACATCATTTCTAAGCTTAATTAGTGTAAAGTTATAATGCAGGATTGGTTCCAAAAAGTTTCAAGAAACTAGTGTTTTAATTCTGAATTGATTCCAAGCCAAGCCAAGCCACAAGATAAAGGTAACAAGTGGAGATGAAGGTAGCAACACTCCATTGAAGAAGACTTCTTAAAACACAAGCTGAGCAAGCCACCATTACAAAGGCATTTGGATCACCCAAGGAAGGTGAAAGGAATTCTTGTGTTTTCATTCCTTGATTTTTAGTTGTGCTTGTTATTTGCTTTTGCTAACTAATCTCTCCCTAGTGTCTAGGCCTTGAGATGTTATGTTATTAGTGTGTTTATTTCACTTTGTTTTCATTTTGGAACTAACACCATACTAACCATCCTCTCTTGAGTCAAATTTCTAGATCACAATTATCAATGTTTGCTTTGATTCACTCCTGATGTGGCCCTGTTAACTCTAGGGTGTGTACCTATTCTAGTTAGCTTTATGTATGTATCGAAATTTGGCTAAAAAACTAGCATTGTTTGACTTATGTGATGACACAATTTTTTCATCTTTGTATATTTTTGTTTTGATCAATTAGAGTGCAACAAATTGAGCCTTGATTTAATGCATTGTCCTTGTTCAATCTTATTCTTGAACTAGGAAAAGATGTGTTAAAATGGTAATGAATAGTATACATTATTTTAACTATGATGTTTCTATAAACAAACTTAGTCTTAAGCATTATCTTTGAATTATATGTGATGGTTCAGCTTTTGTAATTTGCTTGTTGTGTATGCCTTTGTACAGATAAATTGTTGGTATAGCTTTCAAAGTTTTTTAAGGAAAATAACTTGATCATGAGTGAAACTCATGAATTATGTCCTTTTATCTTTAACTATGTTGGATTGACCTTTCTTAATACTTATAGATGTGGATTTGAATGGCAAGGCTAGATTTGTAAGTGGTTTTTATAGAATGAAGTTAATTTTTGGTATCATAATTCTAAAACTATTAGTGTAAACTATATATTTAATATTGGTTGATGTGTTTCAATTATAATTTTGATCACAAAAAAAAATTTGGTGTTAAGAAATCAAGATAGACTTTTTTTAGTTTTTTTTAATATTTCATTCTTGTTCCCGCATACTCCCTATATAGTTACAAACATGTGCATGCTAAAGTTTTGTTGTCAAAAGAAAAATATGAGGAATAATCTAAAGCATACGTTGAATATAAATAAGTGTGATAAGATTCTTTTTGTTTCATTTTTGAATTAGGTGAAGCTAACTTATTTATATTGATCGTGTCTTATGACTTGACTATGATTTGTGTCATGTGACTTAGTTCCATGGGTATTATTTTCACATTGTATTTCTATTCATCAAAAGTATCCAAAAAAACTATTCTAATACTTGACTCTCATTTCTTTATTTTTATAAAATTAGTGCATTTGTTTGAACATTGTTTGATAGGTTTGAAATATCTTGCAAATTATTTTAAGATGGTTTGTCACCGTCTGACTAAATTTATGACATTATTCAAACGTTATTGGGGTTAACAGATGGACCAAGAACTTGTCATTCATATGAAAATGCTTTTTTTTCATTCTATAAATGTTGTATGTTTGAATATAGCATTACATTTACCATAATTTTTGTAATCATTTTAGGTAAGTGAAGTGGAAATATTAACTCTAGTTTGGTGGTTGTGATTTCTTGCTATGTGTTTAAACTCTTTTACTAGTTTATATTTTTCAAAGCTAGTGACCTCAAGGAAGGTCCTTGATTTTGGCATATGGTTGTATCACATCATTTTTGGCATGCTTAAAATATGGAAAATAACTGGATAGATGGACTTATAATATAATATTTGAAATCAGTCAGGACTTTTTATTCAGATCATGGTTGGCATAGTTATTGTTGTGTTACTATATTTATGAAGCAACTTGGGTGTTTGCAGTTATTTTCAAAAGGTTTTATTGTATGATCAATATATAAATACATGTTTTTGGGACTAATTATATCTATTTTTGATAGTAATTATCTAGTTAAATGTTAAATTTATAATTTATGATGGTATGTGAGAGAAATTATTTTAATTTCATTGTGATCATGCATAGATGCTAGAGTGTCTTGAATTATCTGTTTGATTAATAGTTGCTTCCAATAATAATATAACTCTATGTAGATATTGGAAAAATTAAATTATGTGATCATGAAATAAGCATAGTGTATATTGGTGCTATTATTATGTTTAAGATAATACTAGCATTTTTCTTAGAATTAGAATGGTTTCACAATTAAAAGATGCAACTTAATTATATGTTTTGATGCATTAGATAAGATTAAGGTTATGATTAAGATTCGTTGTTGAATGAGGACATGGATGTATTTCAACTAAAAATGTTAATACTTCAAAAATCTATATTTATAATTAATTACATTGATTCTAGTGTCAATAAAGAAAAAATATGTTTATCTAGTTTGGACTATGAAATTCTTCCATATACTTAGAACGTGTATGAAATTAAGATAATGATATGAATAAAAAATACCTAAATGATAAAAACTACCTTGCATCATTTTAAATGGGATTCTTTGGCATTTTCTGTTAAATTTAAATATAGTGAAGTTATAGTAATATCAAGTGATTGAATAGTGAATTGAACTAATGTGTTTAATTGAAGCTGGTTTTTTGTGTATGTGCCACAACTATACCTATGTGGACAAAATTTAACTAAAGTTCTATCTACAAAAACATACAGTAAAGACAATCTAATGAAAACTAAAGTATGATTTCAATGTGAATTTTTTCTAGACATTAACACCAACACTTTGTTATCAAAAACACATAAACACTATATGAAAACTTGCAGGTAAGTGCAAGAATGATTAGTAATTATCAATAAAAAATAAAAAAAATAACACAAAAAATAAAATAGCTAATCACATTATAATCATGACAAACATATAGTGAAAAAGTGTTGATTCAATCAATCATAACATTATTTATAATTTAAACATGCAAATTAAATAAAATCTAACACAAAAAAAATATTTTTACAAAAATAAAGCTTGTGTTTTTTTAAAAGATTTAAAACTACTATAATTATCAATCTAGATGATTATTATAGACCAGAGTGCAGAGAGTTTCCAAGAGCACTTTCGATGATTTTTTTTCTCATCCCTAAAAATATTATATGTTTCTTCTATAAATAGATGAGGATTGGGACCCACCTCTAAAAATCATAAGTATCCCATCCTAGGACACGATAGCCACTCATTGCAATTACAATTGTATTCCAAAAAAAGAACCAAAATAAATTCTAACAAATCTGAAACAAATCTTCAGGAATCATCTCCAAACATGTAGAGGTGACTAAGAAGTGTCAACTCCTAATTATCTCGACTCGGCATTCTCAGATTTTAGCATGGCTAATACCAAATCAAACTCCTTGTCTAGCTTGGATAAGTTCATTGGAGGCTCTCTAAAGACCACCTCTGCTTGGGTTACCAATCTTTGGGAGACCTAAAAAATCACATCCATCAAGGTTTGGACTCCTGAAACCTAGTTTATGCTTACAGTACATTGGGTTGATAGATCTAACATTACCTGATCTCCTTCCTAATTTGCCTTGGTCATTTTCTCCCTCATAACCTGGTCAAATTGATGTAGGTAGACTCTAAATTTGCCTTGGTCTAAGAGACTACCATCTAGGTGGAATAGCACAAAGATATTGACCTCCTAGAAGTATGTCAGTAGCTTTTTCTTGCCCTCTTCCAGGGGTTATGTGGTAGTGTGGGCCAAGGCTAACCACTCCTCCATCCCTGATCTCATGTTTTTAACATAGTTCTAATATAGTGCCAAATCTGAGGTGTGCATCAATTTTAGCTCTGGAAACATCCCCTTGTTGCTCACAACCTGTAGCTTCTAACACTTCCCATCAATCTCCATGATTCTTCCCATGTAATTTTATGTCCTCTATATAATTGAATCAATCTCAGCTTGAGTCTCCATTACTTTCCCCAAGATTAAAAAATCAATAAGAAGGCATCATTGACCTACAAAATTAATTTTATTAGGAATGTGCTTTTCACTTGAGCCTCAACATTTTGGACTTGGCTCTACATGTCCTCGAGCAATTTATTAGACATGTTATGGGTATCCCATAGGACAGACATTGGGTCCTCATCTATCTTCTCTTCCCCAGTAGTAGTCTTCACCTTAAAAAGGTAAAATAGATCTTGATGGATCTACCACATCAATGGGTTCCCTTCCTACACAAACCTTTGAGTCAATTTCCTCTTCATACTCCTAGAGGATCTATCAAAACTCTATTACACACTTGGGTTATCCTAGACATCCATCCATCGAGTATGTGATCTTGGCATCATCCCTTGAGCTATTGGGGATGTAGGAGGTGTAGCTGAAATGGTGGTCAAAGGTGGAGAACTCGGTGGAGGAGATACAAAGGAAGTATAAATAGTGAAAGAGGAAAGGAGTGGAGGCATAGGTGGCATAAGAGCAAAGGGAGGGAGAAAAAAAGGAGAAGCCCATGAGAATAATTAAGCTACGGTAAGATTGTTCTTAGGAATGGATCATGGAATAATAGAGAGGAGATGCGTTGATTAAAAGTAAAGCTAGTGGGGCCTTGGGTTAGGAAGAGAGCGGGTGTTTGAGTAGTTTTTATGCTTTTTAATGTGGATCTAATTAAAATTAAAAATAAAGTACATGCAGGGTTTAAGATTACCTAGAGATGAAGGTTGGTTGTGCACCATTGATCAATATTCTGTGAGAACTCTTCTTTGGTTGGGGAGGAATGACCTGTAATACACCACACTTAAACAAAAAAATTAGATTAATAAAAAAATGATTGTGTTGCCTAGTTAAAAACCAATCCTGAAAAGTAGCACACTTTTTTAGATGGATGTCAGCCCACTATTTAACATTCAAGTTTATAAATAAACATGAAATTACAAAGATATAGATTACAAGATAAAAATAATGTAAAAGATAATTTGATAAAGATAAATGATTATGGATTATTCAAGATAACAGATAAAATATACAAGATAATAGATATAGGTATAAATAACACCAACATAAAACTTAACAAGGATTAGATAAATGCAGACTATCTATGATTAATAGATAAGATAAATGGATTATTCAAGGATGAGATGTATAAATGCTTTACTAATTTTTAGTAATGGATATCAATAGGTTGAGAGAGACATTTAGTAAAATAGCATATAGTTTTAATAGATGTTGAAGATGAAAAATAGACTCTTTAAAGGGATATTTTTATAGTCTAAAATCGATTGATGATGATCCTATAGGCTCGATGTTGATTTTACAGGATCGACATCAATTCAGATGAATCGATGTCGATTCTGTGTAAAACTGCAAAATTATAAATAGACTATAATGTTATTTATAAAATAATAAAAACCAAATGTAAGATAGACATAGATAGACATAAAAGATAGTATATTGGACATGTAAAAAAAATAAATTGCAATACTAACCTTTAATGCCTGAAAATGAACTTGGATAAGATGAGAGAGAGAAACCTTCAAAAACCTTTGATAAGCACTCCAACATAAGTTCCACAAGATTGGAGGTTGTTGATAAAGTTCAAATGTAGGTTATAATGAGATTTTGACAATGTTTCAGGCTCCAAAATGGTAGTCACATTCCCTTTTTGATCTATGAAGGTCTATTTTATATAAATACATCGACATCGATTCTAAACGATCGACATCAATCACAGAGGATCGATGTCGATTTACCAAAAATGGGTGAAACTGAATGAAAAGCCATTCCAACAGGTTAACATGGGGTAAAATAGGGTGAAAATGAATTCTAAGGGTGTTCGGGTTGTTTTAACCACAGGATAAGTTTGTTAGGAGGTTTATTATGTTTTGGTTTTATTTGATGTTTAGGATTTTAATTATTTAAAAGATTTTGGGTGGTTAGGGATGGTAAATAATAATTAATAAGATTAATTACCATGGGTAAAAAGGGGGTATATACATGAAATAAAAATTTAAGTATAAGTTGACATTTAATTATTAGTTGTTAGTTGATGGAAAACTTAAGACACAAGTGGGGGTTCAGGTGGGATGACCTTTACAATGCTGAGAGGGTAGAGAGATAACTGATTTAGATTATGCTTCAAAAGATTGTAAGGTTGAAAACTAAAAATGAAATGGATGGAATGGTTTTGAAATGCAAATAAATACAACAAAATTATCTGATTGTCCATATCAGGAAGCTTTAGTGTAGTGCCTAAAAAGGGCTTGCAATGTTTAGGATTTTGACCTAAACCTGACGACTTGTATTTAGGAAACCTTTTAGACTGTGGATGCAGTTGATTGGTTGGGCTAGTTTGGGTGATAGATTTAAGGATATTTAAAACATGACTTTTGGGATATCAAAGTGACTTAATGGTTTGCATAAAGAGGCTGATAAATTAATTGGTTAACTTGGTTTTGGGTTACTTTAAATTTGGTGATGGATTTATAGGATTGACAAAGTAAAGTATAAAATGGATGGGATTGGTTGATTTGGGCTGAAAATGAGATGAGGTGATAAAACTTTTCCTTTCACCTAAAAGGAATAGGATCAAAGGTAATAATGTTATCAACATCAAATAGATGAGGGTGAGCAAACTATAGAGTAAGTGAATTGGATTGATCGATTTAGGTGGTTGACTCAACTGATTGGGGTTGAGAGGTTCCTTTACTATAGTAGCTAAGGAGTTATGGATAAGTTGAACTTGATCCACAAGAGGGTTGATGATAAAGGGGTCTTCTTTTGTAACTATGTTTAGAGGAAGATGCAAAACTTGAACAAATTCAATAGATGGGTTGGATAAGGTTTTGACAACCTCCTTAGTAATAGGCTTACTAGGGATGGTTTTAGATGCAAAGGCACCATGGCTTGAAGGATTTTAAGTAAAAATGGGTGAGGTAATTGATATAGGAGGATGAATAACAATAGATTACTAATTTTTAAAGGGATTAGGATTGACCAACATAAGTTTACCATGATCAATCAAGTCTTGGACTAACTGATTGAAATATTTACATCTTTCCAGTATATGACCCATGATACGATGATAGGGGCAAAATTCATTTCCCTTATACCAAGGTGAAATGAAATCAACAATAGTTTTGATAGGAGGGAGCTAGATTATTGATGCTTTTAACAACTTTTCCATCACAAAAATATATAGTTCTCCCAATGGAGTATACCGTTGGGTAGGAGGTTTTGGAACTATTTTTAATGATTGTCCCTATAAATAAAATGTACTAGTTAATTGGATTGGTACAAATGATGGTCTTGACAAGGCTAATTGGATAGGTTGTAAAGGTTGGGATAGGGATTGATAAGGTTGGGAATATTGCAAAAAGGTGTTTGGATAATAGTTAAATGATCTAGGATAAGGCATGGACTGAGGTTGACCTGGCTCAACCAAGTGCTGAAAACTAGCACTATAGGGGAGTGAGAATTGACTTTGTCCCTTAAGCATCGTAGTATAAATAAAGTAATTAATATACTCACAAGATGGAAGAAAAACATGCACTACATGATTGGCAAAGTAATCACTCAATGCTTGAGGACTATTATTAAGGGTTTTTGCAAAGGTTTTGTAGGAGATCCCAAAGGTTTCCCCCATTAGTAAGGATAAGGATCTAATAATTATTGAACCTGTTACCAATTTAGAACTATAAGGCTGGACAAGTGGACTAGGTTATACGATGGTAGAAGATTTTGAACCTTACACACTCAAACAAGCAGAAGACAACAAAAATCAATAAAAAGAACATACACTAAAAAATTTAAATGCTTAGGATTCCTTGATTATATTCCTTTTTGATTATGTGAAACTCGATTGGTCATGGATAGGATACTAAAAATAGATGTCTAAGGATGGTATCAATATGTTTAGGTGAAAACCCTCTATATACCATAAGGTACGTGAGGTATAAACTATACTAGTGATGTTATGTGGCTTGGTACTTGGGGCTTGCTCCCCTCACATCACAATCCCATAGCCAGCGTGGGTGCTTAGACAAGATATACCACTCAACTAGGTTTTATACTCAGCCAAAGTACTGAGTTGGCATTCCACTCAGTGATTAAATCCAAGTGAAAGCACTGAGAATAAAGCTCCCTGCTTGGTGATAAAATCCAAGTTGGTTCACTATGTCAAGTTTTGATGTGTAATTTTTGATTTTATGGTTTGGTCATGTGTAATTGATTTGTGGACTAACAAATTAATTAACTACCTAGTTAATCTAGATAGACTAATTCAAGTAGACAAACTATGAATGTAGTTTGTTTTTAAGCCAAAAGAAGATTTTGATTTGATTTGGATGCAAACAAAGAATTCAACTCAATGCAAAACAAATGCACGTGAAATGTAAATCCTATGCCTATGATAATTTTACTTTAAAGAAGAAAATATAGTGAAAGTTATTTAATTGAAAGCAAATGTACAAGAAGATGAAATTAACTAATACAACTACATGCATAGGAAAAAAACAAAAGAAAGGGACCCACTATGGGTCCCATCAGGCATGATAAAATGTTTGAGTAGTTTTTATGCTTTTTAATGTGGATCTAATTAAAACTAAAAACAAATTACATGCAGGGTTTAAGATTACCTAGAGATGAAGGTTGGTTGTGCATCATTGATCAATCTTTTGTGAGAACTCCTCTTTGGCTAGGGAAGAATGACTTGTAATACACCACACTTAAACAAAAAAAAGAATTAATAGATAAATGAGTGGGTTGCCTGGTTACAAACTAGTCCTGAGAAGCAACATGCTTTCTCAGATGGATGTCAGCCCACTATTTCACATTCAAGTTTATAAATAAACATGAAATCACAAAGATATAGATTATGGATATAAATAATGTAAAAGATAATTTTATAAAGATAAATGATTATGGATTATTCAAGATAATAGATAAAATATACAAGATAATAGATATAGGTATAAACAACACCAACATACAACTTAATAAAGATTAGATAAATGCAGACTATCTATGATTAAGAGATAAGATAAATGGATTATTCAAGGATGAGATGTATAAATGCTTTACTAAGTTTTAGTAATGGATATCAATAGATTAAGAGAGATATTTTTAAAAATAGCATACAATTTTAATAGATGTTGAAGATGCAAAACAAACTCTTTAAAGGGATATTTTTAGAGTCTGATAGGGATCAATGATGATCCTATAGGATTGACATTGATTCTATAGGATCGACATCAATTCAGATGAATTGATGTCAATTATATGTAAAAGTGTAGAACTATAAATAGACTATAATTATGGCCTATATTATTGATAAAATAATAAAAGCCAAATGTAAGACAAACATAGATATACACAGAAGATAGTAGATTGGAAATGTAAACAAATTTAAAGTGCAATACTAACCTTTAATGCCTAAAAATGAACTTGGATAAGATGAGAGAGAGAAACCTTCAAAAACCTTTGATAAGCTCTCCAATAGAAGTTCCACAAGATTGTAGGTTGTTGATAAAGTCCAAACATAGGTTATAATGAGATTTTGGTAGCATTTTAGGCTGTAAAATTGTAGTCATGTTCCCTTTTTGATCCATAGAGGTCTACTATATATAAATGGATCAATGTCAATTCTAACCGATCAACGTCTATTAGGGAAGATCGATGTCAATTTACAAAAAATGGGTGAAGCTGAATGAAAAGTCACTCTAATAGGTTGGCATGGGGTAAAAGAGGGTTAAAATGACTTCCAAGGTTATTTAGGTTGTTTTAACAATGGGATAAGTTTGTTAGGAGGTTTATTTTATTTTAGTTTTATTTGATGTTTAGGATTTTGATTATTTAAAATATTTTGGGTGCTTAGGGATGGTAAATAGTAATTAATAATATTTATTACCATAGGTAAAAAGGGGGTATATACATGAAATAAACATTATACTTTAAGTTATATTTTATGTGTATGCTTTAAGGATGTTTGAGAGTGGTTTAGGACCTCTAAGAGTTAAGATGCAAAATATAGATTTTTGGAGGTTTCTACCACATTTCAAACTTAGCTTATTTTAGGATTTTAGGCAATGGTGTAGATTTATAGCATCTACATTTAATTGTTAAAGTAATAGCCTAAAAGATGGAAGAATAGGGTAAGGGTGCTAAATTATGGCATATACAGCAGGTCGAGGAGCCAGTCATCAAGCTCTTGATACTAAAATTAGAGTAGTTAAAGGATGGGTCACCTTCTACTTTTTATTTGGCCTCTTCTTTGTATTAGCCATGGGTGTTAGGACGAAAATTCTAGATATGACAGCCAAAGCTGGTGGTAGATGACTTGGAATCATATAAGGAATCATTAAGATGACTAGAGTGGGTACTGAGAGTGTCTGTAATAGAGGCGATGGACTTTTAGATGTTGTAGTTACACCTTTTGTCAAGGGCATGCCAAAAAATAGCATTGGGAAGACTCCAAGCTGTGAGATGGGTAGACTGGGAGGGAAAATGAAAGTGGTGACACTCAAAATAATTGAGCCCAAGGGTATTTGGTCACAAGGTGAAGTGAAAAGATTAGAAAATGGCAAAAGCAAAGTAAAAGTAGTGGGCAAGAGAATAGAGAGTCAAAACATGATAAGAGAAAGGGGATGAAGGCAATTAGGAGGAGATGGAGGAGTTAGTAGTTAACATTAGATAAGTGCCCATTGAGTGTTGTGTTCAGGTTTTAGGATTGAACTAACACCAGTATCAAATCTCAAACACTGAGATGTTGTTGATTGAGTAAACTATGTTTATGCTACCTAGCACCGTGGAGTATGAGCTCATGGATGTCAAGGCTTGGTGAAAGGCACTACTAGATCAGGTATATTTGAAGTGCTATAAACATGTAAATGAGGTTGAGGTAGAGGTGAACCTTGATGAACTAGGGTTATTGTTGGAAGCAAAGCTCGAGGAATCAGGATTGTCACTAGAAATGAGACTAAAGAAGCAAACAGAGGAGATGAATAGGTAGCTTGAGGAGGAGAAGATGGCATGGCACCCTTTAGGATCCTATGTGAGATCACTACATTGGAATATGGAGGAGGTAGAGATGGAGTTTGAAAAATCAAAATTGTTGATGGAAGCATAACTTAAGGAACTATGACTACTGGTGGAAGCAAAACTTTAGAAACTAGGGATGTTAGAAGTGGAGCTTTAAAAAGCAACTAGGGGAGGTAGAGGTGTAGCTTGAGGAAGAGAAGTTGGTGGGATGCCATTCAATATTCTCCATGAAATGACTAGAGAAGTTACAATCAGCTTCTTTATTGGCTGAGTAGGAGCTAGAATGATTCCTAAGGGACTTGCCTACGCCCTTTTCTCTTTGTTCTTCCTCTTGGTCACTATCTATGATTGCACTTCCTAATCATTGATAACATTCAAGTAAGGATCATCATTATCCTCACTTGATGGCCATATTTTATGTTCAGTCGAGGACCATACTATGACAAGTGAGCTTGAATCACCCCTTTAGGGTCCCATTACCAGAGTTTGTATTTTATCATAGCAAAAGTGTCTTGACCCCTTACCATCTTTTGTATTGAGGGAAAGTTCATGTAATGTTCCCTTATATTGTTATGGGGAGTGGAGGTCATGTCTTTTGCTAATGAGATACCTAGTGTTTGAGGATATGATTCACCAATTGATAGGTGATCTCCTACTTTATTAGGCAATTAGGCACATAGTATGACAAGCACAAAGATTCACGCTTTAATCCCACAACTTGTATCATTATGTCCTCTTTATATATCTAGTAGTCCCCTATGGTTGTGATAGACTCCTGTATTGTATTTTAAATCCAAGGCATAGGAGTTTTATTGATCTCTTAGTAAACCACTGAGTAGAAATGCTCATAAATATCCTGGGCATATTAGTGGAACTACTAACCATAGAGATTGAATAACACCACATGGACAACTTGGCCACCATAAATCTAGGTAGGAAATATTGATAGGTTAAATGAGAGTGTTCCACAAATGGAATCACGCACATAGCTCATCATGTATAAATTACCTCCATTATGGGAATATATAATTACTTGAACCAAGTTGAATTTGATCAATCCTTCAAGTTCTGATATCAAAGTGAGTTAGAATCATGTGCAACATAGGCACCCATAGCGTGTTGACATACAAGTAGTCTAACTCTCTGAACAACTGATTTAGAAGGATCATGCCTACTCATATCTATTCTCAAAAAGTGTGTACCATGTAAGCATTGATATTTTCTTTGTTCACCCACTTGGAATCTAGGTTCTCGGCCTAATCCTAGAGAATAGTATAGATCTAGTTATTGCACATCTAGGCTAATATTGCTACTACATCATATGAAAACAAGAAGTCTAAGAGGTAGTAGTATGTCTTAAAGGAATTTATAGATATGTCAAAAATACATTGCCAAGAAGTGGGTGAATAGACCCAATCATTAACACCATCCTATACTCAGATGCCCTTGTGAAGAATGTCTCCCATCAGTTCAATGAAGGGAAATGTTTATGATCTGGTCATAACTCTATGGAGTCTACATCTTTTATAAGACCTAAGGGCATCCTAGTATTCATCCTCCTGGTCATCAACATCACCAAAGTCCTAGGGACCTACTCAATTATTTTGTATATGTCATTGTAATGTTTGAATCTGGTTAAACTAGCAAGGAAAGTGGTGTCTTGGTACTCTGGATCAGGCTTTGTGTTAGAGGATGTACCAGCCATTAAAATGGAACAAAAAAGGAATTGGGAAGATTTTGGGTATTGAAGGCATGGGATACACAAGTTGTTTATGGATTTCAAAATAAGAAATGTGGAATTTCTTCTAAGTTGGCAATGGTAATAGTTAATGAGATTCCTTTAGGATTTAAAATTTTGTGCATGCATGGCCTTGCATTGATGTCATTTGATATCTCACTTGCCTTGAGTTTAAAATTTGAGTTGGTGATGAGATTTTATCCTTTTAATTCCAAATCCATCATTGAATTTGAAGCACATGATCCTCTACCACTAATCGGATATAGCATTGGTGATGGGATAGTTTCCCAATCTATCCAATGTGGTCCATCTTCCCATTATTTTGATAATGAACACATGGCAGACACACATCCACCTACCTTAGAGTTTCCTTGGCTAGTGCCCACCTTTTAATACATATCATTATTCTATCAAATTTTTATTAACAGTCACCATATAAGAAAAGCTTTACATTCCATGGCTTTATCTTGAACAAGATGATGTGTCACCTAAGGACACATTCCACATCATGATTGGTCCTTCTTAACAACTTATACTCTATTCTGAGTTTTCCAAGTCACAAGTGGTAACTAGTTCATCTTTGCATTATGTGATGTGACAAATTCTCATCTAGATGGGTTCCCCCAAGTTTTGACAATTTTGATAGGTCTGGAAGACTCACCTTTTTCACTCACAAAATCATGATAGACACATGATCACACACCTTTAAGTTACCTCATCTAATACCCACCTTCACACACGTGTCTTCAATCTATTAGATTTTTATTTTTGATCACCATATATGCATGGATTCACACTCCATGTCTTTATTCTAAGTGGGATGATGTGTCACTCATGGACACATAGCACACCACAATCAATTTTACTTGGTAGCACCTACTTTATTCTAAGCTTTTTAAGTCATAAGTGACAATCAATTCATATTTGCTTTGTGTGACATGACAACTTCATGTCTAGTTGGGCTCTCCTGATCTCTAACATCTCAAACATGTTTGGGTGACTCACCTTTCTCATTTATGAGTGCATAATAGGCACATGATCACATACCTTTAAGTTGCATCGGATAGTCCATACTTTTTGACACATGTCATTTGTATATTGTATTTTATTAGATGATCACCATCTAAGCATAATCTTGCATTCAATGCCTTTAACCTGAGTAGGATGATGTGCCACCTAGGAATACATGTTGTGCCTTGATCAATTCTACTTGATAGCTCCTACTTTATTCTTAGATTTTCAAATCATAAGTGGCAATCAATTCAGCTTTGCATTACATGATGTGACAGCTTCCTATCTAGCCAGCTCTCTTAGGCTCTAACATCTCTGACAGGTTTGAAAGACTCACCTTTCTCACTCTAAATGATGCCTTGATCTATCACTAAGCCTTGATTTCCTAGTATCTGACATCTCTAACACATCCTCTGCACTTCCCTCTATGACTCTAAATAACATGACAAGTACCTATTGCATCAAGATTTCAAAAGATTTGACATCTCTAACAAGTGTGAGTGAGTGGCCTTTATAATTCTGAATGATGCGATGATTTGGCATTAGCTTGGGTTTTCGTAGCATATGAAATCTATGACAGGTCTTGGGAACCATTTTGACTGACTCTAGATCATGGGTGATCTCCCACTAGATTGGACTTTCTTGGGCCTTAACATCTATAACAAGTCTGGGTGATTGGCTTCTCTAACCCTGAATGATGAGACAATTTCCCTTTGGACTATGTTCTCCTTGGATCTAAAATTTTTGATAGGTCTGGGAGACTAGTCTTTCTAACTTGAATTGATAATTCTTGTACCTACTCAGAAAAATATGGAAATTGGTGTCCCGATACTCATAATGTATGGCATGTACATGACCACATACCTTACCATTTCATGTGCTAGTCTCTGCTATCTGACATGTGCCACTGATCAATTATTTTTTTATTAATGGTCACTATCTAAACATAGCTTTGCACTCCACACCTTTATTCTAAATAGGATGATGTATCACTTAAGAACATGTGCCACACCTAGATTGATCATGGTTAACTAATCATACTTTATTCTAAGCATTTTGAGTCACAATAAATAATGATTTTACCTTTGCATTATAAGATGTGGCACCTTTCAATTGAGAGAGGCTCTCCTAGGCTCTAATAGGTCCAAGAGACTCATATTTCTAACTAGGAATGACACATTGATCTCTCATTAAGCTCAAATCTCCCAGTTTTTGATACCTATGGTAGATCCTAGCCACTACCATCTCTATCATTGAATGACAGGGCCAGGGCCAATGCCCATTATGGTGGGTTCTCTTGGGCTCTAACATCTTTGACAAGTGGGGGGAGTTTCCTTTTTGGATTTGAATGACATGGTGATCTACCATTTGCATGGCCTTGATAGGCCTCTGATGTCCTTGACTGGTATATAGAGATACCTGTCTGACTCTAAATGATAAGGCAAGTTCTGATTACGTTGAACTCTCTTGGGCTATAACATCCATGGTAGGTTTGGGGAACTGGCCTCTCTAACTCTAAATGACATGGTGGGCTACTGTTGGGTTGTGCTCTCTTGGGACCTAAAATTTTTGACATGTATAAGAGATTGGCCTTTCTTATTATGAATGGTGTGGTGAGTTCTTATTGGGATAGGCTTGACCAAATTCACAAGATGACAAACTAACAACAAGAAAAAAGAAAACCATTCATTAAAGCTTATCTATCAGCCATAGGTTAATCACTTTTACCATAGAGGATAATGAGTTTCTTTCTCTAGGAAAAAAAATGGATTTGAGAAATATTTTCTCATGAAAATCAATCTATAGTGTTACCAACATGATATGATAAAAATAAACAAATAATACTTGGTGTTTTTTTTGAAAACTTAAAAAAGTCTGTTACTACTTGAGTAAAATCAAATTAATGTTTATTTTGAAGTTTCTATCAGATGTCATGGGATAATAGGCACAACAAATATTTTTTGTACAAACACAGTAACTATTTTGAGTCTTTTTATTGATTTACTTTCCATAATTTGACAATTGTTAATGACTTGTTCAAAATTTGATCAACCCACTCTATTCATTGTTTTAAAGTTTACATTTTTTTTATCATTTATATTTTTTTTATAGTTTTGACTTGTTTATGGCTAATTATATTTTTCCTATTGGAACGTTTAAATTTATAATTGTAAATTTTTTAAACAACACATTATGCTTATAAGGCACACAAAGTCCAATTTTTTTAGTAGTTAAAGCGTGTCCAACCCATTTTTTTTCACTGTGTAGATCCACACACAAAAACAAAATAAGAGATTAATTGGATTTATATATTTCCATTGGTAACCGTTAATGGACCTTGTTTAGGCTTTTAAGGCCTGTACACACATTTTTCTACATTAATGTCATTTGACATCTCTCTTGCTTCAAATTTGAAAATTTGAGTAAGGGATAAGATTTTATCCTTTTATTTCCAAATCCTAAAATAAATTCATAGGCCATGATCCTGCACTACCAGATGGATATAGCAATAGTCATATGATGTTTTTCAAAACTTTCCAATTGCATCTAGTTTCCAATTATGCTAATAGCAAGCACATGATAAGCATGTGGCAACATCCCTTAGAGTTTTTCATGGCTAGCCCATGCTTTCTGACACATGTAACCCTTCTATCATTTTTTTTAATTTATGGCCACCATTTAATCATTGTTCTATGCTCTGTGGCTTTATGCTTTGTAAGATGATATGCCACCTAAGGGACTAGTGGCACATCCCAATTGGTTTTGGCTAACCACTGACACTTCATTCTCAACATCTCAAATCACAAGTGGTAACTAATTATTTTTTACATTATATAGTATCATATTTTCCCATTGGGCCTATCTCTCTCAACTTTTCATATCTCTAATAGATATGGAGATCTTGCTATTTGACTTTGAAAGGCTCGATGATCTTCCATTCAGCTGATCTTTATTGGGTGCTCGTATCTCTAGCAAGTCTGGGAGACTATTCTCTAATGATGAATGATGTGATGATTCCCCATTGGGTGGTGATCTCTTAGGCTCTGATATATTTGATATCTCTTGATGACTCAATTTTCTAACTCTAAATAATGTCGTGAATCTCCAACTAGGCTTAGCTCCACTAGGATCTGACTTCTATGTTAGTTCCAAGAGACTACCCTATCTAACTCTGAATAGCATAGATAATTTGTCCAAATTTAATCCATGTCATGGAAACCCTTTCTTAGAGCATTTAGCACTAATAAATGAGTGTTAACTAAATTCATTACTTTGAAATCTACCAAATCAATAAAAAAATGTCATCACACATGTTGAAATAACATAACTTAATAAATAGATAAGATTACTAATGCTTTAGCAAATATTTCAATTGACCAATCGATAGATCTTGTCATCGATAATCATAGTTATGTTTCGTTGATGACATTGGGCATTGATATTAGCAATCACTTTCATTTTTTCTCTTTCTTTGCCTTTACCATCACTAATTTTGGTTATGATTCGTTCATGTCTATTTATTACCTTCCAAGCATTATTTTCTTCCATAATGTATCTTTGAACTCTTTGTTATTATCATCTGGTTCTACTTAAATTAATAATGGAGCCTTTTATGCAAGAAGCTTTGGTGTTAAGCACAGGCTTATAATAAGAGGGGGGGTGAATCAGTATAAGATAATCTTTTAATATTTTCAAATTTAATCAACCACAACAACAATAAACATTCAAGATCTAGAAATTAATAACACAAGAGAACACAAGATTTACATGGAAACTAATTCAAAATAAAATCATGGAAAAATATTGCTTTTATATATGTAGACACCTAAATCTGGCCACCGATAACCTCTAACTAGGCTTTTGACCAATTTCTACCAAAGTGCACAATTTTGCCTAAAAACACTAAATCACATTAAATGAGTTGAAATTGATATATTCAAGTGCCAATTTTGGCCAGAGTATCATTTAATGGGGCAATAAAATTTATGGGCCAACTAACTTTGATCAAATCATTTCAAGTCAAAATGCCAATTTTGCACCCATGTGCTTTGGATTTCTCTTTTCTATCAAATTTATTATACAAGACACGTGCCTTTTGTATCTTGTGTTGACAACATCCTAAGTGGGATAATGGATCCAATGCATCTGACATTGACTTCCAATTCTAATCCAGTCAAATTTTGGACCAATAACAAGGCATTCTGATCAATTTGAGTAATTTGTGCACAAAGTGCTTAATCATGTTTAAGAGCTAATTAATCCAAATCAAGGCCTAATTAACAATTCCATGGAAAATTGTTGAAAACTTGTTTTTAGAAATGGATATTGAATATATGCATCATCAAGTGACCTCATTTCTTGGAAAGGCATCCCTAGGCCATAAATGCCATAAATATTAGGATTATAGGTCTCCCATGCCTCATTAATGTCCCTTATTTAAAATTCATGATGAGAATGTTTATGGATTTTAATTACATAATTTAATTAATATATGACCACACATCAATCTTGAGATGGACAATTATGGTTGATTTTGATCATTCTTGAAAATCTATAAATAGAGAGGACATGAACACATTTTTAAACTTAATTTATGCAAATTTACTATGTCAAATTGATTCCAAGATCTCTCACATGCCAAAGTTATGATGCCAAAATATTGAGTCAAGCCAAGCCAAAGCCACAAGGTGTCACAGAGAAGAAGAGATAACCAAGCCTCCTTTGATGAAGACTTCATGAGCACTACTCAAGCAAGCCACTACAACAAACATTTGGAGCATCCAAATAAGGTGAAGGATTCTTGTTTTTATTTACTTTTTAGTTGTGTTTTTCATTTGTTTTGTTATTAAGCTCACCCTAGTAACTAGGCCTAGAGATGTATGCTAATTAGTTTGTTTTTATCAATTTGTTTGTATTTTTGGACTAACACAATACTAATCACCTCTCTTGAGTCAAATTATTTGTTAACATAATGGTATGCTCAATGGGATGATCTTCATGAGAGCGCAATCCACAAACTTTTTTGTGTTTCATAGTTTGGATTCTTTTTTTTGTTATTTTTACTTTGAGTAAAAATGAGCAATAAAGAAGTCATAAATTTTTATTTGCATAATATTTTTGTCTAAATTTTTGTATGAATATATATGAATATGTATGGATATTCTCTAAAAAATTCATTGAAAAAATTCTTTATATTTTAGAAGTTATAGCTATTTTAGTGACTGTCACTTTCTATTTTTTATTTTTTTGGTAAAAACGGTTAGAAAAGAGTTGATAATTGGTTTGTATTGACTTTTTGGACTTAAAATTTTGCATAGATGTGCTCCGTATAGTTATTGACAACCTTTCAAAAAATATTAGCAAACTGATTTAAATTTTAAAAGTTATATTAAAAATACTAATTATAGGTTTTTATATTTTATGTGCAGGATTTTTTGTGTTGTGTTATATTTTATTTTTAGCCTTCTAATTTGTTGTTTGCAAGTGTTCATATATTTAATATTATTATTATTTTTTAATATTTTCTTTATATTTATGTTAACATTGTCTAACCTAACACATTTGCTTTTGAGGTGATGCTTTAAGGGTAGACAGGTAACCGACGGACTTCGAATTTGTTAAAACATGTTTTAGACCATATTTTGCATGCTTGTAAAATGAACTAGGAACATTGTTTTAGTACTTAATAGAACATTTAGGTGCTTAAAATAAATTTTTGATAGTTATCCTTTCAAAGTTACAACTTAAAACGAAGGGGTCGAAAAAACACCACCACATCTTTTGATTTGGGGCTTAAAAATGAACTCATCTTTCAAAGCTTTTGTGTTCACTACTTGTTTCAATTAGCACTTTGTTATCACAAAATACAAGGATGTTTCATGTATGCTCTTACATTTTTCTTCTTTATGGAACCCTTGGAATTAAAATCTCTTTTCTTATTTGCATATTGCCTAGTCCAAGGCATAGAAAGAACATCATCTAAAGCACTCCCCAAAAACTCATAAAAGTATTAAGTGACCTTGACAACGACCCTAAAGTCTTTCTATTTTATGCTTTATTTATTTCATGTAAACTTGGCTTGCGAGGGGGATGTCATTACCTCTCATGATTTTTTTAGGAAATCTTTGACCTGGGGTTTCACCTCCTAACATTGACTTCATTTGGCTCCATATTAGAGTTGCACATGGTACGTAGTGGCACTTTGGACATCACACTATACTGAGCAAACAATAGGATGTAGTGGTTGCAAAAAATATTAGACCTTTTTTCAATAAGCCAAGTGATACAGACCCAAAATCTATGCTTTTCTTTTGCATTGTTTTATGTGAAAGTCATTATGCAATTAATTTCCCTAGAACATTCAGAAACTTATAGATCTTAGACAAATCTCCACTTATCGTGGAGGTATTATTGGTGCAAGGTGCACCACAAGGTCCATGTTATAGTATTTTCGTTTGAGATAAGGGGGGTGTAAAAACCCTACTATATAATGTACATTTACTTTTGGATGAACACTTAAAATCTTCTCAAATGATGTATATTGATGGATTCCAGCAATTCCAAGCAACATTATCAGTTTAGGATTTAAGAGCGATTAATTATTTGGTTTTATCCTAGATTAAAATCTTGTTTGGAGTCAAAACTTGGTGTAAACAAATGATGCAAACCAAACACATGGTCCTCATTTTCCATTTGAATAAGAGGTGTTATGTTACCCACGTGAAATCATCAATTTGCCTTGTTTAAAGTTCATCAAAACTTGGAGTCATATCATCCACTTTGGCATAGTTATGTTGCCCAATTGAGTCTAGACCTTTTCCAAAGTTATTTAAGTCCTTCATTTATAATCTAAATTTAAAATTTCACCTTTATAAGTTCATAGGGTTGATGTGTTAAGTGGGTTCACCATTTTCACTAAACTTGAGGGAACTTAGGTTCAATTTCCAATTTGAGTTGAAGGCCATTTAAGACTCATGATTGTTATAACTATTTGATAGACTTAAGTCATTTTGTGTTAAACACTTGCACTTTGAGTCTATGCACTACAACATTTTGAGTCAAGAAAGGTAGTTTTATGCTATCAAATTTGTGAGAAATTATCTTTGCCTTAGAGAGTTTTTAAAACAAGCATTTTGTCACATCTTTTGGGTAGTCTAGCACTGTTAGGCTGCCCAAAACATTTTAGATATTATTTCATAGCCCCTCTTGCATAGAGTTAAAATTTGTTCTTATATTTTCAAACCAATCTGAGTATTATTTTGTGAACCTTTGTCTAGCACAGTTATGTCATTCCCTTTTGTCTAACTTATTTGTTAAAAGAACTAAGTTTTATATCATTATTTGTGAGAAAATAAACTATCTCTAAGGTGCCTTTTGTTTCATACCTTATACCTATTTTATCGATTCCATTGTTTGTTAGAAGTGTTTCAAATTTGTTAGATTAAAATTTTCATCTATTTTTAAAGTCTATCTTTTGACATCGTTTGGCCAAGAGTCCTAGCGCATGTCTTGTTTGAGCCTAGCTTTTGACACCACATTTGGCCAAAAGACCTAGCAACTTTTAATTTCCTAGATTAGACTGATTTGAAACACTTTGACCTTAGTGTTTGGCATTTTAATTTACTTAATATTTTTATGTAAGACGTGTAATGTTAGACACTTAACATTGACTTATGTTATCACAAATCTTTGCATAAACCTTTTGATCCTTTTGATGAATCTAGACCAAGTTTAATCATCATATTTTTAGACATTATCCTTTTAGATTTTGTATAACTCTCCTCCTTTTCTATCACAAAGCATTTACTGTGGATCTCAACATGTATTCCTACACTCATAGTGGACTCATGTACAATTCGGGGATTAGTAATGTGGTTGTGCAGGAAGAAATGGTGCAAGATCCCTACACTGATAATATTGCTTATGAGATGGATATTTATCCCTCTTATAATACTCAATTAGGGGCACAAATCCAAGATCCATTTGCTAAATATTTGGTTAATACACCACCTTATTCAGAACATGACCAAGAACAAACCACACAATACCTAGCTACAATACTCATAGCTGGTGAACCAGTTCCTCAACAATCATACTCTACTAATACACCTTTCATGTATGATCCATTTTTATTTGAACATCATTTATTGGAGAACAAAGATGATATTTTGTTTTGAGCCATAGAGGTAGGGGCCAAGTTTCCATCAAACTTCCCTCATGAGAATTTAACAAGCCTAGTAAGAAAGCCCCACAACATAATTTATGATCAACAGGATTCTTTTAACAATCATTTGGCTCTAGTCCAAATAATGTATCAGAACCCTAATAAGCCTAATAAAGGTAAAAACTTCATGGAAGACCACTTTAACCAAATGCAGATGGCATATCAAACCTAACTAAATCTAGCACATAATTTCAATCAGATGACCATGGTGAGCAAGCATCTTATCGACATAGTTATTTTAATAGGAGTTTTGATAGAGTTAACTAGTCAAGACAACTAGAGTTTAAACCCATTCATTTAAAAAACTTTAATAGACAACTTGTTTTATATGTCCATTATTGAAGAAGTGTCTTCTACTTATACATAGAATAATGAACAAAATATAGTGGACAATGTGCAAGCAACGTCCAATCTAAATTAAAGTGATACTAACACACAAACAACTAGTCAACAACATGTGCATGTAGTTAATACCATGAGTGGACCATCATACCAGGGATTAGGAGTTTTTGCATCCCAACTACAACTAGCTACTTCATTAAGTGTGCAACCAACAAGATTAGGTAATCAACTAATAACTAATGTCACACCTCAATGATCGAATGTGATGAATCCTACTCCTCCTCAACAAGTGACGAGTAGTATTCCACAACAACAAGCACAATCTAGTGTACCAATGTAATAGAGGCCAAAAATATTGCCACCTTAACAAGGGGAAATTAATGTTCCACCTTGTCAGGTAGTGAAAAATATATCTCCTCAGTCATAGACCAATTTACCAATCCAAAACCAAACGATGACTAGCCAACAACATGTAAATATTGGTCAGTGATAGATGTTGAAACTTCAACATGATTTTTCTTCCCAACAAGTATTTGTGAAATAAGGAGGCTCCCATGTTTCTCAAGTACTTACTAGACAACAATCGATTCAAATTTTCCACAAGTTTAGAGACAAGGTCTTGGTCCACAAGTTCCCACTCAATAACAAGGTTTGATTAGTTGGCATCATGTCCCTTTTCAACCACAAAAAGCATAGTATAGTTTATATCCCTCCATCCCAACCACAAAATCTTCTAAGTCAAACCTTCATAGCTAACCCAAACTAGAATATCACATAACTAAATATGCAATTTCAAGTACATCTTAATCCACATATGCATATTCATGGTCCATTTCCCAACCAAACCAATATACCTCAATAGATATCTTCATCATACCTTGGTCAAAGTGTCCCACTTGTGACCTTCTAATGATCTACCTAAATCAATAGTCTCTCTCAAACTAATGTTCCTTTCAATTTCCTATCCCAAGAATTGTAAAAAATGAAGGATGCAATTGTTGTCATTCAGGCTGAGAAATAGACAAAATTTTAAGTTGGATGATGTGTGTTATTATCCATTCAACATGGAGTACTTGTAGATAGCATTTCCTCTAGGATACAAACCACCAAAATTTGACAAATACAAAGGGAAAGGTGACCCTAAGGCCCATTTAATCTAGTTCTTTATCGCATATCAACCAATGGCATATAACGATATATAGTTTGTGTTGTTGTTTCCAAGGAGCTTGGATGGACAAGCTTTGGAGTGGTTTTTAAATTTGCCTAAGAATTTAGTAACAAATTTTGATGATCTTTCTGATAAGTTTGTGCAGCACTTTTCCTATAATCTCAAACATGAGATTTCATTGATTGACTTAACACAAACAAAACAAAAGGCTAGTGAGAGTTTTGTAAGTTATATATAACAATGGAGAGCCCTTACAATCTGATACACCCATAGTTTACCAAATAAATAATTAGTCATTATGTTTACTAAAAAATTTCATAGTGAGATAACTTATCATCTGAAACTAAAATGTGCACATACTTTCAAGGAAATCATGGACAAAGTCTTGTTGATTGAGTGAGCCCTTATCAGTAAAGAGATCGTCAAGCTTACGTCAACTAATAAAAATCAAGGTACCAATTAGGGAAGTGGCAAAAACCAACATCTAATCCAAGTGTAAGCATCACAACCAGTATAGGCCAATAACCAAGATAGATCAAAGAAATTCAACTACAATAGGAATGTTGTGGGTAATGGAGTAACTGAGTCACATTATGTCCAAACAGTGCAAACATCATCTACACCACCTTTTTAGCTTGCTCCTAGATAATAACCTCTTCATTTAACATTGAAATCATAACAACCAAGACCCATGCAATAAATGCATCAACATTTACCATTACAAACCCCTCCTCTAAGGAGAATTGTGCCTATGCATCATGTCTTTAGCGACCAAGGAGAGCCTATTGAATTTGTATTTTGCAAACTAGCCACTACTTATTTGATTAGTTGGCCTATACAAAAGCATTATCCACAAGGCATTCCTTATTCTAATTGGTATCATGAAAATGAATTATGTGAATATCATCAAGTCAACGGGCATAATCTATGAAGATGTGTGTAAATCAAGAATTTGATTGAGAATATGTTAGATAATGGAGAGATAACATTAGATAATGGTGTGTGCTCATCCAATCAAACTCTTGAGATTTATCAAAACCCCTTTCCCCAACATAACACACAATAGCAACATAATAATCAGCAACAACAACAACAACAACATCATTTAGTGCAAAAACAAAATCAATGGTATCAAAATCAAAGGTTGAACCAACAGAGTCAATAGAATCAATAATAGAACCCACAATGTCAAAACAATGGATAAAACCAAGATCAAAATGGTAACAACCAATAAACCTACCATGTAGTTGTACATGACTATAATAGGGTTGTAGGTCATATTACAGGGGGCAACACTAATACCATCTCCATTAATCCTAGACTGAGCACTAATCAATATAGATCATTTATAAACAATACCATTTAACCAAATTACATGGATAATCCTTATTTGACCTAAGACTACACATAGGCAAACCAACAAATCAATACTTCCACTTTTAGACCATATATCGATAACTCACCCTTGCCATGTGACCACATACTAGTGCACTGGTAGTCAAGACTTGTCATATCTGGTCCCACACAATTCCCCACATTTGTTAGCAATTATGGCCCAAAATCTAATCTTAATTGTGCAATCACAACTTGAAGGTCAAAGATTACTATCCTAGGTCTACAACCATATGCCACTTTGCCTGTTATCCAACCAACCATTTAGCCTTAAAATAAATCATTCACCATTGACCAAGACAAGAAGTTTGATATTGTAGAACAATTACAAAAGACACCAGCACAAATTTTTATTTTAAATTTGTTGTGAATGTTAATAATCCACAAGAACATTTTGAATGAGTTTTAAGCCCAATCCATTATTTCCAGTGACATATCTCTTGATAAATTTCAAGCCTTGGTTGAACACCTAGCTCCATCCCAACAAGTCACATTTAACTAAAGTGATATGTCTTCCCTTGGCCCACTCCATAATAATCCATTATACATATAAGTTTATATAAAATGGCATAAAGTGAAATGTGTCCTTATAGATAATGGATCAGGCCTCAACATAGTGTCTCTAAAGCTCATCAAGCTTCTTGAGTACACAATGGCATATCTCTAGCTAGAAATGATAACTATCAAAGCCTATGATAATCAAGAAAGAAAATCACAAGGCACCATTAGCTTACCAGTTATCATTGGGCCTTTGACCCATGATACACTTTGTCATGTGCATGATCTTGAGTTTTCATATAATATACTTCTAGGTAGGCCTTGGTTACATGATATTCATGTAGTCCCGTTAACGTTGCACCAATGTATCAAGTTCTTTCACTCAGGGATGGAAGTGAATATTCTAGGATATTTACACCCATATGAACATTGCAAACATCTTGAGGCTGAGTTTCAAAGCTATAATTACCAATACAACATGAATCCAAGTTCCAAGCAGGATAAAGGAAAGGCCATACTTATTAATCCTCCACATGATAATTGCATAGATCTTAATACCTTGGATTCCCTTTCCCACATGCCACCTCATAAACCTTCCAATCATTCCACCATTTTAGATAATGGCCCAAGGGAGTATGTGACCCATGATACCTTCCATATTGCCAATCTTCCTCAAAATCTAAAGACCTTTGGGCGACCTAAAAATACCTCACATGCATTGGCAATAAAAGAACAAAGATAAGGGACCTATCATGTTTGTACCAGCATTTGGCATAGAACCAAACCCTCTTGAAGGGGATGAATCATGGTTGTACAAGGACAACCAAGCTAATTGTTATAAAAGTGCAAAGTATCTTATTCCCAATAGGATCATGAAGCATCAAGACTACAAAGGAAGAGGCCTCAGATTGAATCAACAAGGAACCATTGAGCCAATTTCCATGACTAAGTACAAAAGACCCTATGGACTTAGATTTAAACCACCTAAGGGTGACCCCACATATCTTATTTGAGTTCCATCACTGGTGGCTAGTGATGATGATGTTGACAGTGAAGTAGAATTTGATCATATCCTCACCTTTGATGACCTAGCTAAGACTAACCTATTTGATAATAATGCCATATTTACTCTTACCCCAACCATTTGTCACAACCCATTGCCATTACACTATCCCCAACCGATAGATTGGGCCCAACAAGAATCTAATTTGTTGATTGATGAGTTTCAGAATGATGAGGCATTCTATGACTTTTTAGGCCTTAGATACAATGTTTTGTTGGGAGATCATAAATTAGGATTCTCAATTACATTGGATTTTGAAGCCTATTTTGGAGAGCGAGTGAACACCCTTAGCCAAAAATAAATAAATAAAACATTGAGGTCCCCAAGTGAAAACCTCTTTGAGGTGTTTTTTGACTAGGGAAAAAGTAAAGATTAAGGCCACTCTAGTGGTGAAAACCTATTTTAGGCACTGTTAGATGGGGGTGTTCATTCTTCTTTGAATTTAGACCAGGAGACCACCAATGATGAACTTGCCTATGGATTTGAGTTTAGTTTTGCACAAAAACAATTATTTGATTAAATTCTTTAAGAATTTCCAATTATTTTTGTCACATGGCTAGATATTTTATTGGGGGACTCAGATTCATCATGCCTAGGAGACGTTGAAGAGCAAGTCCTAACAAAGGACCCTGATATAGTCCAACAGTTCAAGTATTTGCCTACTATCCTAAAAGATGGTTCAACTTTTGTAGTCAAAGATATAATAAAGGTAAACATCAGGACTCCATCGGACACAAAATGGATAAAATTAGGTGTGTCCCTCATTGAGGAGGAATGTGAATTCTTTACAGCTCTGTTGAGAGAATTTGTGGATATCTTGGCATGGGCTTATTCTGACATGCTAAGTTTGGACCCTGCCTTGGATTTGCACCACTTTGTGGTCAATCCTGATGCCAAACTAATGAAGCAAAAGCTATGTAAGATGTATCCTCACATTTATGTCTTGGTAAATAAAGAGTTGGAAAAAGTCTTAGAAGTAGGATGTATCCAGTCCATTGACTACTTAAAATGGATATCTAATGTTGTAGCTATTAGCAAAAAGCTTAAAAGAATCAAAATCTGTACTAATTTTTGAGACATAAATAAAACTTAACTAAGGATGACTTTCCATTACCTACTATTAACATGATCATCAACTCCATGAAACGTTATGAAATGATTTCACTCATGGATGGATTTTTAGGATACAACCAGATTAGAATAGCACGAGAAGACCAACATAAAATAGTGTTCACCATTTTATGGGGAACATTTTTTATCAGGTAATACCATTTGGTCTTAAGAATTTTGGAGATACATATTAAAGGGCCATGACTATCATATTCCATGATATGATTCATGATATAGTTGAAGACTATGTCGATGACATATTAGGAAAATCCAAAACCATGGTTGATCATTCAGCAGTGTTACATAGGATATTTAAAAGATTGCTTGAGTATAAAGTTAGACTCAATCTAAAAAAATGTGTATTTGGAGTAATCTCAGGAAAGTTACTTGGATTCATTATGTCTCGTAGGGGCATTGAAGTCGATCTGATCAAAGTCCATGCTATAATCAAGATGCCACCACAACCAATTTGAAGCAACTCTATAGTTTGCAAGGTAAGATCCAATCAATCTAATGCTTCATCTCTTAGTTAGTAGACAAGTGTCATCTATTTACACATATTTTTAAGAAGGGAGTTACATTTCACTAGGATGACCACTACCAAATAGCTTTTCAACAACTCAAGGACTATCTAGCTAATCCACCTATTTTGTTACCTCTTATGCCAAGAAGGTTGTTCTTGTTATATCTATCAGCTACTGATAATGCCTTGAGGGCACTTTTGGCTCAACATGATAACAATGGAAAAGAGCATGTAGTATACTATTTAAGCCATACCTTGGTCACATATGAACACAACTATGCACCTATTGAAAAAGCTTGTCTAGCCATGGTCTTCACAGCTCAGAAACTATGCCATTACATGTTGAACAATAAGACCATGGTCATTTCAAAAGTAGATCCACTTGAGTGTCTACTATCTAAAATATATTTACAAGGTAGAATGGTCAAATGAATCATGTTTTTTAGTGATTTTGACATAGAGTATGTCAATTAGAAGGCAATCAAAGGATAGGTCCTTGCAGATCAACTTGTTGAAGTACCCCTTATCGACACAAAGTCAGTCACATTTCATTTTCTTAATGAATCCATAATGACCATTATTGACACACCTCTTGGGGAGAAACACTAGAAGCTATATTTTGATAGTTCATTTACTACACATGGATCAAGGGTAGGTCTCTTATTTATTATATCATAGGGGGATCTAATCCCTAAATCATTCAAAATCAATTTTCCTTATACAAACAACATGGTTGAGTATGAAGCACTCATCATAGGACTTCAACAAGCAATACAATAGAATATATCTCATCTAAAGGTTCATGGTGATTCTCAATTAATCATCAATCAGGTCACAAACCATTTTCAGACCAAAGATGACAAGTTGGTTCCATATAAAGCTATGGTCAATACCCTAAAGTAACAAATTATAAATATCTAATTTGAGCATATACCAAGGGCTAGTAATAGAACTATAGATGTGATGGCTACTATCAGCTCTCTGATTCAATAAATAGACAAAGCTAGAGAATATTAGTTCTTTGTTGAGAATTTTTTTACACCAACTCATGAACCTTCAACTGTTGTAATGATTTGTGATATTGTTGATCCTAATTCTATTTGGTACTCAAGCCTTTATAACTACCTTCATGACCAAGTTATACCACCTAACCTATCTCAAAACCAAACCAAACCTTTATTCATCATTCCACTCATTATACTCTACTTGGATCCACCCTTTACCACTATAATTGTGATGTAACTTTGCTTCCTTATTTAACTTTGACACAGTCTATACTAGTGTTAAGAGAAGTTCATGAAGGAGTATGTATATCTCATTCTAGCAGGGTAGTCCTATCCAAAAATCTCTTGTGTACTGGTTATTATTGACCCACAATAGATGTAGATGCAGCTGCATATGTAAATAAGTGTGACAAATGTCTATGGTATGCTAATTTGATTCATGCCCCAACACAAAATCTAAAATTGATGGTGACACCATGGTAATTTTCTACATGGAGACTTGACCTCATTGGGAATATCAACCTCACTTCATCTGATAGCCATAAACATATGCTTACTGCCACTGAGTATTTCACTAAGTGGGTTGAAGCTATACCCCTCACTTACATGACTATAAAGCAAATTTCCAAATTTATCTTCAACCATCTTATTTCTCACTATGGTACCCCCTCCAAAATTATATTTGATAATGGAAGATCATTTAAGAGTAAGTATGTAGACCAGCTATGTACCAAATATAACATCACACAATATTTTTTTACAGCATATTACCCTCAAGGTAATGACCAGGCCAAAGCATTAAACAAAACCACTATCAATATTCTCAAAAATATTATCAATGATGTCAGTCATGATTGGCACCTACAGATATTCCCTACCCTTTGGGCATACCATATAAATCATTGTACTCCTACAAGAGCCACTCCATACTCACTTGTTTATGGTATTGAAGCCATCCTTCCCATTGAGGTCAAATTGCCTTCATTATGCATATCTTTCAAACATGTCCTAGATGATCATGACTATCGAGTAGCTCACCTATACGTGCTAGACCTACTTGATGAAAAAAACATAGCTGCATTCAAAAACATTTAGGCATATTAGAACTGACTCAAAGGCCACTATAATTGACGTGTCAAATATAGAAAATTTGAACTTGGTGATCTTGTTCTAAAAAAACCAAAAGAATACCATGGCTAAGAAGAAGCGTAAAGTTAAATTCAAACCAAATTGGATAGGGCCTTTCATCATTATTTTAGATTATGGATCAGAGGCATACAAGCTTGCCATACCAAATAGAGATGAACTACCTAGGCCAATGAATATTATTCACCTCAAGTGGTGTTATGCTTGAGTACTAAGGTGTATTATCTATAAAGACCATTTCAGTGGTTCCATTTTATCACTAATATTTTTTGTAAAAATATCATTCTTATCCATCCTCTTAGCCTTATCCATTTTACCATTTTGTTTTATCAACCAGACGTGTTCTAAAGCCTAGCCCATTTGACCTTGGTTTCTTCCATTTTTTACACATTTTTAGCATCAAAGAATTTGATAAATTTCATCATTTGTTTCAAGTACTTTAGATAGAGATCATATTTTGGAGCGTTATGATAGAAGTTTTGGCAGTTACATCCTTCATTTGTTATTTCTTTCTTATCACCAGTCTTTTTACTAATTATAACTGCCTTTAAAAAAATTAGTACCATTGATCTATGATGTTGTCTTAGTTATAACTACCTATGGGAAAACTAGGAGAAACATTTGTTTATTAAATCTTGACGTACCAACTTGCCACTTCCTATGCCATAATATGCCTTTTTACTACATGTGCCTATTTTATTTGAATTAACTACTACACTAGTTGAATTTCGTTGTTATAGGATGGAACTATAGTGAATTGAGGTCCTACTTTGGGACTATGTAGGTAGTGTTTGATACATGTTGAGGTTAGCTCAGTCACCCTTTTCCACCATGCTCTCACCATTTTGTGAGTAACCTAAGTTTGAACATTCTCACCATTTTGTGAGAAACCTAAGTTTGAATGCTCTCATCATTTTGCAAGAAACCTAAATTTGAATGCTCTCACCATTTTGTGAACAACCTAAGTTTGAACACTCTCACCATTTTTTGAGATTGAACCATTTAGTTTTTCATCATTCTTGATTGAGTTGAGATACTTCCAAAATTTCAAAAACATTTGTAATATTGTTAGAAAAAACCAAAAACATTTGACCACTTTTTGCCTTAAGGATTCTGGGAACCCTTACTAAGTTACAAGTAAACCACTTATCACTTAGTTTCCCTATCCTTTTTGGCCTTTTCTCTCATGCACTTGCCATTTTTCAAGATCATTCCTCTTCTTCTATCACATCCATTTTTTTTGTTTTCATCGGTGATCACATTCTTCCCATTCCCTGGGAGAACTACATTTGGCCTAAAGTTTTTTATTGGATATTACATCCAGGGAACTATGTAGGCAGTGTCCACTTGCCTAGTGCATATGGAGATAGCTTGACCACCCCCTTCCTTTTCTTCTATTCCCCCATTTTGTTCCTTTGTTAAGTTGTCACCTATTTTTTAGGGGCAATGTTCGTATGGTTTCTATTACGTTGTTTATTTGTTTGTCTCTACTTATTTTGTTTATTTGTCTGCCTATTTGTTTGCTTTTAGAACTATTACCTTGATTTAGTTTATTGTGTTCATTGGGTGATTCCTTTCCAACACTTATACTTGAATCCATCCATATTCATATGTTTACATTGTCATCATGGTTTCTATCATTGGTACATTATTTTCTATTGAGTATTGGATTATGGGAGCTAGTCCTCATGAATAATTCAGCCAAGTCCTTATGATGTTATATCATGATGCCTATCAACATGTGCTACAATAAACCTCAAATTCAATAATTCTATTTGATAATGGCAGCATCAACATCTCTTTGGCACCAACATTCTCGATTCAATCCCAATCATATCCTAAATAGAGTAATTGACCACAAGAATTTCAACCTTTATTAGTTCAGACTAGCATCTCCCTACTACTAGGTTGTTCCAATTAATCATTACCCTCTGTGTTAAGTTATCATCATCCTTGACCAAGTTTATCATGTTTGTCATAATCGAGGTCCAATGATTATAACTACCTATGGGCAAATCATTTTACACCATCTTACGTGTATTTCTCAATGATTATAATCATCTTTGGGTAAATCATTGTGTTCTCACCATTTTATTTTTTTTGCCCATACAAGGGCATATTATTATCTTGCTTGTTTTTTCTAACTAAGGCAGATCCATCTTTTCAATTATTATAACCGCCTTTGGGCAAATCATGATTTTATCATACCACATTACCACTATCAGGGTACAATGCTTATAACCATCTTTGGGCAAGCTATTGTACATCATCCCACTTGCATTCTCAGTGATTTTGATTAATTTTTTAAAATCATTGTGTTTTCACCCCATCATCTTTCATATCTTTGGTCCCCTCATTTTGCTTCTTATTGAGGGACCATTTGTCGACCTACTTGTGCCAACCATTCCCTTGAGGGGGCAAACCATCATATAGTTAGTTTATCATCATTATAGTTGTAGTCATATAAGACCTTTTCATTGTTTGAAAAGATGTTATTATGCTTATAGCTTGTAATTCCTTCTCAAATAAGGGCAAACTGTAGACACCTAAATCTGACCATCGATAACCTCCAACTAGGCATTTGACCAATTTCTACCAAAGTGCATAATTTGGCCTAAAACACTAAATCACATTAAATGAGTTAAAATTGATATATTCAAGTGCCAATTTTGGCCAGAGTATCATTAAATGGGGTAATGTAATTTACGGGCTAGCTAACTTTGATCAAATCATTTTGAGTCAAAATGCCAATTTTGCACCTAGGTGCTCTGGATTGCTCTTTTCTATCAAATTTCTTATAAGGGACATGTGCCTTTTTTATCTTGTGTTGACAACATCCTATATGGGATAGTAGATCTAATGCATCTAACATTGACTTTTAATTCTAATCCAGTCAAAATTTAGACCAATAATAAGGCATTATGATCAATTTGAGTAATTTGTGCACAAAGTGCTTAATCATGCTTAAGAGCTAATTAATCCAAATCAATGCCTAATTAATAATTCTATAGAAACTTATTGAAAACTTGTTTTTAGAAATGAATATTAAATATCTGCATCATCGGGTGACCTCATTTCTTAGGAAGACATCCCTAGGCCATAAATGCCACAAATATCAAGATTATGGGTCTCTCATGCCTCTTTATTACCTCCCATGCCTCATTAATGTCCCTTCTTCCAAATTCATGATGAGGATAATTATGGATTTTAATTACATAATTCAATTAATCTATGACCACACATCTCAATCTTGAGATGGATGGTCATGATTGATTTTGGTCATTCTTGAAAATCTATAAATAGAGAGGCCATGAACATCATTTTTAAACTTAATTTTTGCAAAGTAACCATGTCAAATTGATTCCAAGAGCTCTCACATGCCAAAGTTATGATGCCAAAATATTTATCCAAGCTAAGCCAAAGCACAAGGTGCCAAGGAGAAGAGGAGATATCCAAGCCTCCTTTGATGAAGACTTCATGAGCACAAGCTGAGCAAGCCACTACACCAAGCATTTGGAGCATCCAAGGAAATTGAAGGATTCTTATTTTTCTTTAATTTTTAGTTGTGCTTTTTATTTGTTTTTGTTATTAAGCTCACCCTAGTAACTAGGCCTAGAGATGTATGCTAATTAGTGTGTTTTTATCAATTTGTTTGTATTTTTGGACTAACACAATACTAATCACCTCTTTTGAGTCAAATTCATAGTTCACAATATATATATATATATATATATATATATATATATATATATATATATATATATATATATATATATATATAATTCTTTTACAATGTTTGCAAGCACCAACTTACTGGAGACACCAATCCCTAAACCAAGCACCAACTCGATCAAATTATGAGCACCCACCCACTGAAGACACTGATCCCTTCACAAACCACCAACTAGCCAATTCATGAGCACCGACACATAGGAGCACCAACTCCTAGACTATGAGGCATTGACCCCAAGCCAAATCTATTCCATCATTGTGATTACTTCTTCAATCAAATGATGGCTTTACTTCTCTTACACTTTCTCTCTCACTAATTTTTTTATACTATCTGCTCTCCTCTCTTTCACAATTCTCAAATGATATTTTTCATTAAAATAAATCTACCCTTCACACTTCTTTTCTTAAGAGATATTCTATTTCATTTTCTGCTCTTCTCTTCTCTTCCTTCTCTCTTACACTTATATAATCTTCAATCAAATCGAATGCTTGTAATACTTCCACATCTCTTCTCCTTTATATAGCCTTTAAAGGATGTGTACCATCCAAGAGGTACCTATTCACCAATAGATGTGACCATTGACATTTCTATCAACATTTTAATCGACATTTTGGTTCACTTTCGTTAACATTTTTGTTCACTTATAGAAATAATTTTGTTTACTTTCAATAATAAATCCATTCACTTCTAATAATAATTTTGTTCACTTTTGGCAATAATTTTGTTTGACATTTCCATTCATATCCGTTACAATTCCTTTGACATCGATGACAATTATTCCAATAATCTCCCCCTTTGTCATTGATGGCAATCCCCATGAATTAGTATATAAACTCCCCCTATCTTCAACTCTCCCCCTTTGGCATCAATGACAAAGGGTTGTATACCCTGCTCCCCCTAAGTTGATGCTTCCTCTCATGGTCACTAGATGAAAAAGATATTATCTTCTTCTATTGTCTTCGTTACAATCTTGAATTTCTTTTATACCACTTATTGTAATATCTTCTTTTATTTTTCCTCTTCGTAGCATCTTTCCACTGTGCACATCATATCTCTCTTACTTCAACATGGTCTTCACTACCATTTCTTCTTGTGCTTTGTGCTCCATTATGGCCTCCCTGCCATTATTCCTTGTGCCTTTTGCACAAGCACATATTACTCCTTTTAATTGTCTAGCTACTACATCTACTTCTAAACTTGCATGAATTCTCTTTTGAGTTTGGTTTGGGCATCCTCTTTCTTGTTCTAGTCTATAGGATTACTTCCACATTATCTCATTATATGTCCATACTTATTGCAATTATAACATACAATGTCTTTTGACAATGGAGTAAATGAATTTCTACCTGAGAAACCATATGAATCTTTATTTCTATTCCAACCATGCTCATTCCTCTCACATCCTTCACTTATGACATAGTTCCATGCATACTCATTTCTTGCATGCCCATTCCTCATATCTACATTTTTGCCACTATTCCATGTGTATCCATTCCTTGCATGTCTCTTACACTCCTTTGCTCTATGAGCAAAATGTTGCAATTAAAATAATAGCCATAAAATGATCCTTGGTACCTGTTAGACTATTTTGGCAAGAATGATCTTCTATCATGCCAATGGTTCTTTCCTTTGTTTTATACTTACAAAGTTTCATTCTTTATGGAAGTCTTATCTTTTATCTTAATAGGTTGAGAAATTTTAACATCCTCCTTAGTAACCTTTTGTTCATCTCCATATCCAAGACTTGACTTATTGAATCGTGACCTCTGATGATCTAGAATCTCATCTAGAACCTCAGTGCTCTTCTCAAATATTAATTTGCTTGTCCATTTAGTGTTTACCTTTTCTAAATCCTTTCTCAAGGCAACAATCTTAGCCTTTAGCTTCTCACATTCTTCCTTCTTTGCCTTTAGTTTGATTTTAGTCTATTCCTTTATTTTCTTTGCCTCTTCGACTTGAGCATTTAGACTCATGATGACCATTTTTAACTTCTCTTGAATTTTTTATAACTCTTCTTCTCTATCTTGATCATATTTTTCATATTTTTGAATTTATTGCTTTTGATTTTTATTCTCTTTCTTGAGCATTTTTTTCATTCAAAGTGCTTCTTTAGCTTCTAAATCACTCCAAGATTATCCTCTAGTTATCTGGTCATCACCATCCCAATCTTCTACACCCATGAATAAAACTTCACCTCTATCAATATATGTAGCACCTTCTTCAATCTTCTCACTTGAGCTACTAGCCCTTTTTGAATAAAGGCTTTTCTTTTCTTTATCAGATCTCTTCTTTTTCTCATATTTCTCTGATTTGTAATTTTTATTGCTCTTGTGATACTTTCTTTCTCATCATGTTCATCTTCATCATTACTACTCTCTTATTTTGAATGAGGACATTTATTTGCAAAGTATCCTATTTTTCCATAATTGAAACAATTAAAAGGTAACTTACCTTTATATCTCCCAGATCCCTTTTTGAGATTTCTCACAAATAAGGCTTCTTCTTTATCCAACTCTTCATTGGTGTTATAGCTTGATTCATGTTTTTTATTTTTCACTTTCTTTGATACTTTGAAAGTTTCTTCATGATTTGTTGGCTTTTCTGCTTCCATCCTCATTTTGTATGATGTGATAATTCCATGTAATTCATCCATCTTCAATGTGTCCTAGTCATTCATTTCTTCAATAGCTGAGACTTTTGCATCATACCTCCTAAGAAGTGACCTTAGTAATTTTTGTACTATCATCAATTCTTCCATTTTCTCACCTATCCCTTTGATGGTGTTGACTATATCATCAACATAGAGAATATAGGCTGCAAAGTTTTATTCATCTTTCATCTTAAGACTTTCAAACTGCCTTTTATGCATTTGAAGCTTTGCCTTCTTGACCTTGTCATCACCTTCATAGATATTCTAAAGTTTGTCCTATATATATTTTACTGACACATAATGCATTACTTTTAAAAACTTTGATTCTAATAAGCCACACAAAATGACATTCATCACTTTTTCATTATTCTCACATGCCTTATTTCTAGCCTGATCCATTGGCTGATTTATTGGTATTATGTACCCCATCGCTACTGATAACCAAATATCAAACCCTAGATCCATAAGATATGTTCTCATCCTTATACTCTAAAAAGAATAATTTATTCCATCAAACAATGGTGCTTTATTTGTGGAAAAATCCTCTTGACCTTGATGACTAGCTATGTGTGCTCCCAAGATATGCCTTCCAGCAGTTAGACTAATTATGAAGGAACCGCTCTGATACCAATTTTTAAGCATAGGATTATAATGAGAGGGTGGGTGAATCATTATAAAATAATATTTTCAAATTTTCAAATTTAATCAACCACAACAACCATAAATATTCAAGATCTGGAAATTAATAACACGAGAACATAGAAATTACGTGGAAACCCTTTTGAGAGAAAATCATGGAAAAATATTTCTTTTATATATATAATTCTTTTAAATGTTTGTATGCACCAACCTATTGAAGACACCAATCCCCAAACCAAGCACCAACTTGATCAAATTATGAGCACCCACCCACTGGAGACACATATCCCCTTTTCCAAGCACCAACCCGACCAATTCATGAGCATTGACCCACAAGAGCACCAACCCCTAGATTATGAGGCACTAACCCCAATCCAAATCAATTCCACCATTTGTGATTAATTTTTTAATCGAATGATGGTTTTGCTTCTCTTACACTTTCTCTCTCACTGATTTTCTTATATACTTTCTACTCTTCTCTCTTTCATAATTCTCAAATGATATTATTCATTAAAATAAATCTAGCCTTCACATTCTTTTCTTAAGATATATTTTTTTCATTTTTTGTTCTTCTCTTCTCTTCCTTCTCTCTCACACTTATATGATCTTCTATCAAATCAAATTCTTGTAATACTTCCACATTTTTCCTCCCTTATATAGCCTTTAAAGGATGTGTCCCATCCAAGAGGTACCTCTTCACCAAGAGATGTGACCATTGGCATTTTTGTCAACATTTCCATTAACATTTCCATCGACATTTCCATTCACTTTCATCAACATTTCTATTCACTTCTGGAAACAAATCTAGTCACTTTTGAAAATAATTCCATTCACTTTCGATAACAATTTCATTCACTTCTGACAACAATTTTATTTGAGATTTTTGTTCATATCTGTTACAATTCCTTTGACATCAATGATAATTATTTCAACATTTGGCTCATCCTTTATTTTTGTGCTCCTACCAAAAACCATAAATGGCTTTCATTGGTAGAGTCTCACCCCATCATATTTACAACGTCTTCTAGATTCCTTCCGAACAAGTTTTCAATGCTATCCTTTCTATCATCGAGGAAGAATTTCTCTCCACCACTAACATGATCAAAGTTAGTTCTATGGTTGCTTCTATGTTTACTACCAACATAATGTTCCTTCTCTCTGATAAGGAAAAGGTAAAATCCTTGGTTGAATTCTTCGTTAATCCAGTCTTCAAGGTCATTTTGGATGAAGCTATAACAACCCTAGTGATGATCACAGAGATTTTATGCCCTTATCTAGTACAAACAAGTTTTGGTTCATGTCGATGGCCACATTCAAGGACTTATAGAAGATATTATCTCTTATTCATGATTATATTTAATCCCTAGTTTTTGGGATGAAATTAGATAGGTTGATGGGTTCTTTGCTTCCCCCACCACCTTTAAACAGTGCTTTGTTACCTCTACCTACTATGGAACACATGCATGTTATTTCCCACTCCCACCAAAGGATTGAATCACTCATATTCTTGGTCAATCTAGTGTTTTATGACATTTCCCCTTATCCTCCATGGTTGGTCAGACAAGCTCCAATAATAGTTATGGTGACTTTAGGCGAACATTTGGTTGTAGACAAATGTAAGTCCAAGCAGTTGAACACTCAATCTGCCTTGGTGATTCCTAGTTCTAATGAGGTGGTTGTTAATTCAGCTTGTGGCAAGCATCCTTTATTAGATGGTGATTATTCTAGGCCTATCTCTACTTTTAGTTTTATCAAAATCATACCAATTGACTAGATTTGTGAATGTACCTTTTTTTTGAGTTGATAATGTTTTTCCCTTTTTGTTTTACCCTTTGCTAATAAATTCTAAGGTTTTTTTGTAACTTGACCTATTATATGGTAAGAAAATGAAAATATTTTAGTTAGTATTTTTTTGTATATTCTTGTTTTTGAAAGAATCAAATCAAGCCTCATATTTTATGATGCACTTAATATGTGTGCATAATTTTTTTATTATAGTTATAATGGTTGGTGGTTTTTATTTATGACCAATGTACTAAGTGAATGAATAGAGTTGTGTCTATTGGGCACAGGTCACATAAACCTGCTATTTATTAAAAAATAATTAACAAAGGGTGAGGGAGGTGGGTTTCTAAATGTTGTCAAATATTGTAAACACTTAAACATTTGTACCTACAACCTTTACAAAACAATTTAGATTATATCCTTTTTAGATAATATCTATCTTGCAAGCAGAGTGATGTGATAGCTTATGTTATGGCATTTGGGCATTAAACTCTTTCTACAAGGCTATTATAATCAAAGCCATTTCACAACTAGACACTTTCTCAGCTAAATGCAGGTACTAAAGCCACTTCATGGCTCTTGTTTTTAAAAGAATTGAATCAAGGCAAATTTTATGACATGCTTAATATGTATACATCAGTTTTTTATTATATTTATAATGGTTGGTGTTTTTTATTTATGACCAATGTAGTAAGTGAATGAATAGAGTTGTCTATCAGGCATGGGTCCCATAAACCCATTATTTATAAAAAAAAGTGGGGGGTGGGGGGGTCTAAATGTTGTCAAATATTGTAAACACTTAAACATTTGTACCTACAACCTTTGCATAAAAATTTAAATGATAATATATTTTTTAGACAATATCTATTTTGTAATCAGAGTGACGTGACAACTTATGTTGTGGTATTTGGGCATTAACCTCTTTTTGTGAGGCTATTATAATCAAATCCATTTCACAACTAGACTCTTTCTCAGCTAGACACAGGTACTAAAGTTGTTTCATGGCTCTTGTTAACTTATATATTCCATGTTAAACAAAAATTCATAGAACTAAAAAAAGTGATATATGTTGTTTTTATGTGTGTGTGCGTACACACACACACACACACACACACACACACACACATAGATGTGTGTGTGTGTGTATACATACATAAATACATATACACACATATATCTATATATATATATATATATATATATATATATATATGCATATATAATTATATGTGTGTATGTATGTATATCTACACACACACACACATAAACATGTACATACATGTGTGTGTGTGCACGCGCATGTGTGTATATATGTATGTATGTCCACGCACGCATGCACGCGCACGCGCACGCACACACACACACACACACACACACACACACACACACACACACACACAATGTAATCAATTCGGTAATTTTATATTAATATTGAGGTTTTTAAAAAATAGGGATTAAAATATAAATTTTTTTAACTTCTTTTTATAGATATAGGGGCCAATTAAAATTTCTAAGTACTATTGGGAAAATTTAAGAACTTTTTTCAATTAAATTATCAAATGAATATTTAATTTTTTAGATTTTTTTTTATAGGTCAAAAAGGGGAAAAGCTCATATAATAAAAATAGTAATAAAAAAAGCTTGACATAGTCAATGATATAATCAAGACCTTTCAGTTGAAGGCCTACACTAATTGGAAAAGAAGAAAAGATTTGAGGATTTTTCTAGAAATCTTTCATAGCCTTGCTTAGACATCAAAAAATGCAAGAGGGGATTAATTAGGTGGGACTTTTAACTTGCTAGAATTGTGGGTGATAGGTTTATCCATCCAACCAAAATCAGAAGCTTCTTTCTAGATTTTAGGATAAATTGAGTGCTTTGTTCAATATGAGGGTTATTTGTTATCTACTAAAGGGGTTTGGAAAGCATTTTTAAAATTTGCATCTAGCTTCCCTTGTCAATATTAATTTGTGCTTCCAAATTTATTGAGTTTGATAAAGGAGGCCTTCTAAGGTTATTCTTACCTCATTAGATAGTATCTAATGCCAATTTTAAATTGCTTACTTGATTCACTTAGTTGGGTATGTGAAAGATATACTTTGGCATCTTCTTCATTAACATCTTCATCAATGTCTTATCTTTCTTCTACTTCCAGGATACATTCTAAATCATGTTTATCTTGGGGATTATCAACCAATGTTTCTTCAACATCTTCATAAAGATCCTCTACATGAAGATTAGCGAATTTGTTTAGGATTTTCACATCTTTCAGTTTCCAAAAAGCTTGATTTTGATTCTTTTTTCCTTTGACTCTTTTTTGGTTTTTTTTAATCCCTCCTCCACAAGCTCCCAAACTCATTATTTTTTATCAAGAAAATATCTGACAAAATGTCCATGCTCATGGTAGTTTTTTTATCTCTAAGAATTTGAACAAAACCACTAATGCTTGGCAGGGAGGTGCATAGGGTACTTAAATAAACCACTAAGAGGCTAGAAGGCTCAAGGCTTCTATGGGATACAAGAGATCTATAGTGGCTATTCAATTTGATAGATTATACCAAGCTATAAAAAGACTTGTAAACTAGGGTAGGGATAGGATGATCAAGTGCACAAAGGATGCATGTATCTCTAGTGGATATAACCATATTAAAGCAAGTAGCTAGGACTAGATAATTGATTGCATACAAATTATGGGAACAATAATGCTAAATAAAGAGAGCTAATAAATGATATGTAAATATAGAAGCTAAGGCACTTTCAAGACAAATGAAAGACATTTTAGGTGATAAAGACATTTTCAAGCAAGGGTTCAAGAGCATGCCTAGTCTAGGTTTGAGCTATCTTTCATTTTCAACTCTACTATTTTCTAACAATGCAATTTCTAGTTTAGCAAGAGAGAAATATTATTTAAGCAAGTTGTATAGGTCATTTTGAGCAACTAGAATCCTACTATGTAATGAGAACACATTTCCAAAGCAAGCATAACATATAATGGAAAATATTTCAAGCAATGAAGATATCTTTAACCACATACAAATGTTTAAACTTTAGAAACTATTCTAAAACTACCCTAAACAAGCTAAATCACTAAAACAAATCAAACCCTAGCATGTATGCTACTACAAATAAACAAGCATTTCAATTTTTAAAGTAAATTTCCATCATATCAAACTCAAAAAGATGTGCAGACTTTCTACCAAATGATTATCCAAGCTAGGAAGTGAGAGAGGAAGAGGATCAGGCTGTGTGTGAGCTGAGTCAGACCAAGAGCCAAAAGTTGTGGAAGAGGTGGAGGAAAAACTATCAATATGTGGAAGAGCCAATGCAAGGAGTAAAAGAGATAGGTGCAATGGATTATTGAGGAAGCAAGAACCAACCCACAAGCTTCAAGAACACTGTAAATAGCAATGTGAATCACCAAGAATAGTTGTAATAGAGTAGGGCATCCCCTATCACAATGAAAGCTATTGTGCCAAGCAATAACTAAGAGAGATTTAAGGAGGCAGCCAAGCTTTGAGTGTGATGATCAAGTGGGAAGATCAAATCAAAAATTTAAGAGAGAGATACTTAAATGAATGAGAAAGTGACATATATCTCAACCCTAATCCACCAAACAATCAAAAACTAGCCATTTGGGTCCAAATCGGGGCCTTTTTCATGTGTTCTACCTAGACCATGACTTTTGTGAAGGAAATGTGTGACCTAGGCTGTGGGTTTCCTCCCTAAGTCATGGTCTGGATTAAATAACTACCTAGGGTGGTCAACAAGCCTCTGAAAGGGCCCCAAGGGGTCCCTAGAGATTCTGTCTAGTGTGAGAAAGGACCAAGATGGACTGAGGATGTGTAGGGGATGAGAATATCATGTGGGTTAAGTCCAAGTGAGTGGAAAATGTATCCAAGTAGGATAATTAGGATTGGTAGTGTGTACGTTAGCTAATGTATAATTAGGAGGAGTAGGGTCACAAGAAGTATGATTACATATGCCCTTGAGGTATAAGCAATTAATGTTTGAATAAATAATAAGTATTGTGCAGTACCTAAAAGCCACACATAAGCCAAGGAAATCAAGAACTGAAAAGATAAAAGAGAACATTACCTGCACTTACCAGTTAAGGATGATGATGGAAGAATTTAATGACATGATCCATAGGTGAGAGCGCAAATGTTGTGTAATACAAAATCTAGCTCTAGCTCCTGCAAGAAGAGACACAAGTGATATCAAATAAAATAATTCTATCCAAAATGAAATTTTCTAAGGCATCAGTCCTAGTGTTCTCCCTATGAGGGATATGGGTAAACTAGACATCCTTGAACAAGGAGAGCAAATCATGTGTTGCCTTGAAGAGCAAGAATAACTTAGAGATAATTACATCCTATGAATTGGTGAGTTAGGACATGACTAAGAGTGAGTCAAAGAATCATTGCACATAGCATGCACTGAACTCATAGGTATCAGTCAAGGCACCAATGATTGTGTGATACTGGGTGGCATTATTCATCTCACTAGTAAGGAAGAAACCAATTACAACAAGCTCATGGCCCCACATATCATCGATAACCCAAGCTACAACTATCAATCTTGGGTTGCCCTGACTACCACCATCTATGTGAATCACCACTAAGAGGTGTATCATGATGGGGGTTGAGGACACAAGACTAGAAACTATAGAAAGGTAATCTCAAAGTGAGGCAATATAAGTGAGTTGTATGAGAGAAATAAAGAATGAAACTGAGCCATAACCAAAGCATTTAACCAACACTAGCCATAATAAGAGGCAATAAGGGAAAGTGGGGGGAAGTTCAAAGAAGACAAAGACTAGTCAACAAGACTAGAGAAAGTCTCGATCCATCACAGCCAGTTAATAACCCTATATGTAACCATGATGAACAAAGAGAGAGAGAGAGAGTTATAATAGATCAACTACAAAAAAGTAGAGAAAAAACTAACTAAAATTACATCAAGTAACTTCTATCCCTAAGTGCCCATGAAATGGGGCACGAGCTCAAAAGGTCAATGGGGACCCAAGGACCAATATAGGGATAGAGAGGGCCCAAAGAAGCCTTAAATTAAAAAATAGAGGCCACCAATGTGCTCAAAATGTGCCAAAACCCCTAAGATGAAGGTTTTATAGTCTGAAACACAAAAAGGGTGAAACACCCAAAAAGGGCCCACAAAAAGCAATAAAAAGGGCTAAAAAGAGGAAAAAGAGAAAGAAAAGTAAATCATTTTCACTCTGAGAGAGCCAATGGAGAGTCTTCAAACTAACAAATCCCAAGTAGAGCACATGAGGACATGAGAGCATGCCTAAATGCATAGGATGGTTTGGGTAAGTCCTCTGACCAATTTTTTTGCAAATTTTATTCATTTTTTGGGGTTTGGGAGGGTCTAAACCCATTTTGACTCATGTTGAATGATTTAATGGATGAATCAAGTGAAATAGATAATCAAAATGATAGTCTTGGTGAGATAAATAATTTAATATAAATGATATTGTACATAATGCCCCAAAGGAAGATAAATGGGGAACCTTAGGGCTTCTCAGGGGGTTGCACCCTTGCTGGGCAAAGTCACAACCTAGGGAATTACCAAGCCATGGGGACCAATACCTGCCCCACTACCAGGATATGGATTTGCCTAGAAAGTTAATGGCCTAGGGTAGTGAGCCCCCAGACAAGCCCCAAGGAGCCTAAAAGGGATTGGGAGGTCTTGAAAGGGCCAAAATAGGAAAGAGGGTGAGAAATAATTAAAGTAGATAAAAATGTATGTTTTTACATATTTTTGCTCATTTAATGATGAGTATACTAATCCATTTTCCTATTGCTTTCTTGTGCAAACATGTGGAGGATTTATCATACCAGAGGAGGGAGAGCCTTCAAAGGTGAGGGAGTATCCAACATAGAGAGATAGATCGTGCGAGGTGACCAACTAGGAGAGGGTCCCATCATGGTTGGTCAAGGAGTCAGATGCTTTACCTATGGAGGACCAAGATCATCTATGGAGTGTATGGATTTGGAGACTAGTACACATGCCTTCATTACATTACTCTAGGGATCTGGTGAACATGTTGATGATCACATGGGTACCTAAGAGTCATGTGTTTCAATTAGGTCTCGAGCTAGAGGCCATCCTAAGCATTGAGGACATATACCAGCTCTAAAGAGTGGAGCCTAAAAGGAGAGAGAGAGAGAGTTAATACAAGTGCAGGATATAATTGTAATCAAGCTCTACCTAGTGGGACCGCACTTATAGTAGAATAGCCATGGAGGACAAATCACATAGCTATTGCCTAGGGTAATACCATTACAGATAGTGATAGCAAGCACTATGTCAGGAGGCTCTACACTAGCTAGAGTACAGTGTGACTACCATTATCTTGGATAGGAGTTATTGAATGTACAAATGGGGGACATGGATATATATGGGGGTAGAATATCTTGGGTGGACTATACTAGTAGCTGGATCACATCTACTGCACAAGGGCAAGTGGATTAACACAACCCAACTTACTCATGTCCTGGGCTTATAAGAGGCTCCCACTAACACAACTGAGGATATCATGGGGAAGTGATGCATACCCTACACTATAATATGGAAATACATGGGCTACATAGTTTATAGACATGGTTGAGCCTATGTGAACCACCTTAGATCTGGATATAGTAGGTAGCTATGTTCATGATCCATACAGATATGTGGTGTGGCTAGAGGATGTAGGGATAGAGATCCATGTGGGACAAGAGGATTTTTGAGGTCCATAGGGGTCATACCATCATCTAGGGAGATAAGCTCTGGTGGTGTGGGAGAGATGGACACAACCCAAGCTAGTTAGAGCTAAGCACGGTGGGCAGCCAAGATAGAGTGAGGGGGTAGTGGTGGAGAGAAGTAGCTATGTTGAGAACCACTACCACCAAGAGGAGCACAACTTACTAAAGGGACATAGAGGCCATCAACACAACCAAATAAGATAAGTGTATTTACTATATAACACTCCATATTTGTACTCATCTTTAGTGAAAACTAATATGTGATTAACATATGTGCTATGTGTGAGTGTAGGAGACTGGCCTAGCTGGATTGGACCCTAGGTTGACCTAATGCTGAGGAAGATATAACCTGATGTGGGAGTGACACCACTGATGGAGTATGTGATACATATACTAATGGGGGTAGAGCCACATACTTCTAGTAGGTGGGTGCACAAGCTCCACTCAAGCTGGTGAGGGCATGATGCTAGATACCATAGGTAGAGTCAGCATGGCATGAGGTAGTTACGACATGACTAGAGATAGTTGTAGCACAACATAAGATAACTATAGCATGAGCTGAGGCATAATTGGCTAGAGCAAAGGCTGAGATAAGATAGATTATGGGATGAGCTATCCTGAGAGTACAGTAGAGGAGTGGACGTGCCTAGAGATGGGGTAAATTGGCTAGCTACCCTGGAGTAGATTGTGGCTTGACTAGTTGCTAGACAAAGATCAAGGTCTCCACTAGAGGTAAGACTACCATAGATAGAGCCCAGTCATATGCTAATTGGGAGAGTATCGTATGTGTAGCCATGCATGTGGTAGTTTTGGGGATTATGAGCCCTAGCTCAAAGGAAGCCATGTGATGTACCTAGAGAAAAAACATGTATTTTTTATGATATATATAGTTGTTTCTCATTATTAACACATGTGTATATGATTTTGAGTGTGATGTATATTATTCATCTGATATAGACTATGGCATGAAGGTTAGTGGTGTGTAAGGGAGGAAAGGTTCACCCTACCACCATAGGTGAATTTCCTAAAGGGCCACATAGGCCCTAGACATGAAATGTCTTGAGTCATAACCCATTGATCGGGTGTTGTAGAGGATCACCTTCAAGGCTTGAGAGACGATAAACCCCATTCTCTAGAGAGATGGTGATAATGAAGGGGAAAAGCCACTTATGCATGAGTTTACCCTTCTTATAATGCTCCTTGTAAAAAATGAGGACCTTATCACCTACTTTGAATGGAAGAGGGCATACCAAATTATCGAATTAGTGGTGTTGACAGTGTTGATAAGCACAGTTATGCTCAAGAGCGGCCACACATCACTCATCTAGCTACTCAAGCTTGGTGAGGTAAGCAACATGTTCTTCTTTATCAGAGTGATACAAACATATTAACATGTAATAAAGAGATTAAGACCTCTAAGAGAAGAATAGCCTCTGACCCATACATGATTGAGTATGGGGTTGGCCCCATGGCCATTCAAAATCTAGTTTGATAGGTCCAAAGGGTAGGAGAGAGCATGAGATGTCATTCCCTCTTGGATTGGACAATGGTATGGAGAAGCATCTTCTTCAAAGTTTTATTTGAAGACTCTACTTTCCCATTTCCCTAGGGGTAATGGGTGGAGGAGAAGTGGAGCTTGAAATCAAAACATTCAATAAACTCATGCATCTCATGGTTTTGGAAACCTAGGCCATTGTCAGCCATAATCATGACGAGGACCCCAAACCTAAAAATAATTTGGTTTAGGATAAACTTGGTGATGGTCTTTCCACACATGCCACTAAGAGGCATGGCCTCAACCCACTTCATGAATAGTCAATGGTAGTGATGAACCAATGATGGCCATCAGAAGAGGTAGGTTTGAACTCACTAACAAAGTTGAGAGCCCAAATTGAGAAGGGCTAAGGGGCTGAAATGAAATATAAGAGGCCTACAGGGGCATTTATAACATCCTTGGTGACTAGGCACATCTTACACTTCTTAGCATATTAGACTGCATCCTTAACAAGAGTGGGCCAATAATAGCCCATCTTGTTAATATGTTGATTAGTGGCTTGCCTTCCCAGGTGGCCACCAAAAACACTCCCATGAGACTCATCCAATGTGAGAGGAGTATCATCGAGGGTGAGGCACTACATGAACACACCATTTAGACCCCGACTGAATAAGATGTTTCCTATGATGACATAGTGAATAATGAGTTTGCAGATCTAATAGAATTTTTGTGAAGGAATGTCAATGGGATAAGACTGAGTCTCAAGGTAATGTATAATATCTTCATACCAATCACACTCAGATACCTCAGCATGGTTGACTGAGTAAACCATCTCATCAAGAAAGGCATCATCAACCAATTTTGTGCTAGGATTGGGTAGTGGGCATTCAATGAGTTGATCAACTATAGCTAGACCTTGGTAGACTTTTGGTTAACAATTCAGAGGTCAAACTCTTGAAGAAACATGATCCACCTTGTAATCCTATTAGCAAGGTGTGTCTTGCCAAGTGGTAGCATAGTGGATTAGATTGGACAATCGCATTGGTGGTTTAGCCCAACATGTAATGCCTTAACTTCTTTGTAGCAAAGATGAGAGAGAGGCACCATCGTTTAACAAGAGAGTAGTTGAGTTTAGGGCTAACTAGTGTGCAAGAGATGTATTAAATAGCTCTCTCTATGTCAATGTCATCTTTTTGACATAGCATTCCCCTAATGGAAAGATCAGTGATAGAGGTGTACAAGATGAACTCGTGACCCTCAATGGGTGCCATTAGGATGGGAGTATTATGAAGCATGCACTTCAATTCCTCAAAATCCACTTAGAATCTAGCAGACCACAAGAATGGCATGTTTTTGCATAGGAAACATGTGAGGGGTATGGATTTGTGATCATACTCCTCAAAGAAACATCTAATAAAGTTGAGTCTTCCCAGAAAGGACTGTAACTAAACAAGTTTGTGTGGCGGATGCATCTTTAGGATCACCTTGATCTTCTCAAGATCTGCCTCAATACCCCTTTACGAAATGAGGAAGCCAATAAGCTTTCCAACAAAGAGATCAAAAATGCACTTCTCAGGGTTAAGGCTGATGTGATACTCTCTAAGACTTTCAAATATGATCTCGAGGTCTCACACATGTTCATCCTGCTTATAGGATTTCTCGAGAAGATAATTAATATAGCACTCAAGAATCTTATGGATAAGATCATGAAAAATGTGGGTCATGGCCCACTAATATGTGGCCCAAACATTCTTTAGACTGAAAGGCATGATGGCATAACAAAAGGTACCCCATGGGGTAGTGAATGTCATCTTGTGCTAGTCTTCAGGTGCAATCCAGATTTGGTTATACCTTAAGAACCCATTCATGAGGGACATGATCTCAAAACCAGTTATGGAATCAATAATTTGGTCAATCAAAGGAGTAGGGAAATTATCCTTTGGACAAGCCATATTAATATATTTAAAGTCGATGAAAATCTAAATCATTCCATTCTTCTTGAGAATAGGAATAATGTTAGAAACCCATCAAGGGTAGTCAATAGCCTAGATGAAATAAACTTGGATGAGGTTCTTAATATCAGCCTTGACTAGCTAGGAGATTTTAACCACCATTGGTCGTTGCTTTTGGTAAATAGGTCAGGTCCCATCATACATAATGAGGTTATGGACAATAATGTCAGGATCCATACCCTTCATATTAGCTTATTTCCAATCGAATACAACTAAAAATTCATGCAAGAAGGCAACCAAAACATCCCATTCCTCTAGAGCAAGGCTAGCACTGATCTTGATGATCTTTATCCTTGCTAAAGTGCCAAGGTTGACATTTATGGATCCTTCAACATCCATATCATTGCATTTCTTGAGACATTCAGGTGCAGGAGGGAGTGATTGATCTAACACCTTAGGTTTAACTGCAAGGATATTCATGATGGGGATGTCAGGGGTTGGGCCATCAGTGAGAGAGATCTCTAAACCTAAACAATCAAGGGGATAATGGTACTTACGACAAGCTCACATGAGCTTGGTGTAAGCCTTTCTCTCCTTGAACAAGTTGTGTGCCATAACATGAATGAAATAACACTCAAAATCAGACTCAATTGGTCTAGTGGTCTCAGTAGGAGACACATTGAGAGAGCCTATACTCTAATGGGAAAAGTGTGATGCGAGGGGAACCTCAACATTTAGGGAAATGTCTTGGAAGAGGTCTCTAAAAAGAGATGAACTGAATTGGTGTTATGGAGTGGAAGAGGGAGTCGACCGATGCATGCCAAACTCCAAAGGAATGAACATTGATTGGTAATCAACTAGATCATAATGCTCATCCTTGAGAAAATGAGACTCATAAATAAGGGGTATGTGAGAATCTATAGATCCCCATGACGAGGTAGCCAAAGCCTCATCGAGGGATTTGTCTTTACGTAAAGCAATGCCCAGGGATCTGGGTCAACCTCCATGGTATGAACCTCACATTTATACACGAACTAAACCATGTAAAACATGGCTGATGCAACAGCCTATATGATAGCGGTCCAAGGACAACTAAGAATCATGTTATATGAAAGATCAAGGTCTAACACACAAAACTCAACCCTGACTATCTTGGGGCCAAACTTGACCTAGAACTTCACATTCCCCACTGGTATAACCATGTCATTGCTAAAACCAACACAGTTGTGGAAAAAATTAGAAAGCTTCTTTTGTCTAATCCCAAGATCCAAGAATTTGAGTGGAACCACTAGTATTTCGCAGGGGGGTACACAGGGTACTTAAATAAACCACTAAGAGGCTAGAAGGCTCAAGGCTTTTATGGGCTACATAAGATCTATAGCGGCTATCTAGTTATCTGACTTGCACTAATATATAGATAGAATTGTAAACCAAGTTAGGTTTAGCACAATCAAGTGCACAAAAGATGTAGGTATCTTTAGCGAATATAACCAAAGGAAAGCAAGTAACTAATACTAGACAACTGATTGCATACAAATTATGGGAACAACAATGCCAAATAAAGAGAGATAACAAATGATATGTAAATCTATAATCTAAGGCACTTTTAGGCCAAATTAAAGATGTTTTAAGCAATAAATATGTTTTCAAGCAAGGGTTTAAGAGCATGCCTAGTCTAGGTTTGAGTTATCTTTCACTTTCAACACTATTGTTTTCTAACTATGCAATTTCTAGTTTAACAAGAGAGAAAGATTGTTTAAGCAATTTTTATATATTGTTTTGAGCATATAGAATCCCACTATGTAATGAGAAGATGTTTCTAAAGAAAACATAACATATAATGGTAAATATTTCAAGCAATGAAGATATCTTTTAACCACATACAAATTCATTAACTTCAGAAACTATTCTAAAACTGCCCTAAACAATCTAAATCACTAAAATAAATCAAACCCTAGCATGTATGCTATTGCAAATAAATAAGCATTTCACTTTGTAAAGCAAAGTGCCCTTGTATCAACCTCAAAAAGATGTGTAGACTTTCTACCAATTGATTATCCAAGCTAGGCAGCGAGAGAGAAAGAGGCTCAGGCTGTGTGTGAGTTGAGTCCAGACCAAGAGCCAAAAATTGTAGAAGAGGTGAAGGAGAAGCTACTAATTTATGGAAGAGCCAATGAGAGGAGCATAAGATACAGGTGCAATGGAGTCTTGAGGAAGCAAGGAACAACCCACAAGCTTCAAGAACACTATAAATAGCAATGTGAATCACTAAAAATCACTGCAATAGAGTAGGGCATTCCCTATCATAATGAAAGCTATTGTGCCAAGCAGAAACCAAGAGAGATTCAAAGAGGTAGCCAAGCTTTGAGTGTGATGATCAAGTGGGAAGATCAGAGCAAAAATGCTAGAGAGAGAGGCTCAAATGAATAAGAAAGTGACATACATCTCAACCCTAATCTACCAAATAGTTGAAAACTAGTCATTTAGATCCAAAATGGGGCCTTTTTTATGCATTATGCCAAGGCTTTTGTGAAGGAAATGTGCAGCCTAGGTCATGGGTTTCCTCCCTAAGCTATGGCTTGGATCAAACAACTGCCTAAGGTGGTCAACGAGCCTCCAAAAGGGCCCCAAGGGTCCCTAGATAGTCTGCCTGGCATGAGAAAGGACCAGGATGGACTGGGGATGTGTAGGGGATGAGAATATCATGCAGGAAAGGTCCAAGTGAGTGGCAAATGTCTCCAAGAAGGATAACCAAGGTCAGTAGTCTACACTAAGCCGATGTGTAATCATAGGGAGGAGTAGGGTCACAAGAAGTATGATTACAGTTTCTATTTTTGAAGGGGAGGTTTTCATAATCCAAGACTTGAGTCCATTCCCACGATTCTGATTTGAGTTTTATTGCCAGAGGGAGGGGGTGGATAAATCTAATTTGATATAATTTTTTGCATAAACTACCATCAACGTTATTTTTGAGGATTTTTCCATGTAGATGTATTCCCTAAGTTGATCCCAACTTGTTTGAAAGTACCTTTAGCCCATAATTCATAAGGAAGACCATAGAGATGTGCCAAGAGTGGGACAAACATTAAATCCTATGTTTTTGGATTAAACCCTTCTACCCAAGGTCTCATAAAAAGGCCAACTCGTCCCATGAACCAGGGCCTACTTTTGAAAGCTTCATCCCTTTGCTTGGCGCCAAAAATAACTTAAAAAAAGCCTTGAGGGAGAAGGTTAACATGGTTCGCATAATGGATGCCTTAATTTTATCCAACCATTTTTGCAAGTCACCCACACTAGGCCAGTATTTAATGAATTTACAGATCAGAGCACATTTCTTAAGTCACAAGATCTTGCTTTCAATCTCCTTATTTGAAATCTAAATCACTGGAATCTTTGTTGTAACTTGAATGACTTGTGAATCATGCCCCATCTTCTTCCCATTTACTTTACCTTTGGTTATTTCTTCTTCCTATCTCAAACTCAACATAGTTTCTCTCCTTCCTCCATTGTTGTCACCATCACTGACATTTGATCGTTATATGCTTATGCGAGACTGTAATCCTTTTTTTATTTTGTCCTAAATTCCTCTTCGTTACATCATCCTCTTTTCCACTGCCATCTTCCTATGCTACCGTCATCGTGATCCCACCGAACATAATGAAAACCATGGTGTTTATGAACTTTGAAGCTAATCACAAGGCCTACGGCATTAACCCACAACCCTCACTCCATTGGCTAGCACCACTCATGGTTGTAAGGAGGCAAAAAATCCCAAAGAATGCAAGGCAAAGCCATAACTCGCATGCAACAAATGCATTTACATTATTTTGTAAGTTCCATATCACATTTCTATATATATATATATCTAAATTTTATCAAATTTAAATTTAAAAAAAAAATCACTTAATTATAAAAATATTTAAACGAATTTAAAAAAATTCAATCCTCAATTAAAAATGTAAAATTTTCATTAAAAACAATATTTTTCATTTCCATGAAAACAAATTCACAATAAAAATAAGAGCTGGAGCCCTTCCCATAAAACTACATGCTACAATGCTCAATTAAAAATATTAAAAGTAATTTAATAAATTCGTAGTGACAAAACCCAATTTTCCACATAAAAATGTAATATGAGTAAAATGGTAATGGAGAATTATATAAGCAACACCTTTGAAAAAAAGGGTCCCTTTGCATATATTTCATATTATTAGTTTTATATTTTATAAATTCTTCCCTGTAAAGGGTGATGGGCCTCAATCTTCTGGCTTACATTTTCATGTAACCCCCACTTTTATCTTTGTGTTTGTTTGGTCTTATATCAAGAATGTACATATAGTCTTGACATTTGTCATGGATTTAAAAATTAGGTGTATATTTTTTATTTTTAAAATTATAAAAGTATAAAGTTAATATTAATTTTATTTTTTAAGATTATTATACTAAATTTTTATTTATTTTAATTTTGTAGGATTTATTAATTTTAGAATATGGGTTGAAGTATATAATTAGAGATGGAGTCAACAAATAAATACTAACAATTTTTTTTGTAGTGTAAAAAATTAGAAAGGTATAGGACTAATATTAATTTTATCTATATAGACTATCATACCAAATTTTTATTAATTTCAACTTTGTAGGATTTGTTGATTTTAGGATATGGGTCGAAGCATATAATTAGGATAAGAGTCGTCAATTAGCAAATACAAGTGAAAAATGGTGTCTTGATGTTTAAATCTTATCTAGTACTATTTGTAAGGTCTTAAAATTGACCAAAACTATTTATACAATGTTGAGATTGTCCTATATTCATATCCATATCCAAATTCAATTGTGACAAATCAAATAATTTCAAATTTATACAGTCATAATAACATTACCACAATCTATTGTATAACAATATTCAAATAAACTAAAACTTGTACATCTCCCTCTATATTTAATAATATAATCGATTAAACATTGTTTACTATATATTTAATAATACATCAATTTGAAATGAGCATATTTTATACATATATATCTTAAAGTCAAAATTAATGATGTATTACATATTTTTATTTGAGACATTAATTTTTATATATTGACTTTTTTTCTTTTATAATAAAAAAGCATATTTCTATGCATCAAAAGTTTTATTCACATTATGATAGAAATCAATAGTTGTAATAAGACATGTTCATAAAAATATTAATTTTGAAATAAAATGACATGAAATTGAATATATTCACATATTTTAAGATTAATTTATTTTATATTAAATCAATTTAATTTATATATATATATTGAAAATATGCAAATTACATAAATAATTTAATGTTTATTTGAGAAAAAAAACTGCTAACAACATTAAAATCAAGAGCAAAATAGTGCTCGCAGCATACAACATCATCAAAAGCATTCGAAAACATAATACATAAGTACATTACATCCTTGGTTTTAGGTATGAACAACCATAGGAGAGCCCTATCAACCATCATACAAAAGATTCGTCAATACCTAAACAACATGAATCTTCTTGTTACATAAGCATTGCTTCACTTGATATTTAATTTGTTGAATTTGGAAAGCCACCGTTGTGTTATTTTTATTGCAAATTTGAAGAATAAATGACATATTTCTTCATATTATTGTTAGGTAATAGTTTTCAACCGAAGTGTTATCGAGATCCAGATTCTTGTACACCAAATATTACTAATAACTACTATCACCGATCTCGAAAACAATGAATAGTTATTAATGGTTATTAATAATGATACCATCGATTTCGATAATAGCCAAAAGTTATTAACAGTCTTGAAAATACAACCATCGCAACCAATTATCATAACCAACTTCAAATACTTCCTCTAAAATTTAACTTTGATTAAAACTTAAAACAACTAAACCACTTAACCAATTCACTTACATATCATTAACTATTTTTAATAATAATAATATATTTAGTGTTCCATGCATAAATTTAATATTATAAACATAAATGAGCAAACCTAAGATCATCTTCCACACAAGTGAACTTAAAAATCAATTTAAAATCATTCCATGCAATATGGAAGTGACAACCTTTGCAACAGAGAATGACACTCTATGAAAGCAAAAGCCACCCAAAAAAAGAAAAAAGAAATAAAGAAAGAGGTGTCATTTCAAACGAAATTTGAGATAAAAGTTTTTGCCACTTCCAACTAAATTTAAATTAAAGCCATTTTTAATGCATAGTACTTACCTTTATTCATATCAAAGAACATAAAAAATGAGAGTGGTTATTAGAGCGGCTTCATAAAGTGAGTGTAGTTTCTAGTTGTTACCCAAATTTTGCTTACTTCAAGAGAAATTATAGTCTATCAAAGTTAGGATATACTCATGACAATAAAAAGAAGACCCACTTTATACTTTGTACTTCACTCTTTCAAGATTATTATAATTTTTTTAAATATTTGGGTCAATACCAACTAGATTAACTATATAGGTTCAATCATATCACCTTGGTAAGTGCACCATTGAATAGATAACTTATAATACTATTTTTTTTTAATTGAGAGTTTCAAGTAGTTGATAACTTTAAGGCCTTACAATATTTGATCATGTGATTTGTTAAATGGAGATCATTATCATCTCAATGTCCATATAATAAAAAGGTTGAGAGCTAATTATCATCTTAATGTACTTATAATTAATGCACACCATCAATGTTAAATTTTTTTAATTGTAACATTAATTATGAGCTATGAGTAAATGATTAATGCGTTGCCATAAGTCATTGAATTCCAATAAAAATTGAGATTATTACATTCATTAGGTGTAATTTATCATAGTATATGGGCTTGGTGAATATTAATGTGTAATATGTTGATAAGTAATGAGAAATCTTAAATTTTATTTGAAAAAATTATGTTGATTTCGATTATTTTATGATGGTTTGGATTGTAACATGCAATTCATTATTTTTTAGATAAGATTTGAAGAAATATAGAAGTCTATTCAAAAGATTTTTTTTTTTTTTTTTTCAAAAGAGAATATGAATCAATGTAAGATACAAATGAGAGGTTTGGATCATCTTTATAACTATCATAACGGTCGCGAAAGGTCTTACAAACATTATCACGACCATCACGGGCTTTACAAATATCACTGTGGCCACTATGACCTCTACAAACATCTCTATCGGTTACAACGAACCTAACATGCCATTGAGATTTGACTCTGGGTAGTGCTGAATACAACCAAGCCATTTTAACCAATTCACCCACATCTCATTGGTAGAATCAAAAAACATGTTGCTGATATTTGCCTTCGAAAAAAAGAAAAATCAGTGTTATCATATGACTCATCCAAAACCTTACACGTCATTCACATTAAGGTCATTAAAATATTTGTTGTAGAAAATTACCTTTTCAAACAAAAGTTGAGAGAGTCAGTGGAACTTAACAAACATTGTCAAAATCTAACCGGGGATGGGGGCTTAGGTTTAGAGTGTGGAGACCTCTAATTATGCAATAAACCCTCGCTTTAAGAAATAAACCCTCACTTTAAGATATGTGTATATTTGATTATTAATTGGTGGTTACAATTTAATCTTATTGTTTACTAGCTATTATGCAATTAATAATTATTTTAAAGTGGGTCCATGATGTATCATGTATTAGAATGAGTTATTTATATAAGGAGCTCAAGTTTATAATTCTTATATATGTTCTACACCCTACATTAAATAATTATCTTAAAGTGGGCACATGATACATCATGTATTACAATGAGTTATTTATATAAGGAGTTTAAGTTTGACATATATTTTAAGATGTTTTACACCTTGATGATGGATTGCATCTTGCGATTTGAAACGTTCATACTGATGTTTGGAGAAATTGATCAAATTTTTTTACAATCATAAAAATACGATAGAGAAGATGGAAAAATAATCAAGACATTTTTTTTCCAAAACTCTTCTTTTTATTATTCTATTTTATTATTATTAAGTAATTTCAACCTTAAATTTGATATTTATTTTATTGTCATACTAAATGTTTAGAGAAATTAATAACTTTTTTTTACTATCATAAAAATATGACAGAAAATTTGATGGAAAATTTTTAATATCTTAAACATATAATAAAATTTAAAACCCTTTTTTTTTGACTAAATATTTTTAAAAATATAATATAATAATAAAACTAAATTAAAAGGATTAATTAATCTGATAAATCTAAAACAAATATGTCAAAATCTTCTTTTTCCAAACATTAAATGCCACTTCCATTTCACCATAGAGATTGGTTCCCTGGTTACCGTTGTAAAAATTACACATTTTTAATTCATGCTATCCTTTAATTAAAAAATTTTAATTAAAAAATCCAACTGAGATAAGAAGAAAACACTTATTTTATTTTATGATTTAATTAGTCCAAAAGCAGCATGGTCTAATTTGCAAGTGATTGGTTCTCATTTTGAATTCCCCAGAAATTGAGGGAGGGAGTCATAATTGACATACAGAAAAGAACAAAAGAGAAAACAACTTTCCCAATGTCAGATGATGCTCAAGTCACTAGCAAGGATCAAATTCAAAACCTCCTTTAATGAAATTCACTCAATCCAGCCAATGTAACAGTGAAAGATGATATCCTTCTGAGTACAAAGATTTAAAGGCATTGTTTTTAGTAGGACCCGTAATGTTATCATCAAAATTTGGTAGCGAAAGAGCACCTTTAAAGAGACAATATTCAAACAAGGGGCATAAAGAGCCTGGTAGAAAGTAAAAAATCTAATAATTAGTAAAACTGTAGTCGTCACGTGAACGTCATGAAGACAGACATGTTGTCCTATGAAAAGTATGAGGGTGTTGAATACAAGGATTAATTGATTTACAGGTGAAGAGTAAAGATTAAAGTAAGGTTCTTCACTCGTAGGTATTTTTTGAACCAATACATTTGGCGCTCTTCACCATACAGGGATTGTACACTTGTACATCACACACATATAAAATTCGCTAGATTCATGCCAATATTATACTAGATTTGGATGAGATTGTGTCTGCAGGAATCTAGGATGGTGTAAGATTGTGGATGAATTTGGAAGTGGGCATAAGAGCTATGAAGAGATGAATTCTAATTTGCACTCAGAGTTCCATAGGATTCAGGACAAGGCCAGAGACAGACATTTTGTTACATGGTCTGAAGAGGTATGTGTTTCTGCAATTAAGATGAATATAGAAATGTAGGTGTGAATATGGGGGTTTCGTTTTTGTTTCAATGTAATTACAGTGCCTATTGGACTTTATGTGATATTGGGTGTTACATTGCTTGTCTATTGATTGAGTTCCATGTCTCGTGGAGAAATTGTTACTTGTTGTTTTAAGTTTATGGATTGTTTTCCTGCTGTGGAGAATTGGGTTCTCGTTGTTTTAAGTTTGTGGATTTTTTTTAAAAGGTTTGACAGACATTCTGTTACATGGTCTGAAAAGGTATTCGTTTCAGCAATTACAGTGAACATAGAGATTAATGCCGGGTTTTATGATTGTTTGATTGCAATTACTATGCACATTGGAGTTTTTTGTCTTCATCTGATATGGGGTGTTAGATTGATTGAGTGTGAGTGACTGGAATTGATTTCTGCAATGGAGAAATGGGTTCTTAGTGTTTTCAGTTTATGGATTGTTTTGCGAAGGTTCAACAAACATTCTGTTACATGCTCTGCAAAGGTATCTGTTTCTCCAATTAGAATGAACATAGAAGTTTAGGGGTTTATATGGGGGTTTTGTTTTTGTTTGAATGCGATTACAATGCCGATTGGAGTTCTATGTCTTCATATGATAATGGGTGTTAGATTGATTGAGTGTGAATGACTGGAATTGATTTCTGCAGCAGAGAAACGATTTTTAGTTGTTTTCAGTTTATGGATTAGTTTTTTGAAGGATTAGGCTAATTTACTCAAATTATGTTGGGTGTGATATTGCTGGCGTGTGAATGTCTGGAATTGATATCTGCGTGCAAAAAGGGGTTCGTGTTATTTTAAGTTAATGGATTGTTTTCTAAAGGTTTGACAGACATTCTGTTGCATGGTGTGAAAAGACATTCTGTTTCTGCAATTACAGCGAACATAGAAAGCTATGTTGGGGTTTGTGTTTGTTTGATAGCAGTTATAATGGCCGTTGGGATTTTATGTATCCATATGATATAGGGTGTTTAATATTGATCGAGTGCGAATGTCTGGAATAGATTTCTGAAGTGGAGAAATGGGTTACTGTTTTTTTAAGTTTATGGATTGTTTTTTAACAGATTTGACATGGTCTGAAAAGGTACCTGTTTCTGCAATGACAATAATCATAGAAATTTATATTGGGTTTTGTGTTTGTTTGAATACAACAACAATGCCCTTTGGAGTTTTATGTATTCATATGATATTGATTTCTGCGGGGGAGAATTGAGTTATTGTTGTTTTAAGCTTTTGGATTGGCTTTTTAAGGTTTTGGGCTTGTTAATTCATATAATATTGGGTTTTATATTAGTTGTGTGTGAATGTCTGGATTTGATTTCTGTAATGGAGAAATGGGTTCTTGTTGTTTTAAGTTTCTGGATTGTTTTTTGATGGTTTGACAGACTTTCTGTTACATTGTCTGATATACTGGGTTTTGTATTTGTTTGAATGCAATCACAATATTGGAGTTTTATGTATTCATATGATATTGGTTTTATATTGGTTGAGTGTGAATGTCTGGAACTGATTTCTGCAGTGGAGAAATGGGTTCTTCTTGTTTTAAGTTTATGGATTGGCTTATAAGGGTTTTGGGTTTATGGTCTGAAAATGTATCTGTTTCTTCTGATCGCAATTACAATGCCCATTAAAATTTTATGTATTCGTAGAACATTGGGTCTTATATTGCTAGAGTGTGAGCATATAGAATTGATTTGTGTACTGAAGGAAATGGGTTAGTGTTGGTTTGAGTTTATGGATTGATTTATAAAGGTTTTGGGTTAATACTCTGAAAAAGTATCTATTTATGCAATTATAATATCCATAGACATTTATACACTCGGATTGGGTTTTGTATATGTTTTTTATCTGTTGCTTGAGTGTAAATATCGATACTCTTGAGTTTATTTCGTTTGAGTTAATGGGTTGAGTTTTAAAAGATTTGGGGTTCGGAATAATGGATTTTGTTAGAAGGCCTGAAAAAGATATTTGTTTTTGCAATTACAATATCTATATAAATTTATGCGTTTGTATTCCATTATATATTGTTTGAATGCAATAACAATGCCCAGTGAAATTTTATGAATTCTAATAATATTGGGTCTCATACTGCTTGAGTGTGAATATTTAAATTGGTTTCTGTAATGAAGGAAATATATTATTGTTGGTTTGAGCTTATGGATATATTTTTGAATGTTTTTGGTTTTATGGATGCTTGGGCAGGAAGATAACATACTTCGGGAGCAGGTCAAGATTCTTGGAACCGAGAGGTAGATCATGTTAGTTATTAGTGAGATTTTGATATAGAATTGATTGAATTGGATAAGATCGGTTCTGCTATTTTTTTCTTTTTAGGTTTCCTGCAATGATTATTTTGATGGAGCAGCTGAAGAATCCCTTTAATGAGTAGTTTGATGAGAATGGTTTAATTAGGCAGTTGCCATAACTGCTATCCGATCATAACTAAATCATTAACCTAGGGACAAAAAAATACCACTAATCTAATACGGAAAGGACAGCATTATAGGGGGCAGACCATGATACCCAAAGACAAAGTCCAAAAAGAGGAGAACCATATGATAGATGCAACTATTGGAAGAAAACAACCACCTATTCATGTGCCTGGTAACTGGGAATTGATCTGGGTCTAACCAGCTACCTCCATTAGGACCTGCAATTTAGTTCTTTTCTTGCTGATGGCAATCTTCTTTATATAGTTGAAAGCCTTGTCTAAGGAGGATTGTGCAATCGAGTTTTTGTTGACTTGGGTTTTCTATAATCAAAAGAAATCTGCTAGTGTGGGTGTGAAGTTAGCAACAGAAAAAATAACTTATTGGGGAAGACTTAAAAGGAATAGAATCTGAGATTTGCAGTTGGCTTATGAACAGTTTTGCCATTTTACCACTTGATGATTTTTTCTTTCAACTGCTCGAGATGGACATATGTGCATCAAGCCAGGGAGTTTAGGTCAAGGAACTCCGCATTGCACACTTAATCGATTGATTGAAAACAAGACATAAATCTTTAAAATTTCTTATGGATAGGGGAATTTAAATTGACTGAGTGACCAATAGATAGCTTGCAATGCCAGGGTAGAAGGATCTTGGTTAGTTGGAAGAGGAGGGGCAGGGTACTATTACTTAAGTATCTACATTAGCCTAAATCTGGAAATTCATGAATAAGTTGGGGAGCCAACTGCACTGTTCTCTGTGATTAGAATTTGATCTGTTTTCTTAGCACATCTGAAAAAAAATCTGATCATTATGACATTTAAAATTCTAGGGGAAGAAGTTATGAAATTGAATGTCAGTGCTATTTTCCTGCTAATTGATAAGGGTCCGTGTTATGGAACCACTAGTATAAGTTTAAATACGAACAGTTTTTCTGAGAGTTTGCTGTTGTGTGTTGGGAATACGGTCCATTGCAAAATGTTGTTGAGTTTTATCATTTGTTAGACAAATTGTTGATTGATCTTATTTATCTTGGGGTGCAACTGTATTACACACTTCTTGAGAAGTATTTTTCTCAGGGGTTTTCTTTTTGTTTTGACCCAGCTTTTTGTTTTGATTTCAAGGCTGTAAAATTTTTCTGGTCATTTTAACATAAGTTTGTCATTTCTGATCGAATTAAATATGAAAAATCTCTCACACCTTTGTTTCTTATTGCTTTCTCCAATCCTTGTGGTTTGAAGTACATTGCCATTAAATTTTGCTTACCTTTGCCAATATTCTATGAATAAGTTAAAATTAAATGGCCGTTTCAACAGTTTTCTATATGACATTACTTGAAATATTATGCTTCTTTTGTGAATATAGGTGGTCTGTCATTGCATCTCTGCTAAGAAATAAAACAGGCAGACAGTGCAGGAGAAGGTGAGGATTGATATGTTTATTCACATGCTGCTTTGAATATCAACCTTTTTCAAGGCTAGTCAATAAGAGCTTTGGTGCTATTGACAATTACCTGAAGTTTGTTTTATTTGTTTTACAGGTGGAACACATACTTGAGTACACCATATAAAAAAGGTGGCTGGTCACCTGAAGAGGACATTATCTTGTTTGAGGTAACTTGAAGTAACAAATTGGATTTTATTTGGCGTAGAAAGTCAAAGGTTGTTTACTATTACCACTGGCATTGTGGAAGGAGGAATGCTCTTATTGCTAGTGAATGTTCATTGTTCATGAAGTCTAGCCTTTTGGTTCAACCACTGGTTTTGTAAATTTAGCTATTGAATATTCATGAAGTTGAGCCTTTTGGTTCAACCACTGGGCTTGTAAATATAGCATTAAGAGCATTCCTCCTTCCACAGTGCCACTGGTTATAGTAAATTTGGCATTCAACCGAATTACAAATGCTATGAGAGCTAAAGATTAAAATTCATGCCTGGATCTAGGAGTTCAGGCCTCATAGTGAAATCCAAAACCGTCGGACAAAAACATTTTGACATGGATGAATCCAGAAGAATATTACTCATGATATTGTTCTTTTCTCAACACAGGCACATCAAAAATTTGGCAACCGATGGACAGAGATTGCAAAACTTGTTCAGGGAAGGTAGGCAGTATATTTCTCAAGATCAAGCCATCCAAATAGGATATATTTGTGTTATGCAAGGAATTACAAATATAAATGTATATGAGGAATCCAAAAGAACTTTATTTCAGGATTGATATTGTAAATCTCAATTCTTTTTGCAACAAATTTCTTATGTAGTCTTTGTATCTCATCACTCTCTTAGATGTGCTCCCAATTTTTTATTTGTGTCGAGGTAGTTTTGTGTGACCCGATGCTGATTTTTTGTGTGATCCAAGCAGGACTGACAATGCTGTCAAAAACCGATTCAACGCATTGCATAGAAAGCTAGAAAAAAGGAAATCATCCAAAGAGAACGATGAAAAGATCTATGTTAATGTTAACAAAAGAGTTGCACTTAAAGATGAAAGCAATATCAAAACATTGGATTCTACAATATTCTGTAAAAAGATGAGGTATGATTTCATGAGGTTGATATGGCATCAACAATTGTGCACTGTCCTCTTTTAGCACCGCATCGTCCTGATTTCTATATGTGGTGTTTTAGGATCCAGTTTGTCAACCCTTCAGAAGGAGCAACACTTCACAGAAAGGAGCACGCAACGAGGAACAAAAATGTTTCAGGAACATTGCAAGGTGATGCAGCCATCAAATCAGAAATTCGGGATGGAAAGCCAAATTCCATGCTCCAGACTAGAATGCCTCTTTCTGTGTTACCTCATGAGAACTCAACCAACTTGGGGAAATCAGGATTTCATGTCCATTCAAGCCCATATTGTACCTTTTCTGCAATTACGAGGCCTATGCAACAAGGTTATCTATCTGGAATTAATGGCAACCCCTGTTATTCTGTTTGACACAGTTTTTTATAGTAGAAAACAAACTATCACAATTTGAATAGTCTTGTGAGGCTTATACTTTGGATTGCTCACGAAACTCATGTCTATGGGTGGTTGCAGTTTCCAAGCTACAAGGCATCTTTCTAGGAAAGGATGATCCAAAGCTTTCAGCTTTGACTCAACAAGCAGAGCTTTTAAGCTCACTAGCTCAAAGGCGCAATGCAGAAACATCAAATCAAGAAACTGAAAATACTTGGAAGGTAAGATCAAGTGCATCTATAATTTGTGCTTACATATACTCATTTATATAACGAGGGTAGCAGAGAAGAATTTTTGACTAAATTGCGCACCCAGGTTCGTTTTGAGTCCCACATGTAACACACCTTGATGTATCTGCCAAACATAAACTTACATAATTTCTATGAAAGGTTTCAAGTTTCAACATATTATAATGGTTGGACATTACACTTTTTAAAATGTCCTAGTTAACTAAGATAAAACCCATTCCAGAAAATTCAGCAACTCAGAGACAGTTTTTGAGCTACTTTGAGAAGATGCGAAACCCTGATAAAAAATATGTTAATTTGATCATTGTATCATTAAGAGAGTAGTTTAACAGAGTGCTGTGTCAAATGAAAATAATTACATTAAAAAATTTAATTTAGAAGTTCAACAAAAACATATCTTAATTTATGGGCCTCTGCAAACTGGTCCCCAAACAAACCAATATGTTTGACATTTTAGTTGTTCTAGTTTGCATATCCATTTATTCTTGTTTGGGCTTACACCATTATTGGTATGAAATAACCTACTTTTCGTTTCCAGGCAGTTGATGGAATCTTAATTGAAGGAAAAGAAAGTCTATTGATTACTGAAGACAAAATGAAGGACCAAAGTCCATATCTCAACCTAACAGCAGATGCTTCAACGCCTTTTATGACAAGTAAGGAGAAATGCCAAAATGCAACCCATTTGCCTTCAAAGAGGTAAAGATACCAACTGTTTTTTTGATTGTTTTTACTTTTCATTTTATTTTGCCCTCTAATAGGTTGATGTTTCCAGGCTGCATATTCCTTCCTTGCCCAAACTATGTGAATCACGTGAGAAGATTTCTCAGGAAGGTTCTGAATTTAGTGTTGGCTCGAACTTTCATATGAATTTGGATGATGTGCCCAAATGCAATCTACATCAGACTGAAATCTCTGATTTTGTCTGTGAGGATAAAAGTTTTCAAACTAGCTCTACCAACACTGAAGAAAAGGAACAAGGCCCATCTAGCAGTGAGGATGGATGTTCTTGCTCAGCTGGAGTTCGACATGGTATCTGCAGGCTGAAATTTTCTTTGATATGTTCAGTTTTATGCGTCACAGTTTGCATGATTTTCCCCTTTCTGTGATCGATTATATGATTTATCTAGTTTCTTCTGTCTGTGCTAGCTCATTCATTGAAGACAACTGAAGAAAACTATGAGAGGCTTGTTCCCATCTCCTCTGAGTATAGCTCTCCCATACGAGTAACTCCTTACCTTCGTTGTTTTGTTGACGAGATTCCTAGTCCACATTTTTCAGACAGTGTAAGTAAAAACATCCAGCTCTTTTTAATTGCTATTTTGAAATCTGAGAATTAAAATAGAAAAGTAACATGGCAGTGTGCAATACTCAGTGATTCTTGCTACACTTTTTGATCTGCAAACTTGTATCACCTTTTCAGAAATTTAATTTTAATATAAGGCCACTGCATTATATTAATATGAAGGGAACTCACATAAAAGCCAAAGATAATTTACATTGTATCACCTTCACTTCTCAGAAGTTAAATGTAGAAATTTCATATACATGGTTACCAATTCATCTGATGGTAGACATGTTTTATGCATATACAGGAGAGACAGTTCATACTGAGTGTTCTCGATCCGGACTCTGGAACCCCATCTCTTGACTATCGGTCACCAAGTCAAAGAAGTGCCCCATTATGCCGGACCTCATTGTCTAATAGGCTATAAATTTTTGTTATCTATTATAGATATGACTTACAACAAATCGATATTACTTCCCAACATATTTGCCTATTTTAATGAGTAGGTTTTTTTTGGCCCTCAGCCCCCCTCCCCAATTTCATGGGGGATTGGTTGCTGGTATATTCAAAACCAGCCTTTGTACAGAAGTGTGAGTGTATAAGTCATCATAGTAGAAGGAAGACGAAATCAAAGATAATTAGAGTTGGTTGAAATATTTGTTTTGGTGTCACAGTCCAATAAGGCAGGTATGGGTCAAGAAGTATCATGCCTGTCATTCAGTTTATGGCAGCATTCAGTCTGTAAGTGTGGCTTGATGAAGTAATAAGTATAGCATTGTTTGTGGTTCTTCCTCTCATGACTTGAGAGTTGGAATTTTAGCTCCTGTGGTATGTGAAGGATTGATTGTGAGTTTTTCCTTACCATCCTTATACACTGGTGATTTTTTGTGTGTCAGCATTGCGGAAGAGAGAAAAACAGAGGTGGTGTATAGTTGAATTATCCGTGTCTTGAAATCACAGTCCAGTAAGGTAGTGTTTGTTTCAAGGACTGTGTGTCGTTCTGTTAATGCCACATTGAATGTATAATTACTTGAATCAATAAAATAATAAATTTGTTTGTGTGTAGTCTGCATCTCATTATTTGTGAGTGGTATCACTTGAAGATAACTCTGTTAAAAAAGAAGGGATTTTAATGGTGTGCACAGACACCCATCCTTACAACTTGATACAATTGGACTAGATTAATAAAATGGTATACAAAGTGTATCTCCTTTCATATCTCGGCTTGATATACCCATCCTCACAACTTGATACTACTGGGCTAGAATAATAAAATGGCATACAAAGTGTATTTCCTTGCATATCTCGGCTTAATATACCCATCTTCACAACTTGATACTACTGGACTAGAATAAATTATAATAAAATGGCATACAAGGTGTATTTCTTTGCTTATCTCGGCTTAATATACGCATACTCACAACTTGATACTATAGACTAGAATAATAAAATGGCATACAAGGTGTATTTCCTTGCATATCTCGGCTTAATATACCCATCCTCACAACTTGATACTACTGGACCAGGATAATAAAATGGCATACAAGGTGTATTTCCTTGCATATCTCGGCTTAATACCCACCTCACAACTGGATACTACAGGACTAGAATAATAAAATGACATACAAGGTATATCTCCTTGCACATCTCGGCTTAATATCATGTACTACATTAAGATTACATCTTGTTTAATATAGGATACTTCAAAAGACAAATTTCACATTAGGCATTCCACTGCCATACTAGATTCTCAACAGGAAAGAATGGGATTGAACTTGAGACCTTGATCCAATTCCAACTTAGTACAGTATCTACTTTTAATTAGTTTTTGAACAAGACATGCAATGCTGTTTTGCCATTGTTCTTTGATTAAAGGTAAAATTAAAAAATAACAATAGTGCAGGGACAGTGTTAAGGTGGGTTCCGGGAAGCAGGAACCAAGAGCAAATCTGTTTTTCTTGAAGTGCTCTGAAATTTTGCATTGCATTGCATTACAAGTTCTCCTTGAAATTAGGCCAAAATAGCTGGGACACATATTAAAACACAGAAAGACTGGAACCTAGAAAAGAACAATGATCGTGCCCTTGAATGTCACATTTGACTCGTCAATGATATAGAATTTAATGATTAAAGCTGTCAAAATTTTCATGGTTATACAAAATTGATTAAGTTGTTAAATCTCTCATGGTGGCTAAAAAGGGAAAAAAAAAGTAAATTTATGCTGGGTGACAGGTATATAGGGGCCAGTAATCTACAGTGCGGCCATTTTTCACAAACCGATACTCTTTTAATCTTTTCCATCTCTTAATATTCTGTAGATTATAAAAGAATTTGCTTTCAATGCCAGGAGTGAGAGCCAACAGCCAGGAAGTAGAGCGGTTCAGTTGCAGCAATTTGTACTTCAGCATAGTAGCATTAATCATTTGGGGGAAAAAATCGTTTTTTTAATAGTGTGTTTCAAAAAAATTGCAATCAATTGGGGGGAAAAAAGAAAAAAAAAGGAAAAACTTAAAACCGCTGAAAAAACAGCATTTCCATATATAGAGATGGGTTTTCAATTGCGTAAAGATGCATATGAGGAATTTCAATTGCGTAGAGAACATATTTAGATTATGAAAATAAAATGCTATTAAAATTAGTAAGTGTTTTTTTTCACTATTTTTCATATTATTTAATTTTTATTATATTTGCATTTAAAAATATATATTATTATTATTTAAAAGGAGGGACCCAGTGACAATGGGGTATATTAGCTGATGAAGCCCTAGGTTTCAAATTGCTCTTTATTTGAGAGACGACTTTGGTATCGAAATTAGTGTCTTCCATGATATCAAAGTCAAAATTTTTAAAAAAAGTTTGTCATTAATTTCAAATCATTCAAAATTTGGATCTATTTCGTCAAAGTCAATTGATTGATTTTTTTTAATGGTACTTAATATTATCAAATATAATATATATGTTAGTGACTTTGACAAGTAATATTTTAAAAAAATATAAATTAATTTTTAATATTGAATTGAGAATTAGAAATGAAATATTTATCAATTTTGAGTTTTTTAAAATTTTAAGTAAAGATTATGGTGAACAAATGTCGAATCATTCATGCTTTTTTAAGTGAGTTTTATTTTTTGAAATGTATATAATCGAACATATTTTAATTACATTTGTAAGTGGATGAACATCGTTGGCTCAAAATGTGTATTGTCATTTTTCAAAGGTTTTGGTTTTTTTGAAAAAAATCACACCATTGTGTTGCAAAAATAGATCTTGTCAACATTTTAATATGCACAATTAAGTGAAAACTTAACACTTTCACTATATGTATGTAAAAAAATTGTCTACCTTGTTTGTAGGGATTTCTACTTGTGATTGTTGTTTTACTAGAGAGGAAATTTTTTATTTGTGTATACATTAACAACTCTTTTATAACTATCCCAAACTCTTGCTGGGCATGAATCATTCTCTTTTTGCACTTAAATAGACTTTATGTGACTTTTGCATTATCTCGAAATGAGGCACTAAAGAACATTGTTGGATTCAAGAAATATTTAGCTGCTTGGAAAGGAGAATGCATTTGTCAATTTTATTTATGAACTATATCTTGTAATGGCATGTTTTTGTTTTTGCTATTCTCCAAATTATGCTTAATTACTTCTTTAACCCTATTCATTGCCTCATAGATAACTTATGGGGGATTTATCTTTATTGACGACTCTCAAAATTCGAATTAGAGGTTTAAAGAATAACACACTTTTCTTTACCTTCTTCAAAAAAGGTGAGAAAACATAGTCGAAGACCATTCAACTATCCATAAGTTTTACAAAAAAAGATTTCATCCAATCACTAGAAGCAAATATTCATTTCAAATTCATTCGCTGCTGGGAAAAAGTCAGTAAGGCAAAGAAGTGGGTTGCAAACTTTGTCACCCTCGGTCAAAGAAGTTTTTTGTCATATGTGAATGTGCACATCATATTGAGTATCTATGTATGATTTTATATGAACTTTGTGATTGATAGGGTTTTGCAAAACATCTTTTTCCAATGAAATTTTATCTGTGTTTCAAGGTCAAATAAAAATGAGTTATACATGTAGTTCAAAACATAGTTGCATATTTGTCCATAAGAAATTTTCTAACGATTATGCAAACATCATTACCAATAATGAATTGAATAACATTTTATGGCCTCACATTAATCACAACTTCATCAAATAAATGAAACCGTCTCCCCTGATTTTATCATATCAAACGCATTGACACTCTTAAAAACATACGTTAATGTCACATGAGACAAAGAAGTTGATTGTATGGCTCTTTTTCTCTGTTAATCTTTTTGACATGATAGTGCATCATGATTGTGTTAATTCCTCGTGATGTTATGCAAAAACATTATTCACACCCTGTACAATGTCATTCAACATATATGTCCACAATGTCTTGTGTGATGGGGTTGTGAACTTAGGCCCTGTAATTACAATTGCATCTGTCATGCTTTGCCAATATGAAGATCTAACCATATTAATTGACAATTTAGAAGAGTATCAAAAGTTGAAGATTACTTTCTTTACTAATGATACAAGGGTCGTTTGATACTTCTAATTTCTCTTTTATGTTCTGCTGATCGCTTTAGTGTGTCATCGAATAGATCATCCTTAGCATCTAAAGAGTTAAATCTCACTTATATATATATATATATATATATATATATATATATATATATATATTTTGGCTTTTGACTTTGAATATCTCTGAAATATTGCTATACCTTGATTAATGACATCTACAGAGCAATTTTTAGTGCAAAGTGTCACTTCATGCCCTCATTGTCTCATTAAATATCACATCAAGTGGTATATGCCTCCATTGCATATATGTCCACAAAAATTGTCTCTAACCTTGTTTGTATTGCAATCAATTAGTGTGCCATAGTTTGAGGCAAAATTTTTCGCATGAAACATGATCAAATTTGTAGTGTATATATATTTTTATTTAAACACTAAAATGTTACGAAAGTGTTCAGTTTTCTCTTATCACCCCTAAAAGAAACTTTATTACTCCAACTTATCTCAAATTGTCCAATATATTATGCATCTTCTTATATACATTAAGGTATATGGAAAAATAATGGAATGAAAGAGTATTTTTTCAATATATCATGTTTTTCAATATAATAGACCTTTCTATATATTTCATCTTTTTATATATACGAAGGCATACAAAAGAATGATAGTATGTGGAATAGGGATGTATGTGAGAGCATGGTAATATATGAGAGTAGAGAGACAGTGAGAAAAATGACACGTGAAAGTTATTGGATCTGTGTAGTGAAATCCTTGTTCATAAGATGTAATTCAGAGTTCATAGGTATGACACATGTTTGATATTTTGCCCTTATGTACATTAGAGTTAATAGTCAAATGATAGATCTTATAAAAATAAAAAGAGAAGAAGAATAAAAAAAGATGTTTTAAAATGATATATTTATTTTTTATTTTTTTCAAAGTGTTTTACATACCTAAATTGTTAGTATTCAATACATACATAATAAAATAATATAAAAATATTTATTATTTTACGTCAAAAATAAAAATTTATTGTTAAAAATTGACTATATTTTTAAAATTTTATTAAATATAAAATAATTTAGTATTTTAAAAAACCCTAATCTAATCTAAGTGTTATGTTTTTTGAAGTTTGTAATAAAAAATATTATTATTAAATATTTCTAAGATTTAATATTAATATTTCCAAGATCTATGGATAGGTTACCATTATGTTACCAAGATTTAATATTTAATATTACTATTTATAAAAGTTAATGTTATTTTTAATTATTAATATTGAAAACTCCCGAACGTAAGGGTAGGGTTACGTAACATATATGTTTTTTTAAAGTTTTTAATTTTTATTAAATTTGAATATATTAAATATTTAAAAAAACACTAACCCTAAGTTTAATTTTTCATATTTAATATTTAATAAAATTAAAAATCTCAAGGATTTAGGTTTTTTAAAGTTTTGAAATTTTAAAATTTAAATTTCAAAAAATATAAATCTAACTTTAATCTTATTAAGGTTAGAATTATGATTTTTTTAAAATATATTCAATGAACAAAAAATATATTTCAAATTAATAAAAAAAAAGCTTTAACTTATTTGATCTTTTTCAATGTTAAGTGAAAATTTTGGATTTCTCGTTGAAACTTTTAGATGTCTTATTGAAAATCTTGGACGTTTCGTTATTCAAATTTTTTTCGAAAATATTCTCTTTGATGGTGAAAATATATGAAAAGTGGGTAAAAATGATAAAAAAATTGTTTTTGGAATTTATAAGCAAAAAAATTGGAATCATAGTCAAAATTGTGATTTAATTATGTTTTTATGGGTTTAAATTGTGATTTTAAGAAAATCATGATTTTCAACAATTCCCCTCTTTTCAATAATTTTTATTATTTTTCGATGATTAATGATGACAGTGCATTGACCAATTATAAATCACAATTTTTAAGGGGAAAACAACTTTTTTGGCGGCGCCCTAAGAAGAATCACAATTTATGCTACTATGGTAAAAAGTGTGACTTAAAACCAATTACAAATCAATAAATCCCTAACTTTTCTACTCTAGTTTTTTGTTGTATACAATATACTATACATAGTATCTCTGCCCACTATCTATATATAGCTCTTTAGTGGACGCTGAGTAGATATATAAGCGTGGGGGGCCCTGCCAATCCCCCAATCCCCTAATCCTTCCAATAAATAGGAGGGCTTCCCCAATCCTCCAATCCTCCCCAATCAATAAGTGGATGGGTGGATGGTCCTATATGTATAAAAATCTCTCCCTTGGTTGAGGCAATATACAGTATAATAAGTGATTAGGAGAGTGTCCTCAACCTACTTGAAGTAAAGATTGCGTGTTTGATTATATATAACCACTTTTTGCAGGGAAAGAACAAGAGCATAAATGCCCACCCCTACCATTGGTCAAGTGGTTTTCCCCCAAAATCCCTCCCTAAACTCAAAGATATAGTCACAACAAAGACAAGGAATCATATAAGTTACAACAGAGGTATATTTCAACAGATATTTATGAAAGGACTATACAAATAATTCACAGAGGTATTTTGGGACCAACACCAAACACAAAATCAACAAGAAGGAATAAAAACCACTAGTTATTCCAATAATATAGATTCATAAAAACTTTTTTGGGCTTGATGGTAAATGTATTCCTCAACATTAGGAACCTTGGGATGGACCTTTAAGGTTGAAGTGATGAATGGGGTGTGATATCCATACAAGGCCACAAAGGAAGACGTTTTGGATGAACTATGAATAAAAATATTATACCACCATTTAGCAACTGCCAACCAATGCACCCATTTATCATGTTTGTCAAAAACAAAACAACGGAGATACCCTTCTATACATTGGTTGACCATTTCTATGTGTCCATTAAATTGAGGATGATAGGATGAGCTATGAGTCAACTAGGTGTTTAAACATGTAAATAATTAAATCCAAAAAATACTAGTAAATATGGGATCTCGATTATTATAATGATCTTTGGAGTACCATGTAATTTCCCATCTATATTGAGAAAATCATAAGCTACTGTACTGGGAATAAATCACTGTGATAAGAAAAAAAATAAGTATACTTGGTGATCAATGCACAACTACCATGATAACATTTTTATCTTCCAGTGTTGGTAACCCAGTAATGAAATACGTGAAAACCTACTCCCAACTCTATTTAAGGACGGATAAAAGTTGCAAAAGACCCAGGGTCTTAATAGTTTCACCTTTGTCCTATTGACATACCATACATTTTGCCACATATTTTTGGACATCCCTCTTGAGTTATTCGCAAAAGAAACCTTGCTTGATTTTATGTTATGTTTTTAAAAACCCTGAGTGACCTCTTATTGGAGATGTATGAAGTCCTTGAAGGATTTTATGTTTGAGGAGTAATGTTTATAGAGATATAATCTATCTTTATACCATAATGCATTTCACTTCCATGTAAAGTTTTCAAATCATCTAGAACTATGTTGAAGATTTTGAATCAAATCATGGGTAGCACTGTCATTATTCCATTCTGATCTTACTTCCTTTAGCTAATTTTTCTGCCAAATGGTCACTGTGTATAACAATGTCTCAACTGATTCATCCCTTTGGGATAGTGCATCTGCCACCACATTATCTTTTCATTTTTTATAAACTATTTTGAAATCATAACCTAGCAGTTTAGTCACCCATTTTTGTTATTTTCCAGAAGACAATCATTGTTCTAAAAAATATTTAAGGCTATCATGATCAATCTTTCCCTGAAAGTGACAATCCATCAGATAAGGCCTTTATTATTTGACTGCATGTAAATTAGCTATCATATCTTTCTCATAGATTAGATTGAACCTATTGTTTCCTGTTAGTTGATGACTCTCAAATGCAAGTGGCATGCCTTCTTACATGAGTACAACCCTCATGCTTTACCCTGATGCATCACATTCCACAATAAAAGTTTAAAAAAAATAGGAGTAGCCAAAATTAGAGTGGAGCACATAGCTATTTTTAACTATTCAAATGCCTTGGTAGTTGTATTAGTCAATTGAAAAAAGTCTTTATTTAACAAAAACGTAACGCTGTGATGTTACCATAATTTTTTACAAACATGTGATAGTAACTAGGTAGCCCAAAAATTCCACAGAGGTTCTTGAGGGTCTTGGGAACCTACCACTCCATCGCTTGGTTATTTTTAGGATCAATTTTCACTCCATGTCAAACAATATGAACTAAGTAATCTACCTCTTAGACAATAAAAACACATTTGAAAGGTTTGGCATAAATATGATGTTATTCAAGAACCAAGAGTACCTGTTTCACATGCTTCAAATGGTCTTTTCAAGTTTTGTTAAAAATGAGGATGTCATAAAAAAACATCAATGCAAAATTTTAAAAAAATGGTCTCAAAAATATTCATCAAACCCTAAAATGTAGATGATGCATTTGTGAGGCCAAAAGGCATGACCATAAACTCATAATGGTTTTCATGAGTTTTGAAGTATGTTTTAGGTATGTCCTATTCACGGATTTGAATTTGATGAGACCTAGAGTGAAGATCTAACTTGGTAAAATAAACAACACCATGAAATTCATCTAAGAAATCATCAATTACTAGAATAATAAATTTATCTTTAATGATATACTTATTGATTTATATGTAGTATGGGCACATCCTCCAAGTGTCATCCTTCTTCCACACAATGACCATCGGGAAGGAATATTCACTTTAGATGTGACAGATGATTCCTAACTCCAACATATCCTGAACCATATTTTTAATTTCATTCTTCTGAACATATCGATTCCTGTAGGGTCTAATGTTGGGTGGTGTACTTTTGAGAAGTAGTGTGATGGGATGATTATGCACTCGACTTGGTGAAAGTCCCTTCGGCATGTCACCAAGAATAATACAATGGTCATCCAACACCATTTATAAATTAGGTTGGATAGACTCCTTGGTTGGTTTAACCTCTATAAAAACCAAGCACGTCACAAATCTTTCAACATATTTTTTGAGAATCTTCATCATCTGATGAGAACTAACAAGTTATGGATATTTATCCTATAATCCATGCATTTAAAATATCCTACCTTCTGAATGAAAGTGCATGAATAGTTCTTAAAAATTCATCTCAATAGTGCCCACAGTGGTGAGTAATTGCACTTCTAGAATAATATTAGCCCCTCCCATACGAATAACAAACATAGGATAATCTAATAGGTAGTCTCTCATATCAAGTTTAATACTATGGTATTTTACAAAAAATTTGACAACACCACCTTCTGCAATCATGACCTCAAATTTTAGAGTTGGGTAAATGATACAATTCAAATGAGTAGTCAATTTATCGTTGATGAAGTTGCATGTACTCTCAGAGTCAATCAACACAATCACCTTCTATTTCTTGAGGAAACCCACCACTTTAAGAGTTTGAGAAGTATTAATACCTGAAAGTGCATGACTGGAAATAGTAGGTTGAGAATATTCATATTCATCATCAGGGTCATCCAAACTTACACCTGACGTCTCATCATCTTTGTCATCCTCATTGTCACCTTCAATTTAAAATAACTTTATTTTAACACAATGGTGTATTTTACTCCATTTACTATTATAGCCAAAGCACAAACTGTTTGCACATTTCTCAATTTGTTGAGGGGTCAATCTAGTAGGTTAATAAAATAATGGTGCTAACAAAGTACGTTCACATACATTAGTGAAAGGTCTTCATTTGATCAATTATTTTTTCTCTGTCATGCATGCCCTTGGGATGACTTTAGATACTGAACTGGGACTAAACATGTGAACCTCCAATTGGATGCTATCTTTGAGGCCACTCAAAAATAAGCCAGTTATATTATTTTTAGTGGTGTCTACCACATATAAGGAGATATTATGAAATTGATGAATATAATCCTTTAGAGTCCCTATTTGACACAATTTGGCTATTTGAATGAAGTAGTTTTCTAAGACATTATTGTGATAATGGAACTGCAATTCTTCAAAAAATATAGACTAGGAAACCAAGAGACCTTTCTTTTTATTTTGAGTACAAAACCATCGATACTAAACAAACTGCTTAGGTTCCAGATATAGAGAGGCCATGACCACTTTTTACGAACATGGAGTCTGATGTAGATCAAATCAATTTTTAATTTGAGTGATCCATGTGAATGAATCATTATCATCAACCTTGCGCAAGTCCAATTTTGAAAATATTGGCTTTGGACCAGGACTGATGGTGTGATTCTTTGGAGGAGAACCAAATTAGAGTGGGGGAGGGTTATTTTAAAAATATTGGGCTAAAATGTTGGATAATTATCTAGTTATTTTTGGTAATTGATTCTGCAAGCTATTCAGGTCCCCTCTCATCCCCGTGATGTCCCCTTTAATCGCATTGAGATCGTCTTTCTACACCATGCCATGAAATTCTAATTGAAGTTGTTGAACTACCTCAAAAATACACAGATCATAAGTTATGGACTCCATGCCATCCTTGTGAGGAGTTTTAGGAGTTTCTTTCCATTTATCATGTTCATGAGTGTTAGAACTAGCCATGCACAAACCTTAAAAGGGTTTCAACCCTGAGAAAAGTGTATCAGTAGAGGAGACCCTTGCGATCACCTCATCAAGATGAATCTAATGATTATTAATGTGCAAAAATGTCAAAAATTTCTATCTGAAAAGTGTACCGATAGAATATACCATTGTAATCATCTCATAAAAATGAATCCATGGCTACTAATTTTCACAAGGTTAACAATTTTATAGATTTAAAAAAAAATCACTTCAAACAATATTGCAACGATGGAAAATTTAAATTCTTCCTTCATCGCAAGTTATGTTTTTTTGATCTTTCAGCTTGCAAGAGATGTTTAACACCAGATTTGAAAAAAACACCACTGCAAAAACTTATCCAAATTGAAACTTTGATACCACTTGTAATGAAAATACTTAGATGTTCGTACAATAAAATAATATATCACAAAAATGAGAACATGTATAATATGCCCACAATAAAAATTGATATGAGTAGAATGCTTGATAAATATAACTGAGCCACTTTAAGTGGGTAACCTCCACAACAATGAAATAAGAGTAGAGTTCGCAATATGATGATTAAATACTAACTTCTATCTCCTATATATATTATACTTAGCCATAGTTATTCCATAGGGGCAACCTTACTAGAAACATAGAAAAATACAACAAGATAATATAAGAGATATGTAAGCCACAAATCAGCCACACATATTCCTAGACACACCATAGGTTAAGGGCATAACAATTAGTTACTACAAGTAGAATGATGATTGTTGAAGATATCTAAGGATATTTTAAAAGTAAATTCCCACACTTAAAAGCAATTTATGAACCTCACATATATTCACCACCATATAAATCTGAGCCCATGTCATTCATAGCATCCACTTTGTTGAAAGCTTGACACCTCACCTTAATTGTAATTGAGGAGATATTTTATAATAACATGGTAAAGTCTTGGTACTATCATTTTAAAAATAACATGATTCTCTTGCAAAAATAGTGTCTAAATAATGTTTAAGGTCACAATGAAGCTAAACAATAATCTGGTGTATGAGACCTTCCACCTGAAAGCCTACATGGGACTCCCCTTGTGGGAGCCTTTAAAGGAATTCCATTGTGGAAGTCTACAAGGTACTCCCTTCACATTTAGTTTATCATTAGATTTTTTTACTTTTGCTTAGTTTTTTTTATTAATCGATTAAAAGGGGAGAGCTTTTACCTTTAAATAAAAATAAGCGTTGTGTAGTGGTTAGTTCCTACTTTTATATTAAAAATTGTTTATGATTGAGTATTTGTATATAATCATAAGAATTACAACATAGCTAATCATACCAATAAATATTTATTTCTTGAAATACAATTATACAAAAGTGCCTAAGATAATGTGAGATTTAAATTCATGTAATAATTAAATAGAAATATGAATGTTTTAAACAAAATATGACATTGATGAAACTATAATTTACCATAATAAAATATTTAAGTATGTTTCGTTTACTATGTTTAAATAAAAGTGTTTAATGAAGGGTTTTGCTTTTATTTAAATTTTAACTTTCCATAATGAGAGATTCAAATTTGGTTATCTATTTAGGAAAATCTTGTTTTCTTAAGATCATGCACAGTGTGAAAAATATTTTGGGCAAAAGTCATTTAATGGTTTCCTTTAGAGGGCCTCATCCCTCACGCTTCCAACCCACTAAAAAATGACCTCACAAGTTATCATGCACACTTGTATAATAAAATCACAAATAAATCCAATCAAAATGTCTCACTATTTAATTTACCTATTTGTAATGAGAACAATGTGGCAACAAATTGTTTGCTCAGTACACGATGATTGAGTATGCAGTTAATATTTATAGTTATTATATCCCCTATTTTGTAGTTGAACTAATTTTTTTCCCTTCATGTGTGTTTGTTAGAATGCTTTAAAGGGTTTTTTAAAGGGTGAATATCATGGAGGAGAGGGGCTTTAGTCTTTGACCGTGTTCATCAAGGATTTGGTGGATAAGCACTTTTAACGAATTAAATGAGTTATTATGGAAGCATATATGCAATGATAGAGGCCAAAGGATATATTAAAGTGTGATGAAATAAGGAAAGAGACAAGAAGAATAATAGACACCACATTATAATTTTAAGTTTGTAGTTATTATTATGCAATAGTTATGTATAATGATTTGAGAGATTGGATGCTATTGTGATGTTTGATCACCACTACCCAATTTATCTTTATTTAGATTAATCTCTGATTATCATTTTCAAATAATGAAAGTGTACCTTAATATATAAATGTGGAAGACAAAGGTTCGGTTGGATGATTAAAATAGTTAGGAACAATTATTTCATAACTAATCATTCTTTTGTCATCTTGTGGCAATGCCACCGTAGAGATGTAAAAAAAATAGTGACATCGTCAGAGTTGTGTGACATCAAAGAAAAGGAGTTAGGATTTTACGATATGACCATATGTGCTTGGGATGATCTTGGAACTACTAAGGAAGTCAATACATGATATGAAGTAATGACATTATACCACAAGGTAATCTTAGGTGGCAATAAGATAAAAAGAACCCACAGAATCACGCCATTTGTGTTTAGTCGTTTGCTTATGATTTATGAGTTTATGCTATTCACTTAATACACTTATGATGATAACACATGATATTGTTTTTAATTACACTTACATTTTGGTCATTTTTGTAATTTTACATATTGGATGCATACTTGCATGTGTAGTCGTGTATATGGTCACTTAGCCTTATTTCTTGTTAGATGTTTTGTAAAAAATAGAACTGGTCTCCACAAGTAATATCTAAGATGAAACAATTTTATTAATCTCAATAAAAAGGATTGCAAAGTGGGTGTCCATAGGTTGTTATCCCATTTTTATAATTTGTTCAACAAAGATGAAAATATATGGGGAATGCATGAGCTTGTTTCTTCACTAAAAACAAAAATGAGGTGGATGACCTTTCAAATTCCATCCTCATTACACCAAAAAAATAAAAATGGTTTTATATACAAAATTAAATACTATAAATAACAAACCTACCATAATTTGGATCAATATTACTAACATGCCCCTTGTGATCCAAAGTCTATCTTTATCTGTTGTTTGTAGACATAATTTTATGATTATATAACACTTCATTCTTGTACACTTGGAAAACTCAAACCTTGGTTGTTCCTCTTAGTTATATACCTTTCCCATTTCTGTATGTCTTGCATCTCATCTATCTTATGTCCCTTGTCTTATATCTCTTAGTCAGACTAGTATTATGTTGATGACCCAAGTCTTCTATCTTGCCAAGAATGCTTAAAATATACTTGTCTTCTATCTCTATAAGTTTTGAACCTGTACTTACTTTCCTGCTCCTTGAACTCTAATGTTTGAGACAAACACTAGCACCAATGTTAATGCCCAGATTTGACATAAGTGTCCAATGCCTTGAAGTCATCTAATTTGTAAATAAAACATATCTTTATGGTCAACCTAAGTGATTTAATGTGAGTTATTATTCCAAAGGGATTGATATAAATACAAGATCAACTCTCATTCATTCCTTACCTAGAAAAAGGTCAAAGAGACCAAGGTAACTTATCAAAATCATTTTAGCAAGCATTCAATTGAACAAAGCTTCCTTATTTCCATACCAATCATAAGTAAAACACATCTATAGGTTTGAAGTATTAAAAGAGCATCCCAAGAGCCAAATTTTCCAAGTTGCAAGCTAGGTCATTGTTGTACTTGCTTCACACAATATTATACGATTCACACACAAGACAACACATAGGAGAAAATTACATGAGTATGAGGCCTTATTCTAGAGTATTGGCTATGTAGACAATGCCCTCTGATAGCTGGGTCTTTGGGGCCAGCTCTACACTGTGTGTTCACTAACTCATTTTTTTCCAAGATCACTATGAAGATGGAGAATTAGGGTTTTTTCCATTTCATAAGGAATGATAATCCATGAACCAGATCATAAATGTACTAGAGCGAAGGCAAAATAAAACCCAAAAGCATTTATGTGGTTTCATCCTTTTCCAATATATATTATATACTTGACACTTGCATCAAACCCATATAATAACATTGACGCTACCATCTCAGGTTGACGTTATTGTATAGAGCTCCAAAAATGTCAGACCCAAAATCTAATGACTATTCTAGAGTCTCCTTCCAGCCTAGTTTCTACTTTTTTGAGATCCAAAACTGTATTAACATTATAACATGTTAAGTACATTATTTTTTGTCATTTCCATATCTAACATAGTTGTAATTTTTATATTTAGACTATCTCAGCATAATAAATTTAGTGTATGATTATATCTAATTTTAACATCTAATTGACCTGCTATAGATCTGATTATCACCTTTCTGCCATTTCATTCATATATACCCTTTTAATAAAATATAGGGTTAATAATAAGATTACCTTAGATTTATATTTCAAAGTTAAACATTTGGTGAACCCAACTTTTGAACATCAAACCTTAGGTCACTTAAGGTTTTTTGATTTCTTTGTTGCTACTCTCTGATTGCTATAATTTTATGATCATGTTTGCCATAGACATCTTTGTAAATTATTTCATGGTCCAATCCTTATAGTGGTTATTACTTATTATATATCATACTTGATTAAATAATTTTGATTTATAAGGGATTCAAAACCTACATTCCTACATACTCCTTGCTCTAATGTTTATAATGAGCCTTTACTTATCACTACAAAGTGCCAAAGGGAGTGCATGAAGCAATCATCCTCCCTAGGACATGTTATTTCCCAATCCAATCATAGTATTGACAAAACCTCTCTACTGGACTTGTTACACAACTCATCCCATTACAAAGATGTTATTTTAAATGCATTATGTATGACCCTACCACTATATGTGGCCTTCATCTTAGATTCTATAAAATAGACTGAACATAATATATCCTTTGAAAAAGAGGATTTATTGCCTCAACACATTATAAACAACTAATCACCACTCTATATCTAGGTGTGTGTTTGAAACAAAATGGTAAAATGAGTTCTCATGGACAATGGTTCATAACTCAACATTTGTAATATATCATTTCTCTTCGTAATGGGCATCAGACCATCAAATTTGGAATGCTCTAATATGAGTATCAAGGGATTTGATGATATGTCATGGTAAGTATTGGGATAAATAACATTGAATAGTATTGTAAGTCCCCATACATTCCCCACTTTATACCAAGTTATGCTGAATGACTTGAATTATAACATTCTTTTGGGATGACCTTAGATACACAATATGTATGCGGTTCCCTCCATGTTGTATGCATGCCTAAAATTTAGTCATCAAAGATTCGTTTACACATGTCCAATGGATAGTAATCCATTCAAACATTGTGCAATGATCCAACCACCCTTTCATATTACATCGCAATCCTATAAACATGATTTTGGTTCTTAATATTTACTCAAATATGAGTACAAGGGATAAGGGTTAGGTAAAAATGAGCAAGGAATAACTCAACCTATTTTTATTATAAATAATACAAACTGATAAGGTTTGGGTTTCTCAAACAAATCTACCAAACACAAACATATCCCTCGAAGTAAAATTTATTTCCAAAAGGCCAAAATGAAATGTATGAATATCTTTACAACCAAGATCCAAGTGGTCAACCATCATTTAATTGACGAGGCTACTTCCCTATAAATTTTAATAATGGACGAGTTTTTTAATGATGAAACATTATTAGAGTACTTGGGGGCATATGAGGATCTCCCTTCATTCTATTATAAGAATAGGTTTCCTCATGATAACTATGCTCATGCTTATTTTTTTGAGAATGGTAATACAAATATCCAACATGATATATCAAATGTTATTCCTACTGCACCATTTATCACAGAGAAATCTACTTTGTTAAACAAAGAAACAATCAAATATAACTTTGGAATGGATAAGGACCCTAGACCAATTTTAATTGATATAATGATGCAGGAGGATGAAGGAAAAACCTATTGATATGTCCTTCATGATTTTCCTAAACCCTTTTCTTGGGATTATTCAAATATGATTGGGATTGATCCATCTGTGGCAATGCATAACATATTATTGTACCCAATTGTAAAAATTAAAAAAATATAAAAAATGCATCCTAAATTATCATTTATCCTATATTCAATGATAATTTTTTTACCCTACAAGTATCTCAAAATTATTTTCATTTCTAACAAAT